>QEPC01015059.1:904016-930830 GCA_003113815.1 Sphenodon punctatus | reverse complement strand
AATTGAGGTTTTGAAATCGTGAGATGTAACTGTTAGTCTGGTGATCTGGCTGCTTTTAAACCTGGCAGAGGAGGTGAATATAACCTGCCTAACTGAAATTGCTGGATTAAGTAATGTAATGTCCATCCACTGTTAACCCTGGGAACTCCTTGCTGCTGGGTTATGCCACCTACCGTTGCCCTGGCTCCACCCCCAGGCTAGGCTCCATCCCCAGACCCACCAGCCTTACTGCCCTGCCAACCTCAAAACTCACCAGCCGCCCCTGGTGGTCAGGTTCCATATAGTGGGGTTTGAGCTGCTGATGGGGGTTAGGAAATGGCATCTGCCCCTTAGGGACAATGCTCGTGGTTGTGGTAGCAACGTGCTCAACTACGGAACTCTAGAGCTGAATGGGCTGGGACAGGCTGCTGTGCGTCTGTGCCCACATCTCACTCATCTCCTTGCTTGTCTTCTCAATCATGCTGTATGACCACACAAACTGCTTCAAAAGGCAGATCCAGTGTCCTCCCGCCGGCAGTCCAGGCAGGCCTCATCAGCAAAAGTCTTGTGTTCTGCCATACCTCCTGCCCATGCTCCCTGGCCATGCTGTTAATGGCATCCCAGGTCTCGTCCACCTGCTGCTTGGTCTCGCCAAGCAGATCCTTTGCCAAATCCTCCCTGTGCCACTGGTTTTGGACCCTCAGGTCTTGGGTTTCCATGCCTGTTGCACTGGCAGACCTGTAGCAAGGCAACAAGGAAAGCCATTAGTTCAGACCTCCCCACCCACCTTCCTGTCCTTGTGTTTCAGGCCCCCATGTGCACAATTTTCAGCCCTACACCCACCCGAAGGGAAGCAGAAATGAATACCACTTCCTGTGCATACCATTCCCATCCTGTGGAGCTGTTACCCAGCAATTTTCCTGCTGTTCTGCCGCATTTTCCTGACTACTTGTCAGCACAGTAAACAATAAAAAACATGGTAATATAATAATAAACAGAAGCCTTTATCATGCAGCTGTGTAAATGCAAACACCCACCCACCCAAGTCCATTAACTTACTGTTCTCCTCCGCCTCCAATGCCTCCTCTACAAAGTTGGCATCCGAGTCCTCCGTGCCCTCGACCAGAATCATGGGTAGCTCCTTGAACAAGGACTGGCTCTTGAGCTTATGGGGATACACTGTGAGTGTCCATGACCGCATCAACCTGTTCTGGTTCCAGGGCAGGGTCAGGTATGGAGGGATTTCTGCCAGTGGTTGTAGCTTCTGTGGTGGGACTGGGAATGTTTGCAGTTGGAGTGGGGGATCCATATCCACCCACATCTGTGGTGAAGGTGCAGCCATACAGACAGGATGCAGCGATGGCACAATCCACACAGAGGAACCAATCAAGGAGCTTGTAACAGGGCGATGTTTGCCTCCCACGGCTAGAGGCGAAGTTATTATCCTGGATCTCCTTGTACCCACGCCAAAAGTCTTTGGCTTGTTGCCGGAACTGGTTCATGTCTTGGTTATAGCACTGCAGCACCATTTGTACTGAGATCTCCGGGAATACTGCCTTGTTCCTGTATCACTTCACCACTGCATATTGGACCTTCTGCTCACCACATAGAGCGATAAAGTTCTTGTTTCCTTCCTCGGTCCAGAGGATACAGCATTGGTGGGCAGATCTGTAGGCAACAAGTGGCTGAGTTTGAACAATAGATGTAGCATAGTTGGTTGTTGCCTGACTATTGGTATTAACCATGGCCCCAGTGATGATAATCCTTCACAAGTTCCCGAGAATGCAGTGCCTCAAAAACAGCAAGTATCAGACACATACTGCCAACCAGAATGAGTTGGGAGAATGTATGTTTGAAAATAGTGTGGTGGGCTTTTAAGACAGATGTTACATGCACACCAGTGAGAGTGGAAAGAGGGCCCAGAAGTGGTTGCTCCTCAAAACGCTCTAGGCTCCTTGCCTACAACTCTGGTGCTGGTGGACCTGTATGCACAGAAGCGATGCACACAACCTAATTGATGGAACACGGACACGTGGGTCTGTGCTTGCCTGCATGGGAGGTTCCACATGCTCTGCAACCCTGCCATGAGTGGGGGCTGCTTGTCTGGTGTGTGGTGGCCACATGGCTGGTGAGAACAACCACCTAATAAGGTAGACTGGTGTGGGCTACTGTCTCACTTGTTAACACCCAAAAGTTACAGTCCTGACTCCTTAAAGTCAATGGGAGCTGAAGCACTGACTTCAGTGAGGACAGGACTGCACCCACGGTAGTTAAGGTGATGTCTTTTATTGAACAAACTATCTTTACAAAGTTTGTTTCATGATGGGACTCTGAAAGAAAAGTGTATTTACGTTTTTCCTTTGTGTATACCATCCCTTTACTGATGCCTACAATGCTTTTAAAAAATGTGAGGAGGGATAAAATTAAAAATCACTGCCAGAGTGAAATTTTAGTGACAGTTCATTAGAAACAGCTGTAATTATAAACTGGTAATGAAGAGAGCTGCAAGTATTTTAACCAGCAAGACGTTAGTGAGTGTTGCTGTGATGGCCATAAATGTATTCCAGCAATACAAGACAACAAAGTGAATTTCATCTAATCTTGCATGGTTTGTTTTCTCAGAGGCTTCAAACAAAGGCTATAGCCAGAACAGATGGTTTTCTACATATTCAAGTTGAAAGATACCAAATAAGCCTAACAGCAATGTGGTGAACATGCTTCAATAGATTAAACAAGGACCTTCTACTTACTATATTACTTGCATCTATTTTAAGGTATAATAATACAGTGATTGTAAGGAAGTAATATAATCTCCAGCTCTGGAGTATATTTATTTCTAAATTAAGTGAGCTATCCAACACATTAATACTGACAAATGGAAGATCTCAAGTATGCTTATCTGCAAGTAGTTTAGAAAGTCCAGGATGTATACTCGTGTGTAGTTGTATCCATTGGAATTAAAAGTTGTAATAGATTTTTAGCACCGTGAGGAGGAGTTCCATTGATAGACCTGAAGTATCTCCTTTTCTCCTTGAGATCTGGGGAAACATCTTTGTCCCTATGTCTTCAAGTAGTGGGCAGTTGCCGTGCTCCTGAACCCCGGTCTTCAGGACAGCTAGTCTTCTTTGCAACTTCTCCTCTTTAGGGAGGAAGGGGAACCATCAAGTTTGTCCCATTCTTCCCTTAGGATTTCTAGTGAGGGTGGCAAATGTTAATTCCCAGCCCCCAAAACTGCTGCAATTGGACCCAGTGCCAGGTTTAGCTGCTGCTTTTGGCCCTCCAAACTTCACTCGAAGTTGAGGATTGTTGGAGCTCCTTTGCTGCAGGATAGGGAAAGTTCAGGCAGCTTTGTTGATTCTTCCCAAGATCTTTATTTGTTGGTTTTACAACATCATATGCTGGCCATTTTAAAATTTCCACTAATACAAAAATGGTTTGACATGGAATCCATTGAGATGCTGGTTTTGGTTCAGAGACTAGATCTTTGTAATAAGTTTCTGATTGAATCCATGGATCTAGGGTACCAAAACAATTCAGATTACCTCCAAAATAAGCTACTAGGGATGTGCATTTATTTTAGTTACCATTAATAACAAAAATGAAAAAGTCATTTTAAATTTAGTTATTAGAATAACTAAAACAAATGGGTTAATAACTAAAAATTTAATACATTTTTGTATTGGTTATTAGCTCTGCTCTCACTGCTTCATGCAGGACTAGAGCACATGCCATGGCTCCATCCTGTCTGTGCCTTGCTGTAACAAGAGTTCAGAAGGGGGTCAGAAGGGAGGAGGAACCATGAGTGAAGCTTTTTGTACCAATCAGGGACTCAGGATGGCTTTGTGGGGAAGGCATGATGAGTGTTCTTAACCTTCTGCCAAGCTGAGGAACTTTGCCAGTGTTAGTTCAGTCTCAGACAGAATGCTTGCTGTGGTTTTTCTCTCGGTCTCTCTCTGTTGGACTCAGCCTCACTTAGACAAATTGACAGTTATAAAAACAGATTTATTTCTGTCTTTCTGTGTCTCATCCCTTCCTTCCCATTATTCCCACTGTTCATTGTCTTTGTCTTTAAACCTTGTCTGTTTGTCCGTGTAATATTGTCATTATTCTGTACTGTTTCTTGAAGTGTGTCAGTACTGTCTTGTGCACTGCAGAACCCTTTATCCAATTTTTCTGAAATTTGGTAGGAATGATCCCTTGGGTAAGGAGTACAATCCTTCCATATTTCATGAAAGTTGGATGACAAATAAAGGCATTGCAGCTGGAAATCCATTTTCCATTGAAACCAATGGGATGGGAATAATTAAAATAATAACTAATACTAATAAAATAATAACTAAAACTAATGGAATTTTAATAACTAAAACTAAAATAAAAACTGATACTAAAATTTTGTTTCTGCACACCCCTACAAGCTACTCCCTTGTAGAAATTCCTAATTCAAATTTCAGCCAATTCCTACTGATTTGAGTTGGCAACTGGACTTTGGAACAATATGGTAGTTTTATTGGTCTGCTTCTTCTCTGTGGCTGCTGGTCCACCAGTAAAAGTCAGCAAAGACCATCTGAAAGGTTCCTATGGAGTCTGTTGGAACTTACACTATGGGTGAAACAAATGAGATGTTAGTCTGCTGGAACCCATGTTCAGTCCATGAAGCTCCCACGTAGGCGCTATGCATATGTTTGGCATGTCCAGCCTAACAAACAGTGGCAGAAAACTGAAGAAAAAATCACAGAAATAAAGTCCCGGAAAGACCCTAAAAGTCCTAGAAATTGATGAAAATGGGTAATTTCAGACGTAACGGGCCCAGAGGCCCACCACGCTGAACCACGCACTGGGACCCATTTCAGTTCCCGGTCAGGAATCAGGATGGCCGTCCTTTAGATGTACTGGCCTGATTCCTACTGGGGATCAGGGAGGGGGTGGGACTGTGTGGTGCAACATGCGTGCGCACAGCCCTGCCCCCTTGCGCTCCCCTAGCCGCCGGCCCTCCAGGAGATGGGTGGGCACAGCGGCCAATCCGGGTTGGGACCATGACCCGGGATGGGCCAAACTTAACAGATGTAACGTTTGGCCCATCCCGGATTGTGGCCAATCTAACCACGATTCTGGACCTCTGGGCGACCAGAGGCCCAGAACCATTGTCATTTTGATCCCTGCCAGTGGTTCACTGTGGTGAACATCTGGCGGGGAGCAAACAGATGTTACGGGACTCACGGCCACCACAGGGGATTCACTGTGGTTGACCGTGGTCTCGTTACATCTGAAATTACCCAATTACCCACTGCTGTGTCTTTCTTCTGTTTGATTGTTTACTTTTACTTTTGGAGGCACTCCAAAAAGGGAAAAAGAAAAGTGCCAGGTGAGAGTGGAGAAAGTGCTCCCTCCTCAGACTGCACCAGGACCCAGAACTCCTCCTCAAGTGCTCAGAACTCAGTGGCCTGGCAGACCTGTATGCAGGCAGACACTGCACCCCCCCCCAAAATAAATGGGAGGCCACTTGGAGCTTCTCCTCCCTCTTCCGCCACTGGTGTAAAGGGAACTTCAGCAGGAGCAACAGCACATAGCCATAGTTGGGCTCTTTCCTACCTTTTTTTTTTGTCTGAGGCAAGCCTGCCTCATACTAGTCGCCCCTCCTCCCCCTCCCCCACTCCACATAGCGGTAATGGCTCCAGAGGTGGGAAGTCTTGGCAGACAGAAGCAACAGCGCTCCCTGCCCAGTGTATGCTTTGACAGACAAATTCAGAAAACTGGACTTACATTGTTTTACTGGACTTATTAACAGGCAACTAATAGAGCTGCATTTAATTGGTTATTCCCTAAAGTACATCCTGTGAGTCTTGTCCACGTGACTGTAGATTCATTGTATCAACAAGTCCTGTGGTTTTAGAGCATTTACAAATTGCTTCTTAGGAAAGGCCATTCCTTCCCTGCCCTCTTAGCTATAGGCCTACACATTAGAGCCCTTCAGATTACACGTCTCACATTGGTTACCGATAGCTTTCCAAGCACAACTCAAAGTGCTGGTTTTGACCTATAAAGTCCTAAGCAGCTTGGGTCCCAAATACCTTAAAGACCACCTTATCCTTCATGTCTGCTCTCCCTTGGAGAGTTGTCTGAACCTGGTCATCTTCCGGAAGCGATGCAAGACCTTTCTGTTTGGCCAGGTGTTTGGCAGGCAGGGATAGGGTTGAGTGGGATTGAGTTTGGGGATGGAGGTTCAGGGGGTTGGAATGCAGTTTTTAAGGGGATTTTAAAGATGTTTTTATATGTTGTAGGCTGCCCTGGGCCCTAATGGGAAGGATTGGGGTAAAATTTGAGCAAATAAATAAATAATATGCTGATATCCATAGTAGGAACAGTTGGTTTTTCATCCAGTCTCTCCAAACCTTGTGCAGAGAGGGGCATGTTGTGCCTAGATTAGGAAAAAAGAATGGCTACCCACTGGAATTGATAGCAGGATATAGGGAGGGCCCCATGTATTCTGCTTCTTCCCCATTGGCAGCAATTGTGGAAACACCGAATACACAGGGCCCTGCTGTAGGTGTACTTTCAAAGAAATCCTGCTTCCTCCAGGTCAAGGTGAAATCAGAGGAGGGAGGGAGTGTGGGGGGATGTTAGCACAGTGCACATTGGGGAGATCTCAAAATGCTTAGTTAATTTCATTTGCTTCAGATAGGCACCCTAGTTCATGATGTATTTCTAAACCCCAAACACCGAAGATTCACCCTTTTCCTAATTTCCTGCTGCATTGTTACAATCTCATGCATTAAAAATGATTAAGTAGATTACTTGCTTGTATTATCATACAAAAATCAGACTGCATAATAATACTCTTGAGGTGGCACTGATAAAACAAAATGGACTCTTAGAACCTAGTGACTATGTTGTAGAAAAACATAGTAGTTTGTAGATAAAAGCTTTCAAGTACAGAAAGCCTGAGGGAGGAACTAAGCAAAAGAAAGAATCATGTGGACAAGCATGGTGGAGAACAGAACGGTTACAAGCGGCGAGAGCCAGGTCGAAGCCACTGCCTGCATTTTGGATGACGTGAGCGGGTCTTTCTGGGCATTAGTCAGTGACGGACCCGGCAGCAACAAGGCACAGGTGACCAGCATACTGTGTGGATTTCCCGGGGAACCCTTCTACGTCATCCCCGCCTGCGAGACTTTAAAGCCATCGTGGGGCCTGTGGCCATGCCGTAGGCGCACACCAGAGGACGTCGCGCCTAAGGGCTGCATGCGCAAGGGCACCATGCCCTTGTGCACGCGGCCTTGTGCGTACGGCCAGGCGATCGCCAGGCTGCAGGTCTATCTCAATATAAGATATGCTATGGCCAAGATGATGTCTAAATAGATTAAATTTGTTACAAGTTAGCCCTTCAGCCCAAGGCTAGTTCAGATGAGGAAGTGATCTAGGTTGTGGGCTACATTCAAGGGGCTGTTTTGGCAGGGTGCAATTTAATCTGCAAGAATTTTGGAAGGTGAGAAGTAGATTACTGAAGGTCTGCCTCAGCATACCTCAGTGGGCTTTCCTTGCCCCATTTGGTTTTTATTTTCAGGCTATCCTCACGATGTCCCGGAAAAGAAGCCAACAGGGCCCATTTGACCAGTGTGATCATTCTGTGGCATCCAAACAGTTGAAACTGTATGCCTTTATGGTTCTCCCAGAACAGTCTTGGAGGGACCTTTGCGAGTGGATAGGGGGTTGTAAAAAGAGACATGATAGTGACTTAAATGGTGGTGCCCAATCTAGATCCCCTAATTTTGACGACGAAGCTGACCTTAGTGGTATTTCTGCCAAATCAATTTTTTCTTCTTCCTGTCCCTATGATATCCTTGCTAATCAGTGCTTTCTGATAGCAGATCTAATAAAGAAATTAATATTGCAGCTTTCAGGTATAACTTCCATTCTGGAACAACAGAAGGATCAAATTAAATCACTTACTGAGCATGTTGTAAACATAGAGGAGAGTATTAAAAGTAGGATGTCCAATCATGCTTGTTCGGGTAATATCCCAAAAGCCAATGCTAAGCCTGTCCCTGCTAGCAATGATGGTTTCTCTCTGCCCCAGAGAGACTTAAAGGCTAGCCCTTTTGTGTCTCGTAATTTTGTTCAAGGTAAAAGTCTAGGCAATTCCCTGAAACTTAAGATCAATAATAAGGCTGTTGCCTTTAAGGTATTGCCATTGCCAAATGGTTATCTGCCTTATTGGTTTTCCAAGGAGTCAATACGGGCCCACTTAAATGAATTATTAAATCTAAACTTTCCTTCATGGTAGATAACCTCTTTTCAAAAGCTTCCCCCTTGTGGTAGACAAATAAGGCTAGTCGTCAGTTTTAAAAATCCAGCTCTGGTTGGGAAAATCCTTAGGGGCTTTGAACTCCTGTGCTCTTGGGGAATATTAGTAAATGAGGTCTTTTGTACAACAGACTCTCTTCCTTTATCTCCGTATCCCCCTTTGCAAGGTCGTATTGGTGCAAACTCTGTCAGAGCCAGACTTAACCAGCATTGTACGGTGCAAGCACAATCTTTGGCTTGTGCCCCAAATGACTCCTTCCCTCCGGGCATTGCAATTGGGGGAGGAGGGTGGACAATTAACCAGAGGCTGTTAGACATTGCCATGGAATCTGTATCCTTGCTGGATGTATCTGGGACGGCAGCTGCCCGGCAGCGGACTTTTTACATAGTGATAACTCAGAGGTTGTTGAGTCTGGACGAACATGTGCCTAACCAACCATTCCCGGTTATTGCAATTCCAATGGATGCTGGGAGATCCTTGGTTGCATTAAATCCTGAGCCCAATAGTTTGCCCCAACATGAAGGGGCTAAATTGGTCATTAAAGATGTAGTCTTGAAGGTGGATCCACTGGGCCCAGGGAATATGGTCTGCAATTCCTCAAGGGGTTCTAGCCTTGATCACTTAGAACCCATTGGTGGTAGGGACCCTGTATCAAGCTGTGGATTTGTAAGGCACTCACCAGGATCAGTGGCAACTTGCTCTTGGAATATTGCAGGATGGAGGTCCTGTTTTAAAGACGCTTCCTTTTTTGCTTATCTGAAAGGTTTTGATATTTTGCTGCTTCAAGAAACTTGAAGCAAGGAGTCTTTAGAACTCCCAGGATTTAAGTCTGTCTGAATTCCCGCGGTTTCCCTCCAGTCTAAAGGGCAGCCAAGTGGTGGGGTGGTTTTTGCTTTATCTCGGAAGACTTGGTTGCTGAGGTTACTTAGGATATTAGTCTTTCTCCAATTGCTGCAGGGTTGGTGCTTAAAGTTGGGGTCCTGCCACTTATTTGTGTCTCCGTGTACATCCCTCCTATTAACACGTGTAGTTTTAAGTTGCCACTATGGCCCTGTCTGGAGAGTCTCATTGGTGAATTGATGTTCACGTTTTCATCGGCAAAACTAGTCTTGGCAGAATACTTTAATGCTCGTTTGGGCCCTAATGATGAAGCTTTAGGTTCAACAAGCAATTTAGAGTTCCGCTGTTGTGCTTATGGGCTAGCACGCAGATACTCTAAAGATTTAAAAGTAAATGCATCAGGTATTGTGATGGCCAATTTACTTGCTAGAGCTGATCTGGCTGTACTCGATGGTTCCATTGCCAATGACTTAGAAGGGGAATTTACATTTATTTCCCATCAGGAATCCAGTATAGTCGATCTTGTGGTAGTAACTCCTAGTTTGATCCCCATTATAAGCAAATTTGGTGTGGACTCGGTAATTTACAGTGACCACCTCCCTTTAATAGTCCATTTGGATGCTATTGAGAACTTTAGAACTGGTGTTTTTGATGCCGTGTCTGGTGTAGTGCCTGCCTCGATGGAGTCCTTGACCGGAATCTGCTGGTCCAAGGAGGTGTCAGAGAAGATCGCAGGGGTGCTAAATAGCCAGAATTATAGCAGATCCAAAGCTATTATAATGGGTAGTTTTTCAGCTAGCTCTGTGGTTTTTCAGCTAGCTCTCCTCCTTATGTTTTTGCTACCTTACCTCACTAAATCCAGCTCAGATGTATGACCTGAGGGTTTGTCTAATCCAAGGGCAAAACCTTGGTATGATGCTGAGTGTAGAGCGGCGAAAGGGGGGATGTCGGCTATGTACCATCAGTATAGGATTGGAGCTGTGCCCAGAATTCCCAAAGACTTTTTTGAGCTTAAATAACATTATAGAAAACTGGTTCAGGCCAAAAAAAAGGAATATGCTTTAGGGTGGTGGGGTCGTTTGGTGTTGGCAGCGCAAACAGGTGACTCCAAGGCATTTTAGGGAACTATAAACGGATCCCTTGGTAGGGTAGGAGTGCAGTTACTATACCAGTCCCTATAGATGCGTGGGAAACTTACCTTCGCACTATCTTTCCCTACCAAGCCTCGTATAAAGCTCAGTCACCAATAGATCCTGATCTTCCAGCTTGACCTGCAGTGACAGTCCAGGAAATTGTCCCTTTAATTTTAGAACTTAAATCCAATAAAGCTCCGGGAGGGGACTTTGTACCAGCGGAATTGCTAAAACAACATCTTTTTTGGTGGGCGCCATTATTGGCAGCTCTTTCACTCATATAAACCAGTCAGGTCTGGTCCCCAAGGGGTGGGGAGATGCGGTTGTGATCCCAATCTATAAAAACAGAATGTATCCTGGAACAGACCAATTAGTTTGTTAAGTATTATTAGTAAACTTTATTCCAGACTCCTTCTGAAGTGACTGATAACCTGGCTGACCAAGAATAAGATTATTCTCCCGGAACAAGCTGGGTTTCAAAAGGATCGCTCTACAATTGACCATTGCTTCTTACTGCACCATCTAGCTGAGAAATATGTCAAACTGAACAAAAGACTCTTCTGTGTTTTCGTAGATCTGAGGGCGGCTTTTGATTTCATTGACAGAGAATTGCTCTGGGCAAAGATGGGCAATACTGCCATTGATAAGTGTTTATTGGGACTGATTAAATCCTTACATGCCAAAACTTCCTTGGCAGTTAGAGCTGATAGGTCAGGTCATCTGTCAAAGCGCATTAACATTTATTCGGGAGTTCAGCAGGGCTGTGTTCTGCCTTGTTCAATTTTTTTGTTAATGATTTGATTGACGTTATGTCAGGACAATCCTTTTCCCCTCCTAAATTAGGGTCCCATGCAGTGAGTTGTCTGCTCTATGTGGACGATGCTGTCATTTTGTCCCAAACCAGAATTGGTCTGCAAAGACAGCTGATAGCATTTACAAATTATTGCGAGCAGAATAAATTACAGATCAATTACCAAAAGACCAAGGTTATGTGTTTGGCAAGGAGAAACAATCCTACAAATGGTCTATTAATGGACATTCCATCTCTCAGGCCTATTCATATAAATACCTGGGCTTATTAATTCAGTCTTCCCTTAAATAGGATCTTCATTTTAATTTGGCTAGCACCCGGGCCAGCAAATGTATTTCGGCGATCCTCCGATTTTTTAGTAAAAAGTGTGCTGGTTTTTTGGTGCCGGCGCTCAGGTTTCTGGACGCTAAGCCCAGAGCCCAGCTTTTTTATGGTGTAGTCATTTGGGCTATCCAGCTCTCCTTCAATCTCAATGTCTTACAGTCGAAATTTATGAGATCATTGTTAAACGTTCCTCATAGTGCGCCCTCCGTGACAGTATGTCAAGAACCAGGCGTAACTTCATGGAATCACGAAATTTGGAAGCTGGCTATTGGCCTATGTCTGTGGGCCAAATCCTTTCAAAATTCAGGATGCGGCCTCTTTATATTTTGGGGATGACCTATTTATAAGCCCATGGTGAAAGTTGGTAGAGTTCAAAATTCGCACACTGGGTTTTTCATTACCAGATCTGTTAGCTAACGGTCTAAAAGCTGCTAAAGTTGAGATCATAGCAAGGCTAAATGACTGCAGTAGACAGGAGAATTGTGCTGTCATCTCCTCATGTCCATCAGTATTATGCTACAGCGAATTGATTCCCAATATGGGTCATTTTGCAAACTACTTGTCAACCCAATGCTTCTTTAGGAAACACCATCTTTTTATGTGTGCTAGGTTTAATGCCTTGTCCTCAAAAGTGTTGGAGGGTAGATATAAAGGGACTCCCTATTATTTGAGGGTATGTCCATTTGATAACACTGAGGTCAAATCAGTTTGGCATATACTGTGTTATTGCCATCTTTATGACAACTTAAGAGCTAAATGGTTGGCTGGGGTTTTGGATCATTTGCCTGGTAGAACTTCTCTTGAATTAGTGAGACACCTTTTGTCAAAAACTGGAGATGACCAATGCTGCCATGTCCTTTTTGCTTCTAGCATTTCAGGCTAGGCAAAAGTTTCTTTCTTTTAAGAGTGATTAAATAGGTAGCTGAGTATTTTGGCGGTCTTAATGTGATTTGATGATATTGTTTTATCTTCTTACCACTATCATTATCATTTTGTATAAATTTTGTGTCATTTCTTTTATGCTTCTGTTCTACTATGGCTTCGGCTATGTTTTTGAAATAAATGAAATGAAATGAAAGCAAAATAAATTGGTCATGAAGCCAGCAGAAAGTCTGTGACCTTTCTAAAGCCAGAGTTACTGTCAAAGATGAGACAGAGACCTATCGTATGAAGCTAACTAGCTCCTTGCCAGCACATCTGTTCTGTGGAATGTTTTTCATTTTGATCGGAAGCAGCTAACTTGGACTTTGTACTATCTGCTGCACATCCACATAAGTGGAGGTAAATCAAAACACGGACTTACTCTTTACATACAAAATGTCAGATTTTTAATCTCAAGTTTTGCACTGAACATTCTCATGCATTTTCAAAAGGTCCATTACTTTACCTGCTTTATATATTCAAGCACAGTAAAAAATGTCCAGATGCACCCAAAATGCCCCAAATCAGAATTTTGCCTTTAAGTTTCATCTGCATGGTATGGTTTCATTTGCTTTTATTCTCATGACACAGAGACAGACCTTTAGCTAAGGGAAGGGCTGGAGCACTGCCCCTCTCTACCTTTTTTTTGTCCTCCCTGTCCCCCATGGAAATAAGATGTGTTCTCTTGGGTTCTTAGGGTATTTTCAGATGTGATGAGATCACGCTCAACCATGGTGGATTCCCACCGGGTGAGCAAGGTCTCGTCACGTCTGTTGGGGGGAACGTAAGTTCCCCCCCAGATGTTCATCCCCATCAATCGCAGTGGGGAATCACATTCTCCACGTGATTGGTGGTCCCGGCGGGGCCGGCCCCAATCACGTGGTGAATGTGATTCCCTGCCACGATGAAGGGGACCGTCTCGTCTGGATGGCTACCACGGCCCGGAATCCGCGGTGGCATTCCAGGCCATGGTCAATGCGGGCGGGCGCTGCGGCCACATTGACCACGGCGCCTGCCCGTCTCCCAGGAAGGCGGGCGGTGAGGGAGCATGGGGGTATGTGGCTGTGCAGCCGCACGTTGCACCGTGCGGCCCTGCACCCTCCCCGATTCCCTGACGGGATCAGCCCTCACGTCTGTTGGACGTGCTGGTGTGATCCCGGCGGGGAATCACCAGGCGATTCCGTGACGGGGCCACCACCGACCCCGTCACATCTGAAATCACCCCTTGTCTCAAGAAACTGCCCTCCTTGTCAGACAGTCTGCCCTGCTATGCCAGTGTCCTAACTATGGACCCAATGAGCAAAGATGTGCAGAGAGAAATATTTCTCTTAGAATAAACGGGGAGCAGTTGTCCTGTGGTTATTAGAAAGGGGGCTTTGGAGCTAATCTCAGCTCTACCATGTTTGCCTAGCTTACTGTGCCAATAAAGAATAATTGAATTGTGCACCCACTCATTTAATCCCCCCTCTCTCTCATGTTACCAATCAATAAAATAGGTGTACTGTTATTTCCATCCTCATGCAGTTTTGTTAGTGTTTGCTAAGTACTTTGGGATATTTGGACATGAAAAAGATGCCATGGATATGAAAAGTCATGTTGCTGTTTGAAGAATTAGAACAGAAAAATGATGTAGCTATGTGGAGAGAGGGAAGGGAAGACATAATTATATTTAGGGACAAGGACTCATTGTAGATGTTTGTAGTTAAAAATTTGGACTGCACCAAGGCTCCAGGTGGACATTGCAAAACAAACATCAAACAGTTTCAGAGACCATACCCATCTATTTGAAAATCTAGATGGAAAAGTATCTAGATTCACAAGAGGAAAAAATATATTGTGATGTGTTCATTAAGATTGACTAGATACAAGTTCTGGTACCCAGCTAGAGAAAGCAAGTGAAATAGTTCTAACTATTCCCAATAAGCTCTGCCATGCTTCCTCCCACCTCCCTAGGAGCACAGAAGCAAGCATAGTGGCTGCAGTAATATCTATATAAATAAATACTTGTAGATCAGGGATGGAATATCATGCCCAGGGGCCTATTGTGGCTCATGGCTAGTTTTTATTTGGCCTCTTTCCAGTTCCTGGATCTGGCCTCTGTATCCATTTCCTACCCCCCAAGTGGTGAAAGAGTGAGCTCAGGCTAAGGGAACAGAACTATAGGCATGTACACAAAGATAGGGGCAGGGCCGGATTTAGGATTTTTGCTGCCCAAGGAATTCTTGTGGCAGATGCCTCCCAAAGCCATCTCCCCTGCAGGCCACGCCTCTCCCCAAGCCATCCCAGGCTCCCCCCTTGGGGAAAAAATAAAGAAAATAAAAAATTAAATAGTAAAAACATACAATAGTAATAATAATTTTTAAAATCCTAGTCATCTGGGTGGGTGGGTGGGGTCATCATCTGCTGCTGCCCAGAAACCCAGCCTAAAAGCAAAGCAGCCCCGGCCCTGGGATGGCTTGGAGCAGGCCAGGGGGCAGCGAACAGGTTGGGTGGCCCACAGTGCAGCAGCTGGGTTCCCTGTGCACTCCTCAGGCATGTACACACCAGCCACCTTCACATTTGCTCTCTGCGCATGTGCAGTGTGCAAATGTGGCAGGGGCTGGTGTGCACATGCCTGAGACATGCACAGGGAGCCCAGCTGCCACTGCCACTGCCTGCACAGCTGAGCCAATCTCAGCTCAGCTGTGCAGACAGCTGTGGCAGTGGGTGGCGAGGACGACTTTGTGGGGGGGCATTTGCCACCCCTCCAAATCTACCACCCTAGACAACTGTCCCTAAGTCCAGCCCTGGAGAGGGGACAGATCCATTGCACAGATGGGTCATCTAGGCCCTCCTCTTCCTGAGCGCTCTTAACCACCCCAACTGTCAACTTCTGTATGGCCATCAGAGCTTGTACTAATCTTCAGAGAGGGCCGGGGGGGGGGAGGGGGAAGTCCCCTACTTCTTATAGTTGATCACAGAGCAGTTCGAGTGTAATGTATGGGGTCAGCATAGTTCCAGTAAATCAGATAAAGAATCTCTCACCCACACATGCTGGTTTAAATACAGGTGAGGCAGGTATTAACTAGAATTCACAACTGTCTGGTAAATTTGAGTGTCTTGTGTTAAATGAGTTTGAGACAGCAGTAGGTATACTACTGCCAAGGACATCTGTGGAGGCCAACTAGTTTAAAATGGCTTGCAGCACAACAGGGCTAGTGGTCACATTGGCTGTGATCCTCAAACGACAGATCCCATAATAGTCCAATTGATTTCTATGGGACTTTCATATGTACATTTCTGTTTCTCTGGAGTGGTTTGAGGATTTCAGCCATTGTTTGTTACCTAAATTTTGCTACCAGTGACTTCCTTGCAAAATATTTCTGTAATCTGAGGCAATGGATAAAAAAAAGAAGGCTGACCCTTGTAGTACAAGAATTAAAAAACATCCTTAAAGTAGGATATGTTTTAGAGCTGCATGAATTAGTCTGTAACCTTTCTGAGAACACCTATATTGGAGTTGCTTTTATGGAGGGTGAGCTCAGTCAGGATTACAATAACCTCACTATTGTCACCTTCCCTATAGACTCCTCCAAATTTACCTGCAATTACTTGACCTGCTACCAGACCTGCAAAAGTACAGGGTGACTGTTTTATACGTTTGTGTCCCAGTCATGCTCATGGACGGTTGCATGACCTGGGGGGTCTAGATGGGACTGTCCTAGGATGGTTCCAGTCATTCCTCTCAGGGAGGACCCAGCAGGTTATCCTGGGGGCAGAAACATCTAGCCCCCGGACCCTGGACTGTGGCGTTCTGCAAGGTTCGATCTTGTCTCCATTATTATTTAATGTGTATATGCAGCCCTTGGGGGAGATCGTGAGAGGGTTTGGTGTGCGTTGCCACCAATATGCTGATGACACCCAGCTTTACCTCTCATTTTCAACTGACCCAGGTCCTGCCGTCTCTGTGCTGTCCCAGTGTTTGGAGGCAGTTGCGACATGGTTGTGGCAGAGCAGACTGAAGCTCAACCCTGATAAGATGGAGGTGATGGTGGTGGGTAAAGCGGGGAAGGTGCTGGCCCCTCTTGTGGAGTGTGTGCGCCCCTCTGTGGCCCAGCAGGTATGAAGTCTGGGGGTGGTATTGGACTCAGGCCTCCGCCTGGATCAGCAAGTGGAGGTGGTGGCAAGGGCGACTTTCCACCAGCTACATCTGGTGCGAAGGCTGCGCCCATACATCTCCAGATACGACCTGGCCACTCTGATCCATCCCTTCATCACCTCAAGGCTGGGCTACTGTAACGTGCTCTACGTGGGGCTTCCCTTGACACTGGCTCGGAGGTTGCAGCTAGTGCAGAACGTGGCAGTCCGTCTCCTAACAGGGACGGGACGAAATGAGCACATTACACCTGTGCTCTGTGCGCTGCACTGGCTGCCTATAATGTACCGAGCCAGATTCAAGGTGCTGACTTTGATTTATAAAGCCCTGTATGGTCTCGACCCCGGGTATCTCAGGGACCACCTCACTTTCCGCGTTTAAGGACGGCCCCTTCAATCCACCAGGAGTGCCTTTCTAGAGGTCTTCCGCGTGAAGCGGGGGGCCACAATGGAGAGGGCGTTCTCAGTGGTAGGGCCACGGTTGTGGAACTCCCTCCCGGAGGAAGCCTGCCTGGCCTCAAGTCTACTGGCCTTTCATCAGGCCTTTCATCAGGCATGATGTGACTGTTCTCCCAGACCTTCAGGGGTGGGGTGGGGGTGTAAATGAGGTTTTTTAATTGTGGATTTTACTGGTGTTTTAAATATTGTTTTATTCTTGTTTGGAAGCTGCCCCGAGGCTGCTGTAGGCATGAGGGGGTGGCATATAATGCAACTAAATAAATAAATAAATAAAATAGACCTTAGTTAAGACTAGGGCTTCACTGTGATAGGCGCTATAAAGAAACACTGTTACAAAGTGTAAACTTTACAATATCCACCCAGAATGGCATGACTTGCTTGCAACGTGCTTGAAGTAGACTGCAGTGTTGGTTCAGGCAGGGTTGCTTAAACTGAGAAGAAAGAAGCAAAGAGGAGAGAGGTGGTTCCTATGCAGAAAATATAAACACAGCTTATATATTTATAGATTTATTTATTAAAAAATCTTGATACCCCGCCCCTCCTGACAGCAGCTTGTGGCAGCTTACAAGATTCACACACATAAAAACAATTAAAATAAGGAGGATTAAAATCCTTCCCCCACCCTAGCCCACTCTCCCCACCCTTCACCCCTATCAAATGCCTGGTGAAATAGCCACATTTTACAACTATGTCGAAAAGAGGGGAGATCTGTGGCCAAACGGGCCTCCACCAGGAGGGAGTTCCACAGCCATGGTGTGGTCACCGAGAGTGCCCTCCCCATTGTGGCCCCCCAGAAGACTTGGGGGACCTTGAGAAGAGCACCCCCGGATGACCACAGGGGCCAATCCAGGATCTGGAGGGTGAGACGATCCCGCAGGTAGGTAGGGCCTAGGCCACTTAGGGCTTTATAGGCAAGTATCAACACCTTGAATTGGGCCCAGAAGACTACAGGCAGCCAGTACAGAGATCGGAGAACCAGTATAATATGCTCCTGGTAGCCCAATCCCACCAGGAGACGGGCCGCCTCATTCTGCACCAGCTGCTGTCTCCGAATCGTTACCATGGGTAGCCCCACGTAGAACGCTTTACAATAGTCCAGTCTAGAGGTGATGAAAGCACGGACAGTAGTGGCCAAGTCAGAGTCTGAAACATATGGCCGAAGTCATCGCACCAGATGTAATTGGCGAAAGACACTCCTTGCCACAGCCTCCCCCTGAGCATCCAGGTGGAGTTGCGAATCAAGGAGCATTCCCAGACTCCGTACCTGGGAAACCAGTGGAGGACAGACCCCATCTATAATGGGGGCCATCATCTCCACTGCCTTACCCACTAGCATCACCTCCGTCTTGTCAGGATTCAGCCTCAGTCGGTTTGCCCTCATCCAGTTCTCCACAGCTGCCAAACACCAGGTAAGCACCGAGACTTGCTTTGATTTATCAAAGTCTCTATGGGGAAACTGTGATCCTTTTCTTAAGTCATATGTAGCTGCACTTTCTGAATTTTCAGAATCCTGGTCTTTCTGAGCTTGGAACTGCTTTCTATTTGAGCCTTGGTTCTTCCCTCCTTTGCTTCTATAATTTGGCTGAGAATTCTGGGAACAAATTTTTGTCTAGAATTAATATTTGAGGGAGTTTTCTTAGATTTAGAACCTTCCTGTTCAAGATTCTTTCTATTTGGATTATCTCCCAAATAATCTCTCCCCAGAGTCTTATAAATATCCTGTACAATTTTTGGGAAGGACCGTATCTTTTCCTGCTCAGTAATTAGCAAATATAATTTAGATTGAATGGCAGCTTTCAATACATCACCTTTATGGGGGGCTTTAAGGATTCCCCATATCAAATCATGATTAGAGAGAAATTTCATTCCAACCCCATAGGCCCGGCCCGTACAATGCCTTGCTATTGAGTTATCTTTCTCAGAATTTCATTTTAAGTCAGCTATGCCCACTTGTCCATAAGTTTTTACATATAAATTAGCCAATACACTTTCCCAATCATTACACTCCTGCTCCATCAAATAAGCAGATGCTAGGACTAGAGAATTGCATAACCTCATCTTCTGCAATGGTGATGCTGTGGAAGTGACAGCTTCTAAAGCAGATAAATGGGATTCAAACCACATAGGAATTTCTTTAAAATCCTTTGTAGTGGGCCCTGTTACAGCCCTTATATTTCCCATATTTAAGACAGAAATTTCAGCTGGGTGTGCTCCTGACACAACAGGGTGTCTTCCAACATTATTTCTTGCAAATTCTCTCAGATTTAAATATTCTCTCCTTAGTAGAGTGTCCTCCTGTTCCCACTGGGCTGCATTAGAGCCATGCAATTCCTCGGTGGTAGCTGGAGTATAATTATATCCACTTCCAGAAATATAATCAGCATTACTTATAGAAATTGGGCCATGTATTCTTATATTTTTGGGAATTTCAGCTACTATCCCTGCCATTAGGTTTAAATCTTTCCTATTGATAGGTAATACAGGCATTGTCAATGGATTAAAAACTACATTTCTTAGTGTCATAGAAACTATTACACCTGCATCATTTGCTTCAAAAGAAACAATTAGAAATCTTTGTCCAATTCCCCATTCTCCATTTCTTATTTCTAAACAATAATCATCTCCATCTCTGACTGTCACATTTTGCAGATGAGCAACCCATAGTGCATAAGGCACTTGGTTTAATTGAATAGCCATGATATAAAATGCACAAAATCCTTTTCTTTTAGTTAAGCTTAACAAACTCGAATATATCGAGAGGACAAAAGTAGTTAACAGTCTGGTGAACACCCCGGTGTACTTAATTATATATTCTTATGTCTTGAGCCCCATGTTGGGCGCCAAGTGTCACGTTGTGCCTCGGTTTCCCCAAAAGGAAAATGCGCTTAGTGGTCCAGGCCTGACATGATCTGGTCTGGATATAGGGCGCTCTTTTCCAACATGTGGAATTCGAGTTTACACTTTGCTAATAAGCCAGCCAGTTCAGCAAAGTATTGTAAAGACCAATTCATTTATTTAAACAAGGCTATGAGACTTTAGAATATTATACAAATATGAAGCAATAGTTTACTTAAGTTCAAATAAAGACATAGTACAAAAGAAACAGTGTCAGCTAAAAGTACATGATTTATAAAGACATGGCTTGTTCAAGGAACAGCTCTGTTACAAGTTCAAATATCTTAACATCTATAAGATATAACATATGCTCTAAGTGTTATTGCTATGGTTGACTCAATGCATCATATAAGATATAACATATTACCCAATCCTTTCCCCATTCTGCCAGATGAAAGAAGTGAGAGAAGCTTCAGGAAAGGAAGCTTTCTGAAAAATCCATTTCTCCTCTCTCTTCTTATGCTTGGAGAAAAAAATGCTTGGACGTCAGCTAAAATGATGTCAGGTCAAAACTGCTGACAGGGAGGGGTTTTTCTCAAAATACATAGTAAGAAGCCTCTTAATACATACTAAACAGGTTGCTATCATCTAAGATAGGATTAACAATGAGTAAGCTCCAAACAAACAAGGCCTTTTCCTGCCCTGCCAGGGAGTCACATATCTTGAGACTAGTCAACAAAAAATGTGGATTTCTTTAACAGACTTGATTATATCTGCTATTCCAGTATCTGGTCAAGAGTTCAGTAGAAAGGTCACTATAGGACAGCTCTTTAGGAACTCATCATACAGAGAGGCTAATTCTGATTTCCAATATATTGAAACACAAATAATCAAAAATATATGCCTGTATACAGGATACATGACATGTCACCAACATCCCATGGTCAATGGTATCGAATGCAGCCAACAGATCTAATAAAATTAGTAGGATCGAATGGCCCTGGCCCAATTCCCAGCATAGGTCGTTGACCAATGCCACAATCACAGTCTCAGTGCCATAACCCAGATGAAATCCACACCACAAGGGATCAAGAAAACTGATACGATCCAAATGCACCTGTAGCTGTCGTAGCACTACCTGTTCAATAATCTTCCCTAAAACAGGAAGGTTAGAGACAGGCCGATAGCTGGTGAGGAAGTCAGCGTCAAGAGATGGTTTCTTGAGAAGAGGCTGCACCTCCGCCTCTTTAAGGCAGCTCGGCACTCTGCCCTCCCGAAGGGAGGCATTGACCACCCCAGCCAGCAACGGCCCCAATGTCTCCCAGCAGGCCTTGACCAACCAGGACGGGCATGGATCTAATTCACAAGAAGTGGCCTTGACTGCCCCCAGAACATCCTCCACATCGGTGGGTGTCACTGACTGACTGAGTGTCATAACCTCTGGTTTCCCTAATGTAATAAGTGCAGTGTCAAAGTCGTGGTGAATATGAGCGATTTTATCCACAGAATAATCCATGAACATGTCAAAGTGAGCACTAGATGACTCAGAGGGTATCTCACCCAGAGCATTCTGGAACTGCTCCGGTTCCATCAATCTCTGGGGGCGAACCATTTGAATTGATTCTGCAGCCTTCCGGGGGCAGACATGCACCAGGAGAGAGGCCTGCAGGAGTTAATGATCTGTCCATGACAAGGGTGTAATTAATATCTCCTCCATTAACAGAGCCCCACCTCAAGGCTGGTGCAAAACATAAGGTCTAAGGTACGTCCCCCCTGATGCGTCGGGCCGATAACCATCTGGGACAGGCCCATGGTTGCCATGGCAGCCATGAACTCATGTTCCTCTCTCTCAAGGTCGGCATTAGCATGGATACTGAAGTCCCCCAGGACTAATGTCCTTGGGGACCGCAACACCACGCCCAATACCAACTCTGCTCAAGCATGTAGAGAGGCCTCTGTAGAGGTAGGTGCACAGTATACAGGCAGCACTCCCAATCTGTCCCCTGCCAAATCAATCACAAGATGGAGACCCTCAATACCCGATATTAATTTCACTGGATACCTCCGAACAGACCATGATTCCCTAAAATCATGGCTACCCCCCCATCCCTCCGACCATGGCTTACGCTGCATAGAATACCCAGCAGGAACAAGGTCAGCCAGAATAGGCTCCAACTCAGTGTTCAGCCAGGTTTCTGTGATACATGCGAGGTCGGCTGCATGGTCCAGGATCAATTCCTGGACAGTTGTTACCTTCTTGACCACTGACTTCGCATTCAACAACATCAAGGCAAGGTCGGGGGCCCTCTGATCATGAATCCCCTGCCCAACCGCTTGGGAGGGTAGCAAGCGGGACAGGTAACAAGCACCTGTCCTGCCTCACTGATCTAACATCCCCCCAATAGAGCCCATATCTCCCCCCTTCCCATCATGACCCCAATGGCTGAGTTCTCTCCCCCCCCCCGCCAACCCAGGCTCCCCTCCAGCTGCCATGCCTTGGCAATGGGGGAGACACCCACTCCCATAGCTCCTTATTCTCCCTTCCTAACCCCTTCCCTCTCCATTATTCACCTCCCCAACCACCCCCCTAACACAAAATTACAAAAATAACCCCCTCAAATAACCTCCCGCCAGTCACCACACTAATATATCCAGTTAAAATGCCCCAGTCCAGTAAGGGTTTGTCCCCCAGGCCCCACCAAGGGCCACATCCAAGGACCCTTTGGCACGGTCCTTTTCAGTCCTGTATGGACTGGCCCGGCAGGTAGCCTATATATACACTCCTATAAGCTACAGTACCAACCTGTGCCTGTTTGGGAGGGAGGTCATTCTGGAGGGAGTTTTAATGCAAGGGTGGGGGATCTGCAAGCTGTGGACCAGTCCTATGGCTGGTTTGTATTTAGCCCCTTTCCAGTTTTTGGATCTGGCCCCAGATTCTACTCACAAATGCTGAAGGAGAATGCTTAGGAGGAAGCAGCGGTGATGAGGGTGCATACTCAAGGCTGGAGGTGGGGGGAGGGGGGTGGATCTTCAGGCTTCTTCCCCTGCACTGAGCACTTATCTAACATTGCATTTTATTTCAGCATGCCTTCCCTTCATTTCTTAACTGGATTTAAATTTCTGAGGGGAAAACAGTTTGTGTGAAATCCAGTAGATTTGCTAAACCAAAAAATTCTTCATAAAACTCCACCAAACACATCTGAGTTCAGCCATCCCTGCTAGTGTCCCTCAGTAAAGTGCTGAATCACTGGGTACAGCCAGATGAGCAGCAATGGGGAAATCGGGCAGGCGGGCCACTGCTGGATGTCCCATCACACCCCAGGGCGGGCTGGGACCCTGGTAACATACGCAGGCGACCAGCCCCAACCCTCCTTCCCCTGGTTGCCCACTATCCTGCCCCAAGCCATGGCGTGACCAAATGGCACAGGTGACAGTGCCCACCACTCCAAATCCTGTGGCAAACCTCACTATGGGGCAGGGCAGACAGGGGCTGCACCCACAAAAAGCAGCACACTACGATGAGCTGAGCATCCTTACCCCACTTTGGGTAAGGCTGCTACGCCCTGCGTCCTTGGCCTTTTCCCATGGATTCAGGGCATAGCAGCCAGCTGGCTGCGACGTCCCAGGGCGGTGTGAACATCTGGCAGCCACTAGACATACAAGCCACTGTATCTTGTGGCAATGGTGTCCAAACAGGGGTTTGGCTGCCCAACATGTGGTAACATCTCTCATGTGGCTTCAACCACTGTGTAGCCATCTCATGAGACTTAATGCAAGTTGGACTGATCCCAGACAGCAGCAGCTGCAGTTAAGGGAGGCTCTTAGGACATTCTCTCCCTTCCTGTACATAGGCATAAATAATGTTAGACTGACCTTGAGTGATTTAAGGACAAGAAAGGGGCCCCCTGTCAACTCAATAAGATTGGTATTAATCAAGCTAGCTCCACTGAAGCCCATGAACTATCACTACTATAAATCTAGTATGCAATGAGAATCAGAGCAATATCTTTTCATCCAGATACCTGCACATACATTGCAGTGTATCTGGATATCTGAACATTCAAATAAATAGATCTGATTTTCATTCTGACTTTATAGAAACATGTCAAAGTCCCAGTGCTTTCAAATTGCATAAGGTTGTCAGCGCAGGGTAAATTCCCTTGCTTAATGTAGAACTCTTGTTAAAAAGACAGGTAGAATTTTAACTCTCTAATACTTGAGCAAAGGTCCCAGAATTGTGGGTTGCAGGCAGCAGGGCCAACCAAGCCAGTGGCCTGGGATCCACCCATCCTAGGGCCCCATGAAAAGTTCTGAACTGGAGCAGATGCAGCCCTGGCACTCTAATGAGGCCCCAAAACAACAGTCTTTAGGACCCCATGGATGGGGCCAGCCTTACCACAGCATGACCGTGCTGGATCCAGCTCTTTTCTCTACTTCTGGGGACCCTACAGCGGCCCTAGATTTCACTGGGGTAGGGCTTGGGGCTCCCACTTTCTCTCAGCAGAGCCCCAAACACAGCCATCTCTAGGGCCCCACAGAAGGTGGTCCCAACAGGGCAAGGTCACAGGGAAGGCATTGGATCACCAGGGGCCCTATGTTTTATCTTCACCCTGGGCCCCACAGTTTTTAAGGCCTGCTCTGGTGGACTGGGACCCCAACTGACATTGTGCTGGGTATGGATGGGGGTTTGTGATCCTGAGTGATATTTGATATATTTTGTGTGTCCTTGTTGCTGTCTGGGGTCAGCAGATTATATTTAAGTCTCAAAAATAAGGTCGCACAGAGAACCACTGTACCAGAGAGATCAATTTCAAAATATTTTCCCAATGGGCTTTCAGTCACCCATATTTCATTTTAATAGCTTATTGTTGACTTCAAGAGGTGTTTCACATCAGCCTTTCAAAAAGGAAAAAAAACAACTTTGTGTTTCCATTTCAGTGTGCCATCCTATACTTTTCTGCTTTTTAAACATTCAAGGAAGTGAAATGCAAAGAAACAGCTAATGAAGTAGACAGTTGAGATTTCACACATGGAAGTAACAAGTCGCTACATTCAAAATCATGGTTCCCTCAGCAACTGTAACTTTGGCCACATTCTGCATACACAGCACATTAAAACTAAAAAAGTTAGATGCAAAAAATACTACAAAGGCAAACTTGCAAAACATGGAGTGTCCTCAATTCCTACTGGCATCAGTGGGAGCTGAGAGCATTCAATACTTTTCAAGATCAGATCCCACCGAGAGGGATGCCAAGTCAGAGCTACTATGGGAGCCATACCTGTGGACGTCCTGGCATACATACATGTAAATTCTTCTGCAGTCGTGTTCCAATCACTCATGGTCTGATCTAAAGCTCAGACAGTGAAAAGGCTCCATTTAATTAAGCAGAAAGTGCCTTGTAATGTCATCATCTTCACCTTCACATCTGACTCTTAGGGTAAAAACAAATGTGCAGGCATCATGGAAACAGCAGCAGCCACTCTCTGAGACAGTGGGTGGCACTGAACAAAGTGCCTGCCGCTGGGAGAGCCGTCCCACTGCCTGCATAACCTGGGTATGGATGGGGCTACCGCAGTTGTGCGGGCAGCCGCTCCCAGTGCCCTGCCTCTGCCATCATGGGCAGCCGTGGCAACCAGCCATAGTGCCTGGCCATGGCGGCCCCTGACCCACGGTGAGGATGGCGGGACTGAACAGACCCATTGTTGGTCTGCTTTGGCCTGTGTAGGCCCTTAGCCAGGAATGGGCACCCAGAATCAGGCCCAAGTCACATGCCAGGCCAGCTGCCTTCCCGGGCAGGCCATGTCATGTCTGTTTTTTTAACCCTTTGAGGCAGCTTGCCGTGTACTAATAAAATTAAATAGCTCTCCACCCTTGCCCTTTGGGAGTGCTGAATGCCCTCAAAGCCCAAAATGGTTAAATTGCTTATGCACATGCGTAGCTTTAAGAATATGAGTAGTCCTATTGGTTTCAAGTTGGAACCAATAGGACTATTTTGGTCCGGTCTCTTCTGTTAGGAAATTCAGTAGAAATTGAAGGATGCTGAGAATAGACTTTCAAATGTTTACACTTTTCCATTCATTCACGATGCATTTACTAGATGTTGATAGCATGAAATGTCAAACACTGTTTCGGCACTGTGCAGTCAACATTTCCCTGCCAAGTTTTAATTTGGCATGTAGTAATACAGTTGTTACAGTATTCTTGTATTGTTAGATGGGGTTTTGGTTATGTTTTGGGAGCTAATTGTGTGACAATTGAGACTGTGCCTCAAACTAATTAAATCTTTATTTCCAGGTCACTTTTAATATCTCCAATACATAGAAGCTTTTCTTCTGATTAAAGATTAATTATTAAAGATTAATGATTAAAGATCATTGTGCATCTTTAATTTTCTGCATATTTCAACATTTTGTTAAGAGGTATATATTTGTATTCCAGTGTGCATTGCTAGAGTGAATAATGCCCTTGAATGCATGGGGGCATCCAATAAGCAACATTATTATTCTCATTGCATAAATCTTTTCATTTGAAAGAAATTGTTAAAAAATGGATTGTTACAGCTAAATACCAAAATTATCCAGGTAACATCAATATCAAGCACCAGGACTGGCAAAGACAGTAGTTCCCAACTTCTTTGCCTGTGAAACTATAATCTCATGACCTTAGAAATCAAAAAAGATAATGCAGACTGTAACAGGTAGGGATGGGCGAACGCGGTTCGGCAGTTCGGAGTTCGACCCGAACTCGCCCTGTTCGGACAACCGAACTCGAACTCGAACCCGAACCCGAACCCAAACAAATTGAACACCGAACGACGAAATGGCCGAACAGTTCGGTCAGTTCGGATCGCATTCAGATGAGTTCGGGTTGCAAAAAAAGGTTCCCTGGAAGGTCAAACATGACAGGGAGGTGTCAGTCACTGAGGAGCAGACTTCCAGGCACCAGGGGTGGAGAGGCTTGCAAGAAACGAAACTAATTATCTGCCTCCCCCCTTCCCAACACCTTCTGAGCTAGTCACTGTTCCTGAACAGCAGGTGTTGAGTAGGATTTTTAGATTGCTTTAAGTTTCATTTCA
>QEPC01015059.1:884094-898827 GCA_003113815.1 Sphenodon punctatus | reverse complement strand
CAGGGTTCTATTCTGTCTCCGTTATTATTTAACGTATATATGCAGCCCTTGGGGGAGGTCGTGAGAGGGTTCGGGGTGCGGTGTCACCAGTATGCTGATGATACTCAGCTGTACCTCTCCTTTTCAACTGACCCAGACCCTGCTGTCTCGTTGCTATCCCAATGTTTGGAGGCCATGGCGTAATGGATGCGGCTGAGCAGACTGAAGCTCAACCCCGATAAGACGGAGGTGATGTTGGTAGGGAGAACGGGGGAGGTAGTGGCCCCTGTGGCTGGGGGGGTTCGCCCTCCTATAGCTCAGCAGGTTCAGAGTCTGGGGGTGATATTGGACGCAGACCTTCATCTGGAGCGGCAGGTGGAGGCAGTCGCTAAGGCTGCCTTTCGCCAGCTATATCTGGTTCATAGGCTGCGTCCGTTCGTCTCCGGCCCGGACCTGGCTACCCTCATCCATGCCTTCGTCACCTCGAGGCTGGACTATTGTAATGCACTCTACGTGGGGCTTCCCTTGTTCCTGGCCCGGAGGCTGCAGCTAGTGCAGAATGCGGCGGCTCGCCTCCTTACGGGGGTGGGCCGTCGGGAGCATATTACACCTGTGCTCCGAGCTCTGCACTGGCTGCTGGTAGCGTGCCGAGCCAGGTTCAAGGTGTTGGTGTTGCTCTATAAAGCCCTATATGGTCTGGGCCCCTCATACCTCAGGGACCGCCTCTCCCTCCGCGCCCCAGGGCGACTTCTGTGGTCTGCCGGGGGTGCCTTCTTGGAGGTCCCCTGTGTTAAGTGGGGGGGCCACAATGGAGAGGGCATTCTCGGTGGCCAGGCCGGGCCTTCGGAACTCCCTTCCGGAGGAAGCTTGCCTGGCCCCAAGCCTGTTGACATTCCGGCGATGTTGTAAAACCTGGCTGTTTGCCCAGGCCTTTTGGGAGGGTGGGGTGAGGGATTTTATCTCCCCCACCTAACTTATAACTTTTATTTATATATTGTTAGCCCTGTTTTAAATATTTTAAATTTTTTTTTTGTACTGAGTGATTTAAATTGTTTTTATTGTCTTTTATTGTTGTAAGCCGCCCCGGGCTGCATGGCAGGAGGGGTGGGATATAAATCTATTAAATAAATAAATAAATAAATAAATAAACTCCAGGGTCAAGGGAGGCTGGACTGACCAGCACCCGCACAACCTGGAACAGCTCTGCTTGACGGGATTTTGCTGATGCTATGAGGGTAGCAAAGAACTCACTCTTTGCTACCTGCACAGTCATGGCATAGGCTCGTAAACTAGCTCTATGCCGCAATTTGTTGGCTTCAGCACGAGAACGACGCCACCGTCGCTCCAACCATCACCCAGCTTGCTTCAGCCTCCGCAGCTCCTCAGAAAACCACAGAGGTCTGCAGAGCCTCTGCCTAGGTAACGGATGCCTGGGAGCCGACCGATCGATAGTCTCCATCAGCAAGTTGTTCCATAGCTTAATGAGGTCATCGATGAGACGGTCGTCAAAGTCAGAGGGTAACTCCCCCAGAGCACCTAGAAACTGCAATGGGTCCAATCTATCAGATTACATGGTATAACCAACCCGCTCTTTGGTCACTGCTGGAGTAAGGTCTGAGACTGAGGTAAAATTGTAGCATTTTTATATGTATTCAGAATGATAACCAGCTCATGGTGGCACTGTGACCTCAATAATTGGTTTATTTCTGGTTCTTTAAAGTATTCACCAGTGGTCTCTGGCTAACATCAAGCTATGTGATTTTACCTTCTGCTAGATATTAGCCAGGCCTGCTTGATAATGCTGATATTATCTGACTAATCTTAACAAACGCTATTAACTGCAGCCATAAATTTATATATCTTGCAATATAGAAACCTGTCTTTGTAAAGTCCATGAAAGGAATGGCAAAGATTTTCAGATTTGGAGGGGAGGGGGTCTAATATTTTGTTACATATTGTCACAAAATAAGACCCAATTCAGCAGGTCATCCTAATTTTGTGCAGCTCTTAAGCACATGCTTAACTTTAAGGCAGTAGATCCCTGACACTTAAGCATGTGGAAGTTCTCGGTTGAACAGATATACTGGACTGGAGCCTCCCTCTTTCCTTCACTCCTTCAGCGGCAGCGCTAGTCTGATTGTTAACGGTTAATATTTTATCCAGCTCATTCATAGCATTATTTAATACACCGGTATGTTCGTTGTATGGCTACACTTCATTATCTGTTACAATATTCATAGAGCGTGCCTAGAATGGTTAGCCTCTGTATCTGTGCAATAATGTAAGTATAATGCAAACTCTTTTATTTGTTAGTGTTTTATAGATTTTGTTCTGCCTGAATAGGTTAAAATGGATTAGTGTTGACACACATTAAAACCAAACCATTTGGCTGACTGCCCTTCATAAGGATAGCATCCTGGACAGACACTATTTCCAGGCAATGTGACTATGATTCAAGAAAGCACTTAAGCACGTAACTAAAATTAATTATATTCTTAAGTCTCACTACTTAATGCACTTTCCTGGCTTGGCACCAGTTTAAAGTCAATATGGCAGAGCCCTATGAAAATCTTCTTCTCTTTCTTATCATTGGAAATGTCCTTTTCCTCCACATGAGTGTGAATGAGCTTTGTGGCATCCTAAGAAGGTGGTGTGATTTGTCATCTCTGCTATGATTAGTTAATGATGGGATCATTATTCATTATTAAACATATCAATACTCTTTTGCAGGTTAATGAAATCTACCACGATGAGTCCTTAGGTGCGCACATTAATGTTGTCTTGGTGAGGATAATCATGCTGAGCTACGGGAAAGTAAGTGAAGCTTAATTTAAATGATGAATCTGAATGTCTCCAAGATTTTTTTTAATAAGCTGTGACTTATAATTCATATGTGCACTGACTTGTATTGCAATATTTTAATTTAGGAGTTACTCATAGGCAACTGTTAGTATAATATTTCCCTGTTGTTACATGGTAACACAAGCAAACTTTATGTTGACTATTTAACTACAGTTTACAATTTTCTTTTGTATTTTCTCTTACTAAGTCATTTTAAGTACAGTTTTTCAGTACAGTGTTTCAAGGATCTTTGGGATAGCACATGGATAATTTGATGATTAATGTCACTGCTTGCCACTAGAGGATATGTAATGTATACTTGCTTCTGTGAATACATGTAAGCAATCAATAACATGTGGCCATATGAAATATCATTACACAGTAAGTGCACTGGGGGTTCAAACTGTAGGGGACTGAGCATTCCAGCCCTGATCCAGCAAAGCGCTTTAGCATATATTTAAGTACATTTGTAGCTTCATGGAACTGATTGACTTCAATAAAAATTAAGCAGGTGTAGCCCCATTGATACTAATGCTTGGCATCTTGCAGAATCAAGTCCATAATGAGAATTGCAAGCATTCTTTTCACGCTTGTGCTGCTGTTTCCATGGGAAGGGTACAGGCAAACTATTACAAAGAAATATAATTATTGTATGACAGTTGGTATCTTTCCTTCATTGATGCCTAAGCAACATCTCAATCCATGGAAACAGTCTGAGCAAACTTGTGAGGCTGCATATAACTTTCAGTGGCAAAGGATAAATGCTGCTTATGCTGCTTGAACAAAAAAAGTATTCAAAGAAAAAGATCTGAAAGGTCTGGCTTCATTTTTTGACTGCAGTTACTGTAACTTGAACATTCATGCACTGATTCTGATTTGTCAGTACCCATTGGTATTTAGATATACAAGTGGTATAATTCTTCTCTATAAAAAAATACAGTGAGCTCTTTGGCTGTGCCACTGACTCACCGTGCCACGTGAGCTAAAGCACTTCATCTTCCTACCTTAGTTTACTTTGCCTCGCATGGTGATGTGAATGTCTTAAAGTGCTAAGTAAATGCTTGAGTTAAGGCAAGGAGAGGGCAATGTTTTTGAATGTTTTTGTCTGCCACTTTGGCCATTTTCAAAAAGACCGCAGTGGGTGGGGGGTTGGGTGCATGGTCACAGTGGGTGGAGGTGAGTGTGTGCCCGTTCCCACGGCGCACGCCCACCTCCACCCATGGAACATCGAGCGTTGGAGCCCATTGCTCCACGTGTGGGTGATGGGTGGAGGTGGGTGTAGCACGGGAGCGCACATGCATGCACCCTAACCCATCCCCCATGGCATTCACACAGGCACCTCCACCCATCTCCATTGCGTGGAGACAGGTGGGGGCATCTCATGTGAAAACAGTCAGTCTTTGTGAGTCAAGTTCTATAGTGTGTAAATTTAGGGGGAAAGTTAAGTTACAATAGGGAAAATGTCTTAAAGGCATGATAGAGTATACGTTAGCTAATAATGGTACTTTCAGATGTCATAATTATCAGTAAGCAAAGCCCACAGAAAAGTCACAAAATCACCGTGTGATAATTCACCATAGATTTATTGTGATGTGTAAACACACCTATCAAATGGTAAATACATGGTGATCTGCAGAGGATCTGGTGAACCTTTCCTACAGATCACCGATATTTACTAGCCAGTAGTAGTAGTCATAGGTCACAAATGTATTTGTGATAAATTACTACATGAAGCTTTTTATGATAAATTACCACATTAAACTGTATAATGTCTGAAAGTATCCTAGGGTTACTGAGTACCCTAATACCTTACCTATCATGTAGTCACGTAATTGGAGCCAGTTAATCAAATGCTGCCTTAATTTGCTATATCTGTTCTGTAAACATATGTAATGGTATGGATTTGTGTATTTATAGAAATGATGTATAAACATCTCATGGTTTTGTGACTTCTGTTATTTTATAGGCTGACAGGGAAACAGTAAGAACAGAAGATCCCAATTTCACCTTTGTATTTGTATTTGAGATCTTAAGATGAGTGGATGCTTTCCCACAAAAGAAAAAGAAAAAATCCAAAGAGAAAATTTAACCTGAGAAGTATTTTTCATTAAGCATATACACCTCACTGGTACTGAAAATCTCTGTAAAAAGCATTGTGCTCCATGATCAGTGGTTCAAGTGTCAATCAGGTTATGTGAAATGAGCTAGTAATCCCAGTTTATTTCTCAATGAGAACTTCTGAGACATAACCCAGATTGGTGGGCAAGTATATTGGCTCTGTTATTTACTTATCTAAATGAATCTGGGAAATTTCCACCATCCTGGAAAATTAGAACAATTATCCCCATCTTAAAAAAGGGTGATCCCAAGTTGCCAGAAAGTTATAGACCCATAAGCCTACTTAGTATAATATCCAAAGTATACACCAGATTTTTGCTGAATAAATTACAAGCTTGGTTAGAGTCCGTGGACATAATACAGCCAGAACAAGCAGGGTTCCGGAAAGGGTACGCAGCACCGGATCATATATTTGTGCTAACGGCACTTACAGCAAAATATACGGAGGCCCATAAGAAATTCTATGTGTGCTTTATAGATCTGGCAAAGGCCTTTGACCTAGTGTGTAGGGAGCGGCTGTGGGCTAAGTTACACACGATGGGAATCGACCCCAGACTTTTATTTTTAATGATCCAGCTCCATACAGATAATAGTTTGAGGGTGCGGTATAACTTTAGAGGTGCAATGACAGATGCTGTGCTGGTGCAGGCGGGGGTAAGACAGGGGTGTTTACTAGCCCCTGCCTTGTTTAATTTATCTCTTAATAATGTGGTACACGAGATGGCCCAGAGAGATGTGCATCCTCCTAAAATCGAGAACCGTTTGGTCCCAATTTTACTGTACGCAGACGACACTGTCTTAATGTCTCAGACCTTGGTTGGCCTTAAAAGATTGATGCAAATGTTTGGAGACTTCTGTCAGCGTGAATTACTCCGTATCAATTATGATAAAACAAAGGTCATGGTGATGAGTGCCAATGTGGTCAAGAAAACCCATCAATGGTCCATCGGGAAAAATCCCATTGAACAAGTAAGATGGTATAAATATTTAGGGGTAATTGTCTCCCAGCGGACAGGTTGGAAGGCACATTATGAGGCAATAATTAAAACAGCCCAGAAATCAGTAGGGGCTATTATTAAATTCTACTTTGGTTATGGGGGTAAACAGGTCCTTCCAGCTTTACGCCTTTTCGAGGCAAAAGTGGTTAATCAACTTCTTTATGCCTTTCCTGTATGGGGGCTGGCTTTCTTGGACCAACTTGAGAGAATCCAGAATGGCTTTCTTCGAGCCATTCTGGGTGCCCCTAAAGGACTTCCTCAGGTTTTGTTGAGGGCAGAGGCAAGATGCCTCCCGCTTCGGGCTTTAGGCCTTCAGCTTATTATTTCATACTGGTCCAAAATAGTTCTTTTCCCAGTGGTAAAGAACTCCCTTTTAGCCTTGACTGTCAATGCAGGATTGGGGATGGCCTGGAGAAATGAGGTATTGAGAGAGGTCCACAAGTTGGGGTTTTCATTGGAGTACCTAGAACCACTAGGTCCAGTGACCACAAAAAAATTGATTAAACGGAGGATTGAGGATCAGACGGGGCAAGGGGAGGAAGCATTGTTAGACGAGCAAAAGGTGGCCCAGGCTTATGTGCCATACAAGGCTGAGGGGGGGTCTGACTACTATTTACTCACTTGGGAAGACCCGCAGAAACGGGTTGTCTTCTTTAAGTTAAGAGTAAATTCCTTCCCTTCAGCTTTGTTGGAGGGTCGGTTTAAGGGAATTCCAAAGGCTCAGAGGATTTGCTCGTTGTGCCAGTCAGGAGAGGTGGATACTGTGGATCACCTCTTATTAAGATGCTCTACGCTGGTTGGACTAAGAATTCATTATTTGGGAGGCTTTCTGGATAATAGGGTTGTAGATGAACATACTATACGACTTCTTCTCAACCCTTTGGACTCGGAACTGACCAGGGCAGTGGCTAGCTTTGCCCTGGCCATACTACGGTTACGAGTGCGATTGACCTATAACCTCCAACCGATGCTTGGATAATCAGTCTGCCAAGGGTGAAAGATAGTCTCATGCCATACCCTCTGTGTTGACTTGATCAATGATCACCCAAATAAGTAATACAAAGTGGGCAAAGTGGATACCCAGATGAGGCAGCCTAGGCTGAACTAAATCCAGATTAGATAGGTTATGAGAGTTCATAACGAATATAACTTCCAATTTTAGTTAAAAGTATGGTGGTGGATAGACAGCCGCCTGCTGCCGGGCTGCTATGATTTTATTGTTATGATTTTATTTATATGTAAATGTTATTGTACCCTTTTGGTTTGTATTTTGTTAAAGCCTATGGCTAACAATAAAATGTTTCATTCATTCATTTCTCAATGGGCCAGTGTCCACCTAAGAAAATTTGCTGCTGCAGTTGGTACTAGCTAGCCTTCTAGTGGGCTTCTCAGCAATGAGTTGCCTGAGACTGGATTCTGATACTTTCATATTCATATTGGATATCTCTTTAACTCCATGAGTATTCTGACCAACTATAGCTGGGGTCTGTGTAGATTTGTGAGTAAGGTACTTATTAGAGTGTTAATATCTGACCCTCCAGATCATGGAAATGCAGGTCATCTTTCCCTTCTAGAGATTCTAGGCCTGGCTCTCATTCACACTAGACCCTTTATACGCTGGGCTCTAAATCTATATAAATAATTCATTAGCCGGAAATAAAATTCTACTGACCAGTTTGATGCTTTCTGGCCTGTTAGCAGGAGACCCCCCCTTCCATGTGTGACTATTGGGGCATTGGTAACCCAGTATACACCCAATTCTTAAATTTAGGGGAATTAGCTGAATGAGTTGAACTTGGGGTCCCAACTCCCCACATGCCACAAGGATCTGTCAGAGGTACAGGGTGCGCTCCTGGTCAGCTGGACTATCCCACCCACTTCCCAGATACACAGACAACTGCTTGAATACAGAGGGGGGTTTTATTACAAAAGGGAGACACAGATACACACACCTACTCTCCCATGCACAAATACACACCCACGGGCCAATTCTTAGGTGCTATACAGTTTAAAATACCCAACCTCCCTTACACAGATATACCACCCACCCATGAACAATCCACCCCACTCCCAATCTGGTATTCTTTAGGGCTGGTGCACACTGCGTTGGGGGAAGAGGAAGAAACAGGGAACAGAGAGAGAGAGGTATGAAAGGTTACTGAGCCTGTAGGTAGAGGGAGACAGGCAACCCTCAGACGGGGTGGGGGTGGGGTGAGGGTTGAAGAGGGGGAGGGAGGAACACTGACCAAAGTCTGGGAGAGGTGTCCGTTGGTGGGGTCAGGAACTACTCTGCTCTTGGGGGCCAGGGTTTGGATTATTATAGGATGATGACCATGTGCTCAGGGGGAGGGACCCTTGGGGGTCTCTTAGGGCGGAACAGAGGGACTGGAGGGGGCATCACCTTTCTGTCTTCCCACGCTTAGGACTAAATTCTAGAAAGTCCCAGCTCCAGGGGTGACCTAATTCTGAGGGGAACAAAAGGAGCCTGGGTGTGACAATAGAATTCACTGAAGGGTTGAGAGGATGCTCCAGGTGTCTTTAGGAAGATAGGGCGAGTCAATGGGGAAATCCTGTCAGGATGTTGTGGGGAAAACAAATCTTGCAGGGGATAAGGGACTTTCCTAAAGGGGAACAGGGAAGACTGGCTCCATCCAGGTGGGCATGGGCGGGCCCACCATTGTGCTCACTTTTGCTAATCTGGAGTTCCAAGCTAGGGTCTTTGTTCGAAACCAGGGAGCGGCCTCCATTTCCTGTGCTCCCATGATTACAGACGGAGGTTCTTCCCTTATCTAATTCCTGTTCTTTTCAGGTCTCATTCTTTACCTGAGGGGTTTTTCAGTTTCTATGGCTCACCTGGTTTTCACATTCCTCTCTGGCCCTTGTTGCTTGGGCACCCCGGAATCTGTATTCCTTATGGAATGATGTTTCTCCCAAGGGGGGAGGGGGCAACATTCTTGGGGAAAAGGCTTGTTACCCAACAGGCCCTTTTCAAACGGGTCGCTGTGCATGGAGGGATGGGTGGGCGATGTGGTGGATGGGTGTGCATGCCCACAGACACACACTTACCTCCACACATGGAGCATCCGACGTTGGTGCCTGTTGCTCTGTGTTTGGGCGGTGGGTGGAGCACAGGAGTGCACACGCACGTTCATCCACCAGCCACAGCGTTCAAACAGATGCCCCCACACCTACCCACATGGAGGGGATGGGCATCTGTATAAAAAGGACCTCTGTGGGGAAGGGAGCCCAGAAGAATTGCACTCACCAGCTCAAAAAGTATTCTCTCCAGAGGCCAGCAGGCAAGTGGATTTTTCAGCCTTGCTTTCTAGAAATACAAATAGCTGTGTGGGTGTAACTATAACTTCCATCCCCTTAAAACCCCTTTCTGTTTCCAGATCCTTTGCATAAATGAGAATCAGGTCCTCTCTTCACACTGGGTGTAACCAGACAGTTGTGGAGCCAGGCTGCCCCGGAGCTGCTCTGGGAGTGCACCCCTACATCCAGCCATGTCCAGCCTGACCTGGGTTGGGTTCAGATGAACCTGGCAGGATCTCCGGCCCGCAGTCCACCCACACTGCTCCCCCAACCCCCGCATCATAGAGTTGCAGGTGATTGACTGACACTCTACGCTGGTGTCCCAAGTCTTTGATGTCACCCAAGGCAACAGCCAGCTGGAAGTGGAGCAGCAGCATGGGTCCACGCATCAGATGGACAGCTGCTCTGGCAAGGCACCTTTAGAAGGATGGGCTGCCCAGGGGTGAAGAGGGCAGAAATGGGGCAGCCTGTTCATCTGAAAACACCCAGTGAGGTAGCAGGGAAATTGTGTTGCTCTTGGTGTACCTGTTCTATGGGGGGAAAAGAGTCCTTCTGTGTCTAAGTGTCCAGTTCTTTGTACCAACATTATAGTGCTCAATTATTTGTAAAGAAGAGTTTCTGAACCAAAAGTGGTGTGCATTAATCTGAACAATCTTGTAAGATTCAAGTGGTTTATTTGGCTTCACAATGAGGCACTGTCACCACAGAATTTTGTTAGAGTGAAGAAGCATTGCAGTAGGTTCCTGGAGGCATGTGTGCTTCATGATAAACAGTTTAGCTTATATATCACCAGCCTAATCACAATAATTACACTGTGGTTCAGCAGTTGATAGGGCACGTATAAGCAATGCATTGTTTTCCCTCCTATTTTGTGAGAGAGTTCAGAGCTATTGCAAGTTTCCCTCCCCCGCTCCAAAAAGCTTACTATATTGTTTTTGGAGTTTTTTTAAAAAAGAGGATTATTTTATTTTGAACAATATGTCATCTGTTGCTGAGGATAACATGGATAATACTGTAGCTTGCATAGCAACCAGATTTCCAATTACTAAGTTTTTTCTAAAGCACCAAAGTTACTAAACTGTGCTAGTTTAATTTTTTTATAGGGCACTTATGTAAACACAGCTGTAAATTAAAAAGTTAAAGGTCCTTAAACAAATGTGTTACAGGAAGCTGCTTCCTTAAATTCTTTGATGGTGTTTTATTTTATTTATTTATTTAAACAATTTTTACCCTGCTCCCATCCTGCCTCAGGCAGCTTAGGGTGGCTAACATATAAATAAAACAACAGTATAAAACATATTAAAGCAGCTAAAATCATCGCAAATATAAATACAATAAATAACAGGGGAAGTAGAACAAAAAAAAACCCATCCCCCTTTACCCATCTCCTTCACCAAAAGCCTGGCAGAACAGGCTTTTGGTCTTTCACGTTCATCGAAAGGAGGAGAGGTCCGGGGCCACCTGGGCCTCTGCTGGAAGGGAGTTCCACAGCCTCGGTGCAGCCACCGAGAATGCCCTCTCCATAGTTGCCCCCCGAGCAACTTGGAGGACTTCAAGAAGGGCGTTCCCGGCGGACCGCAGGGGCTGATCCAACATGCGGGGAGTGAGGTGGTCCTGCAGGTAGGTAGGGCCAAGACCGTGTAGGTCTTTATAGTTAAGCCTTGAATTGGGCCTGGAAGACTATAGGCAGCCAGTGCAGAGAACAGAGCACTGGTGTAATGTGCTCTCGGCAACCCGTCCCTGTAAGGAAACTATATAGTGAGAAACTATAGATGAAACTATATAGTGAGTTAAGAAAGTAAGAAGTGCCATACTGGGTCAGACCCATGGTCCATCGAGCCCAGCATCCTGTCTCCAACAGTGGCTAACTACAGTAGCTCAAGAGAAGTACAGGTCATGGAGGTGTGACCCATCTTATGCTAATCGCTCCCAACTCAGTAACCAGGAGTTTAAGCCCCAGCTAGTAAGCATTTATTACTCTATCTTCTAAGAATTTATCTAATTTCTGTTTGAAGCTAGTTATGGTGCTGACTTTCACTGCCTCCTCTTTTGCAACGAGTTCTATAACTGTATTGTCTGCTGAATGAAAAAGTACTTCCTGAATGAATGAAAAAGTTTTAAATCTGCTGCCATTTAACTTCAGAGGGTGTCCCCTTGTTCTCTTATTGTGAGACAGGGCAAACAACAATTCCTTATTAACTTCTTTCACACCACTAAATATTTTATAAACTTCTGTTATATCCCCCCTTAACTACCTTTTCTCCAAGCTAAACAGTCCTAACCTGTTGACCCTCTCCTCATATGGAAGTTGATCTATCACTTCTATCATCCTTCTCTGAACTTTTTTCAGTTCTGTAATATCTTTCTTGAGATGTGACAACCAGATCTGCACACATTATTCAAGGTGGGGTCATACCAAAGATTTATACAACAACATTTTGATATTTTTCCTTTTAGTTACTATTCCTTGCAATAATACCTAGCATTTGTTTTGCATTTTTGACTGCTGCCATACACTGATCTAATATCTTCAAGGAACTCAGACCTTAATAGACATCAAATGATCCACACAGGAGAGAAGCACTATAAATGCCTTGAGTGTGGGAAAAGCTTCGCTCGGAGCTCAACCCTTAATAGATATCAAAGGATCCACACAGGAGAGAAGCACTATAAATGCCTTGAGTGTGGGAAAAGCTTCACTCGGAGCTCAACCCTTAATAGATATCAAAGGATCCACACAGGAGAGAAGCACTATAAATGCCTTGAGTGTGGGAAAAGCTTCACTCAGAGCACAAACCTTAATAGCCATCGGAGAATCCACTGGAGAGAAGCTCCATAGAAGTATTTAAAAACTGCAAATTCCTTCAAGTATGTTTGTCCCTTAGTGCACAACGGGAACAGCCAGTTTATGAGGAATCTACATGACTGCTGTCTAGGAACCCAGCGTGACTGATAGTGTCAGGAATTCTTGTTTTTCTAAGGAAAGCTAAATAAATGTAATTTTTTTTTATGGAGGACTGGAAGGTGTAGGACTTCCACTTGGGACTGCCCCGTCCCCACCCCTCTGGCTCATATGGACTCCAGCCCCTGCAGGCATTCTCAGCGTAACCAAGCCAAGTACGTGCACCTGAAACCTTGCATCTTCATGAATGTTAGACCCCTTGTCTCTCCTTCCTATGTCTTTCCCCAGCTCCCATCTCTCAGATTGTAAGCCCTAGGGCAGGGACCGTGTCTATTTTGTTACTTTGTAAAGTGCCAGGTACACTGCTGGTGCTATATAAATGTTTGTTAATAATAATAATAATAATTATTATTATTATTATTATTATTATTAATAATAATAACTATCCACAACGACTCCAAGATCCTTCTCCTGTGTGGTTACACCCAGATCAGAACCTAGCATTGTGTATGTAAAGTGAGGATTATTGTCTCTTATGTGCATCACTTTTCATGTATCAGCATTGAATTTCATTTGCCATTTTATTGCCCATTCACCTAGTCATGCGAGAGCCCTCTGTAGTTCCTCACAGTCTGCCTGGGTCTTAACTGTTGTGAATAACTTGGTGTCATCTGCAAATTTAGCCAACTCACTCTTTTACCTCTCTTTCCAGATCATTAATAAATGGATTAAACAATACTGGTCCCAGTAATGATCCCTGAGGCACCCCATTTACCTCTCTCCAACTTGAAAAATGACCATTTATTCCTACCCTGTGTTTCCTATCTTTTAACAAGCTACCAGTCCATGCGACGACTCTTCCACTTATCCCATGACTACTTAGTTTGCTCAGGAATCTCTGATGAGGGAGTTTGTCAAAGGTTTTTTGAAAATCCAAATATAATATATCAACTGGATCACCCCTATCCATGTGCTTGTTAACAATCTCATACAATTCTAATAGGTTAGTGAGGCATGATTTCCCTTTGCTAAATCCATGCTGGTTTTTACCCATCAAATCATGCTTGTCAATATGCCTAGTAATTCTGTTTTTAACAATGGTCTCTCTCGACCAGTTTGCCTGGTACTGATGTCAGGCTTACCGGCCTGTAGTTTCCAGGGTTCTGTAGTTTCAGGTTCCTGGACCCCTTCTTTAAAATTGGGGTTACATTCGCTAACCTCCAACCTTCTGACAAGGAGGAGATTTTTAGCGATAAGTTACATATTACTGAAAGTAGTTAAGCAATTTAAAATTTGAGTTCTTTCAGTACCCTTGGATGAATACCATCAGGCCTAGATGATTTGCTACTGTTTAAATTATTGATATGCAATAAAACTTCTTCTGGTGTGACGCTAATTTCAGATAATTCCTCAGATTCCTCACCAATAAAAAATAGTTCTGGTGTGGGTATCCCCCTTCCCCCAACATCCTCTGCAGTAAAAACTAAAGCAAAGAACTGATTTAGTTTCTCAACAATGGCCTTGTCATCTTTGAGCACCCCATTTGTCCCTGATCATCTAGCAGACCAACTGCCTCTCTAGCCGGCGTCCTGCCTCTAATGTACTGGGGGGGAAATTGCTATTGAATTTGATATCCTTAGCAAGTTGTTCCTCAAATTCCCTCTTGGCCTGTCTTATCATAGTTTTACACTCTCTCTGCCAATGTTTGTGCTCATTCCTATTTGCTTCGTTTGAAGTGCTTTTCCATTTTTTGAAGGACAATTTTTTTGCTCTCATAGCCTCCTTAATTGTACCATTTTCCATGCAGGCATTTGTTTGGGTCTTTTCCTGCTTTTTTTTTTTACTTGTGGTATACATGTAATCTGGACATCTAAGATAGTAGTTTTCAGTAGTCTCCATGCGTCTTGCAGGCCTTTGACCCTGATGACTTTCCCTTTAAGTTTCCCCTTAACTAACTTCCTCATCTTTGCATAGTTCCCCTTCTTGAAGTTAAACACCCTTGTGGCAGACTTATTTGGCAAACTCTCACCTATTAGCATGTTGAATTTAATTACATTTTGATCACTATAAACAAGTGGCTCTGATATGGGTATGTGGGGAGGTGCTTATCTAAAAACACACACCGTTGCCCATTAGGGATGGGCGAACAGATCGCGGTTCGGGTTCGGCCGTTTGGTTCGACTGCAATTGGTTCGTCCGTTCGGTTCGGCTGCGTTCGGTTCATCCGTTCGGTTCGGCAGTTCAGCTAGTTCGCAAAGTTCGGGTTCAGCTGTTCGGTTCGGTCGTCCGAACAGGCCGTTTGGTTAGGCCGTTCGACTGTTCGGTTCGGCCATTCGGGAAGTGTTATTTTGAGTGTTCTTTTGTTTTTTATATGGTTTTTTTGTTTTTTATTGGGTTTTATATGGTTTTCTTTTGCTTTTTATTTGGTTTTTTTGTTTTTATATGGGGTTTTTTAATTTATTTATTTAATCTAATATTATATATATATATCTACACTAAATCTAACTGCTATTAACTATTCTAAATGCTATGAACTAAATGGATTATCTAATAAGTACACAGACCTACTCCTACAAACAC
>QEPC01015059.1:860737-878517 GCA_003113815.1 Sphenodon punctatus | reverse complement strand
GGGGGGGGGGAGGTGTAGTTATTATTTTTAGGAAGGACTGGTCAGTTAGGAGATATCCAGTCCAGAAGATTCCAGGTGTGGAGGCCCTCCATGTGGTGTTTGATTTGGCTGGGGGCAAGCTTGGGGTGTTGCTGGTATACTGGGCCCCTTCCTGTCCGGCAGTATCCCTTACCGCTCTAGCAGAGCTGGCCTCGGAGGTAGTGCTGGACTCCCCTGTGGTCCTTGGGGACTTCAACATCAACACTCATGTCGATGCCGGCCTTGTAGGAGTGGAGCAGGAGTTCATGTCCACCATGGCAACCATGGACTTGTCTCAAGTGGTCAACTGCCCAACTCATGTGGGGGGACAGATCCTTGACCTCGTCTTCTGTTCTGGCATTGAGGCGGGTGATCCATTAGTGGGGGATATGAGATCTATGCCCTTGTCATGGACGGACCATTATCTCCTGCAGACCAGCCTCCTAGCGCACTCCCTCCAGAAGGGGAATGGACCAGTTAGGTTGGTCCACCCTCCAAGGCTGATGGAACTGCAGCAGCTCCAGGAGTCTCTGAGGAAGTTATCCCTGGACCCTGATGGCCACTCTGTTGATGTTCTGGTACAGCATTGGAACATCTTGCTGGGGGTGGCCATTGATAGGGTGGGTCCGAGACGTCCCCTGACCCCGTCTCATTGCCACAGGGCCCCTTGGTTTACTGAGGGGCGGCGGTGTATGAAGCAGGTAGGCAGGAGAGTAGAGCGATGCTGGCGTCGAACTCACTCTGAATCTGACCAACTTCTCCATAGGACCCATTTGCGGTCCTATGTTGAGGCTGTGAGGACAGCAAAGAAGGAATTCTTTGCTGCCCTCATAGCGCCTGCAAAATTGCGTCCAGCTGAGCTGTTCTGGGTGGTGCGGGGGCTGGTCAGTCCGGCCTCCCTCCGCCTGGACAGGGACTTGTCCCAGGCCCACTGTGAGGAGTTTGCCACCTACTTTGCAGACAAGATTGCTCAGATTCAGAGTAATTTCAACACCGGGTTGGATGCAGTAGGTGAGGAGTGTGAGGTTATGGAGGCACTGTCTGGTCGATCTTTCTGGGAGGAGTTTCAGGAAGTGACATCAGCCGATGTGGTGGATGTCTTGGGGTCTGTTCGAGCCACAAGTTGTGAACTAGATCCATGCCCATCCTGGTTGGTAAAAGCTTCCAGGGAGACGTTGGGGTTGGTTCTGGTGAGGGTGGTTAACGCGTCCCTTCGGCAGGGGAGGTTGTCGCCCAGTTGTCGCCCAGTCTCAAGGAAGCTGTGGTGCACCCCCTGCTGAAGAAGCCTTCGCTGGATGTGGTTGCACTCGCCAGATACCATCCTGTCTCTAATCTTTCCTTTTTAGGGAAGGCTATTGAACGGGCCGTGGCTCTGCAGCTCCAGGAGCATCTGGACTGTATCGGTTTCCTTGACCCTTTTCAATCTGGGTTCCGCCCCAACTATGGTACTGAGACGGCGATGGTGGCTTTGGTGGACAATCTCCACCGGGAGATGGATGCAGGATGTTCTACATTCTTGATCCTGCTAGATCTCTTGGCCGCTTTTGATACCGTGGACTATGGGCTGCTGTTGAGACGGCTGCAAGACCTGGGGGGTCTGGATGGGACTGTCCTTGGGTGGTTCCAATCATTTCTCTCAGGGAGAAGCCAACAGATGGCTCTGGGAGCTGAAACATTGAGCCCCCGGGTCTTGACCTGCAGCATTCTGCAGGGTTCGATTCTGTCTCCGCTTTCATTTAATGTGTATATGCAGCCCCTGGGGGAGATTGTGAGAGGGTTTGGAGTGCGATGTCACCAATATGCTGATGATACTCAGCTGTACCTCTCGTTTTCGACTGACCCAGGTCCCGCTGTCGCGTTGCTTTCCCAATGTTTGAAGACTGGTGGATTGGATGCAGCAGAGCAGACTGAAGCTCAATCCTGATAAGACGGAGGTGATGGTGGTGGGTAGGGCGAGGGGGGGTGCCGACCCCTCTGGTGCGGGGGGATCTGCCCTCCCATAGCCCAGCAGGTTCGGAGTCTGGGGGTGGTTTTGGATATGGGCCTCCGTCTGGATCGGCAGGTGGAGGCGGTGGCTAAAGCCGCCTTTCGCCAGCTGTATCTGGTACAGAGGCTGCGCCCATACATTTCCGAGCCCGACCTGGCCACTCTTATTCATGCCTTCATCACCTCAAGGCTAGACTACTGCAATGCGCTCTACGTGGGGCTTCCCTTGACTCTGGTTCGGAGGCTGCAGCTGGTGCAGAATGCGGCGGCCCGTCTCCTTACAGGGACGAAGCAACAGGAGCATATTACACCTGTGCTCCGTGCTCTGCTCTGGCTGCCTATAGCGTACCGAGCCAGGTTCAAGGTGCTGGTGTTGGTCTATAAAGCCCTATACGGTCTGGGCCCGCCGCCTCACCTTCCGTGCCCCAGGGCGGCCCCTGTGGTCTGCCAGGGGCGCCTTCCTGGAGGTCCCCCGTGTTAAATGGGGGGGGGCCACGATGGAGAGGGTGTTCTTAGTGGCCAGGCCACGGCTTTGGAATTCCCTCCTGGAGGAAGCTTGCCTGGCCCTGGGTCTGATGTCTTTTCGCCGAGCCTGTAAGACCTGGCTGTTCACCCAGGCCTTCAGAGGGGAGGGGAGGGTGGGGGGGGGGAGAATTTGGGGGATGGGGTGGAGGTGGGTAGTTTTAATTGTTTATAATTGATGATGTTTTATGTATTTTAATATTGTTTTATTTGTTGTGAGCCACCCCTGGATGCCGTAGGCATGAAGGGGCGGCCAATAAATATAAATAAATAAATAAATAAAATAAATAAAACAACACAAATGCTGAAAGAACAGAGGTGGGTCTGCTCTATTGTATCCCTGAAGGTCTCCTCTATAAACATCTCAGTCTGCCTAAGCTCCTTGCACCAACTGCACACATACAACCTCTCTCCAAGTGGAAGATAATGATACATGTTACACTGGGTGCAAAACACTGGATAGCCCCTACGCTACTGCTAGAATTCTGTCTGTGTCAGGGTTCTCAAGGGGGGGTAGTACCTCCTAGTGGGAAGAGAAAGCTAGAACATAGAGTTACACACGAGCAGAACCCTGAGTTCCTGCAGCTATACTATGGTAGGGAGGAGGAGCCACAAGGTCACAGTTCCCTCAGGAGGGGAACTAAAGGATAGGTAGGGGAAATAGGAGCCTAGCATGGAACCAAGAAGCAATGGGTAAGATCAGAGAAAAACTAAGAGTTAGCATAGGTCTGATAGGAACTAGGAGGGGAACAGGGAAGGAGCTACCACTATTAGAGAACAGGTGCACTACAGAGAAACAGACCAGTAGAGAGAGATCAGGAACCAAGGAACATAGTCTACCACTTGAGAGGAAGAGGGAAAAGGGGATAAGCAGATCAGGGAAAGGGGAGCACACCTAAGGAATACAGAAATGCACAACCTGACAGGTTGTGTCAGGTGGATGAAGTCAATCCACAATGACAGCAGGAAGCCCAGCCAACTTCCCCAGCTCCCAGTATGCCTTATATAAGGCTGGGAGCCAATGGGGAAGTTGGTGGGCTTGGCCAACCACAGAACAAGAGATGGCGAGAGAGAACAGACAACACAAGGAAAGATCTATACTCACATAGATAAGGTTGTGGCATAGGGGAAAAACCACTGCCCCACAGCCCAGTGGTCAGGAGTTCAAAGCGGCAATCTGTTGGAATTCTATCTGCATCTCCCTATTTAACCTTCCCCTTAAGTAGGCTTAAATGTACAGTTATGTAGGTCAGGGACACTGTATTAATGTAACTTCACTTTTTTTTAAATGGGTTGTTAGCTTCCGAAGGGTGTGTTGCCCTTGGGCTTATTTACAACCTAGAGCCTACCCACCTGAGCCTCCTCTCCCTGCAGCCTATCTCTCACAGTAGCCAAACTCTGTGCTCACTCTGCCTGAAAACTAAAACTAAAGTGAATGAACGCATTCAAACTTTTTACTTGATAGAGCTGCTATATAACATAACATCACAGTAGAACAATCAAAATAAAAAGCACAAAATAAGAACACACATGAGCAGACACAAGAGAAGGTGAAATTGGATTAAAAACAGCTACTGGTAATAATTCATAGAACTTAGATGGTGCTTTGTGTTTCCAAAGGGCTGTACAAATTTAGCTAATTTATCCTTGCAACATCCCTCTGAGGTAGGTGAATAAGACTGATTATTCCCATTTTATGGCTCAGGAACTAAGATGCTAAGTAACTTTTCCAAGGCCACACAGCAAGACCTGGTATATTAGAACACTATACATTCCTGACTTCCACTAACCCCATGCTCCATTCCCTAGACAATACAGTCTCTATACAAGTGTAACATTTAAGTTTTAAAGCATCTCTTGTAACAGCCCAGGAGGCACACATAAACCAAAAGTGACGAATAAGGATATAAAAGCTGTCATACTGGGTCAGACCAATAGTCCATCTGGCTTATTATCCTGCCTCCTACAGTCACTATTACCAGTTGCTCCAGAGAAAGTATATGGAAAAACAGCACAGGAGCAGTGGGGTGATCTTTCCCCCCTTTCATTCATTCCCATCTTCCAGTAGTCAGAGGTTTAGGGGTACCTTTAGCATGAGGTTGCACCCCTTGACCATCTTGGTTAATAGCCAATGATGGCCCTATCTTCCAGAACTTTGGCTAATCCTTTTTTTAATCTAGTTACATTATTGTCCTTCACAACATCCCATGGCAATGAGTTCTACAGGTTAATCAAGTGTTGCGTGAAAGTGTTTGTTTGTTTGTTTGTTTGTTTGTTTTAAACATGCTGGTTGATAACTAGGGTTAAAATCAAAATTTCTCCCGGGTTCCATTTTTGACACAACTGGATATTTCTCTCATTCCAATAAAAAATCGTAACAGATGGAATTCCATTCTGATTTCCAGTCAGAATGAGCAAAAAAAGCTTTGGACATTTTGCACCTGTGGTACAGTGCCCACCATTTTGTTGTATAGCAGGCAAACATTTTGCACATGCCATTCTTTTATAGAACAGTTCAGCAAAAACAGACTAGCTATTTTGAACCATCTCTATTGTTAACTTTATCAGGTGTCATAAATTCTTTGTATTTTGAGAAAGTAAAAACAGTTCCCTTTAAAACCCTAAATATTTTAAGTTTATCCTCGTATGGAACTTGCCTTTCCACATCTGTGATTTAATTTGTGTTACTTTTATTTTTTCCAGTTCTATTGTGTCCTTTTTGAGATAGGTGACCAGAGCTGCACAGTCGCCCATCTCAAACCGCAATATCCAAGCAATACCATCAATTTATATTGTGGTGTTATGATTTTCTCTGCATTATTTTCTGTCTCTTTCCTCATAGTTCCTAATATTGTTGGCCTTTGGGGCTGTTGATGCACATTGATATTTTCAGTGAACTATCCAAAATGTTTATTAATAATAATAATAATAATAATTATTATTATTATTATTATTATTATTTACTTAATTTAAAAAACTTCCAAAAAGGATTTTCTCTTAAGACTGTCCTGCATGCCATTCATCAAGTGGCAACCACTGCTTTTCAGAAAGTGATATGTTATTAACTTTATATAGCTGTCTTTCTCAGATTTAACAACTTTTCTGACATAATATTCCATGATGGCTTTATGTAGGCATGAAATAGCCAAGCAAGTCGTGCCGGAAAGCTGTTGTTTGCTCTGAGTTACTTTCTCTTTTCCGCCTCCTTTCATTCAAGGGTAATGTGGGTAATGTTACTCATGTGGAATTGCACAATGAGAGGGGTTGGACGGCTAAGCCCAGCTTTTTAACTAAATTGAATAAAGTGCCTGATTTTACTTCTTTCTATTTGTTACTGGGGATTCAGAGTTTGCAGATACAGGCGACCAAGCCACATTATCTTGGGGAAAATAGGTTGGTTGAAGTTGAGTTCTGACAAGTCAACAGTACTTACTGCAGTTTTGAGGATCAATTCTATGAGATGCTGAATACGCCTCAGTACGCTTATTAGAAGCAACTTGAAGGAATGATGCACCTTCTCCAAGCTTGTGACTATTACCAGTAATATTCATTTCTTAATTACACATTTTCTATTCTTAGTATTACTATATATCTTGTGATGGCATCCAACACCTCCAGTGAAGACCAGGGGCCCATTGTAGTTGGCATTGTTCAGACTAAGAAGGAAATAAAATCTCTGCCCCCTGCCCTTGTCCTTCTTCCCACCCCCACCACAAAGAGTTCACACTAGTGTAAGGCCATCTTTCACACTTGATTGTACAGGTGGACCCTAGGTATGTTCTGACTGAACTTCAGAATAAGAGCTTACACGTATTCCTACTTTGTACATTAAGCTTTGCTGTTCATTATTGTGTATCTAGTTTATAATGCATTGCATATATTAACTATTTTATAATAGTTTATTGTTGCTGTCTTTCTGGCTCTCTCACTGGAAATGATAGATCACATTTATTTTTAAATGATGCATTTCATTTTTTCAAATTATATTTGGGGTCTTGTTAAGATGTTACACTGGCTGATATTTCACAATGAACTTTGTATTTCTATTCTGCTTATATTTATACAGAATTAGCAGCTATAAATTGCTTACAAACCAACCACAGCCATAAAAAAATAAAAATGTTAGGGATCCTTCAAACATGAAATGTCAGTTTGCTGATTGAGATTTTATTGTTGGTTCTGTTGCCATGGACACCAGATTCTTCCTTTTTATTAAAAAAAGAGGGGAAACCTTTGTCTTGCTCACTACGGCAGAAGAAAATAAATAATTTAATCTAAGTAAACAATAGCCATGAAGAACAAAAATATTTTGGACAGAATATGCATTAGTGTAGTTAAAAAAAGGAATGTGCAGCTTTTAGATTTGCTCAACAACCTGCATGATGCCTTACTACTGTATAACTTTTGCTATCAATAATTTAAAATCTCCCTATGAATATTCTGCAAATTCTGAAGAATGGCAGAGAACTGCTGGTAGTTATAGCTGGAGCACCATCTAATGGATGAGCTGTGAAAGGTCTTGTCCATAGGAAGCTCAAAGCCAGCCAAAAACCTTTGCACGGGTTTCACTTAAGGTACATGCTCACTACCAGCATTGTACAATCAAACCCGGTTATTCCAATCCCCATTTAAATAAAACCTTCGTTTAAACAAAGTGTGGTCACCTCCCTGACCTCATTATGTGGCACTCAGGGATCCCTGTTTGAAAGTTCCTGAAGATTTGGATGGAGTTTCTAATACACACCTTTGCAGCCACACCTTGTGGAAGAAGGCAAGGTCGCAGTTGTGGGGTATAAATAACTGCAACTCTTGAACACCAGCAACTTACATCTTGCTGAATATCCAGTTACAACAAATGTCCAGTGCCTCAACCAATACTGCACATAGAACCTTCACTTTGCATCACTTTGTTTGGTCCATAGCAGATCTGCCAAGTCTCCTGCATTGAACTGGAGAGTAACACACTTGCATTATTTCTCCTGCTCTCCCACTGAGCAAACAATGATCTCCTGCACCAGGTGGGTCTCCACCTGCTCATTTATTAGGTGTTCATTCCCACTGGCCATGTGGCCATCACCCATCGGACGCACAGCCCCCACTCATGTTGCGGTCCCAGAGTATGCGGATCCTACCCTGTGGGCTAACGTGTCCGCGTCCCATCAATTAGGTTGCATGCAGCCTTGCGTGCATATAGGTCCGCCAGCACCAAAGAGTCATGAGCAAAAAGTCTAGATCACTCCAAAGAGTGACCACTTCCTGCCCCTCTCTCTGCTCTCGCTCGCACTGGCACACATGTAACGTTTGCCTTAAAAGCCCGCCCGTGCCATTTTCAAACATGCATTCTCCCAGTTCCTCCTGGCTGACAGTACATGCCTGGAAGAGCTTGATGTTTTCCAACTGCTGCATTCTCCGCAACCACTTGCAGAGGCTTACCACATGGCCAGGACTCAGACAGACAGCCGGTCAACAGCCAGCACCACTACCACCACCACCTCACAGTCACTGTCTGCCTACTGATCCACCCACCAACACTGCATTCCCTGCACTGAGGAAGAGACCAAGGCCTTCATTGCTCTGTGGGGGGAGCAGAAGGTCCAATATGGCCTGGTGAAGTGTTATAGGAATGAGGTGGTGTTCCAGCAAATCTCAGTCCAAATGGCGCAGCAGGGCTGCACCTGAGACATGAACCACTGCCAGTAGCAGGCCAAGGACTTGAGGCACAGATATAAAGAGATCTAGGAAAACAACTTCATCTCTGGCTCTGGGATATAAACATCATCCCACTATGAGCTCCTGGACTGGTTTCTGTGTTTAGATGGCGCCATCGTGGCATCCCATATGACTACACCTTTGCCAGGGGCCAGAAGCGGGTGGATATGGTGTCCTACTGCCTGCTACCACTCAAACTGCTCCCACTACAGGAGCCTTAACTACAGAGACTCCTCCATGCTCATCCCCGCCCTGGAACCAGCACGGGTCACTGCAGACATGGACACCATGACTCTCACAGTCTATATCCCTGAACTCTAGAGCCAGCCCTTGTTCAAGGAGACACCGGAAGTTCTGGTGGAGAGCATGGAGGATCCGGATGCCACCTCTGTAGAGGAGACAGTGGAGGAGAATGGTATGTTAATGCACCTGAACGGGGTGGTGTTTGCATTTACGCAGTTGCATGATAAAGACTTCTTTTTATTGTTATCTAATTTGGGGGGGGGTTCTTTACTATGTTAACAGGTGGTCAGGATATCACAGAAGAGCAGCAGGAAAATCTATGGGAAACCACTCCACAGGATGGGAATGTTAAGTGTGGGTGTAGAAGTGGGTGGGAAGGCACCATGGCAGGCTGGTGGGGGAGGGTGGCGGCATTATGGTGGGCATGTGGGCTAGCAGGGTGGGGAAGAGGCACCATGATGGGTACACAGGCTGCTGGTATGGAGACACCATGGCAGACTGGTGGGGGTGTGGAAGCCAAAATGGCAGGCAGTGGTGAGGAAGAAATGGCACAAATGGTGATGCTTGATTTCTGTATGTTCTTCACTCCTCTACAGTGATTTCAGGAGAGAACTGCATGGCACTGAGATCCTACCACAGGAACCAGCCTAGCAGCAGCATAGGCCAGGTATGCCTTCCTGCTTCCGTCTGGATGGGTGGATGGCTGTAAATTGAGCAGGAAGGGCAGTTGATAAATTGGGTGGAAAGGGTGGGCGGGGACTGAAACACCAGGGCTGTAAAGTGGGTGGGGAGGTCTGAACTAACGACTTTCCTTGTTGCCTTACTACAGGTCTGCCAGCATAACAGGCCGGAACAGAACCCCTAGCCACAAACGCCCAGTGGAACCAGGATCTGCGGGTCCACAACCGGCAACACAGGGAGGATTTGGCAAGGGGGCTGCTTGGGGAGAAATGTGGATGAGAACTGGGATGTCATTAACAGTATGACCCGGCAGCATAGGCAGCTTGTGTGGCAGAAGGCCACAGAACACAAGGTCCTTGCTGCTGAGGCCTGCCTGGACTGCTGCCAGGAGGACTGGCACTGGGCCTGCCTCTGGCAGCTGTTCGAGCAGTCAGACAACATGATCAGGCAAGGAGGTGGGTGACTGAGATGTAGGGACAGACTTAAAACAGCCTATACCAGTCCATCCATTTCCAAACCTCCCTGCTTGAGCATGTTGCTTCCATGACCACGAATGTTTTGCCCAGGGGCAAGCTCCATATCCCAACCCCCACCGACCATTCACTCCCCACCGTTGGACCCTGACCACCCACCCTGGTTTCCCCAGCAATTCACCCTCTGTGGAAAGCATCTGAGCCCTTTCAGTGCTGTGCTCATGCCTGTCAACAGTCCTGGGCCAGGCACATCACCCCCCCTGCCAGTCATTCCAGCATGCCTTCCGCAAACACTCCTCCACAGGCAGATTCGCAGGAGGAGGAGGAAGAAAATGACCCCCTGACATCCAAGCAAGCGTGTCCAGCTGCTCCTAAAGGGGCAGGAGGAAGAAGAAATAAATGTGGAGGAATTTTTATATTAAGACCTTATGAACCAGAGTAAAATGGAGGACAGAGGGATGTCGGGTAAAAAGAATCATCCTCTTCAGGTTTTAAACTTTAGCCTTCTTAACAAAAGCTAATTACTTTGACCATGCAGGCTGAAAACAGTTTCACACTGTTCCTTCTATAAGTAGATAAGAGAGAGATAACCTTGCAGCTGCATAAACTAATTTATTGTTTAGACTTTAGGATAGCCATTTTGTTTAGGAACATACTTGCTGATTATGTAAACAATTGCTGTAGCCTTTCACTTTGTATGACATTATTTTGATTGACAACCTTTATCTATTTGCTTGACCTGTATCTATAAAATACCTATGTAATTTCTGCTCGAGAGACCAGTATTGAATCTTTGCAAAGGTTCATTACTCTCTCTCTCTTTGCGCTTTGAGATTAAACATAGAACTCTGACAGATTTTCACCAGCAACTTGTGAGTATGAGAGTTTTCTTCAACATAAAGAATTCTTGAAACATTATTTTTTAAATAAAAGTTACTTAATTATTTTAAAAGTTCATTAAAAGTTCATTAAAAGATATTTGTTAAAGTTCTTGATGTTTTCCTAATCCATAGTTGCCATGCTTCTTCTGGGAAAGGAGGGAAGTTTGGAGGTTGGGGGGAGCTTTGAGAATGGTGGTATGGCATAGTGATAACTGATAAGCTACTTTGCGGATGGGGAGGGAAGGGAAAGGAAAGGGGGGTGCACCAAAAACAGTGTGTAGAGGCTATTGGTTATGTACTTGCAAATGAGGGTGGGGGGCACGTAGAGGTGCCGTGAAGAAGGGCAGTATGGCATAGCAATAAGCCACTTTGGAGGCTAGGGTTTGGAAGCACTTGCACTTGAGGACACCCAGGGCCCATACTAACTGGCAGCACACCTGTACCTCTGCGCTTCGTATTGCCATGCTCAGATCCAGCTAGCCTCCGAATGCCAACAGGGGAACGTACAGAGAAAAGAAAGGCTGGGAAATAGCATAGGGGAGGAGTTGGGGGCCCAAGAAATGAAAGTATGCAGTCCTGGTGCTGGGTGGGGTGAGGGGCAGGATGGGCCAGAGTAAAACACAGTGACACGCAGGAAACATTTTTAATGGCTTTGTTGAGAACACAAAAAGAACTGTTGTTAAACTGCTATTAACTGCCACGCACTCTCCGTGGAGCTACCCTTAGTGACAGTCTGGAGGCTACAACTGGTGCAGAATGCGGTGGCCCGGCTCCTTACAAGGCCGGGTCGCCGGGAGCATATTACACCGGTGTTCCGTCTTCTGCACTGACTGCCTATTTTTTCTGGACTGAATTCAAGGTGATGGTTCTTGCCTTTAAAGCCCTACACAGCCTCGACCTGACCTATCTGCGGGATCACCTCACCCCCCCCGGGTCCTGGATCAAACCCTGCCGTTTTCTGGGGGCACCTTCCTGGAGGTCCCCCAAGTCAATCGGGGGGCCACTATGGAGAGGGCATTCTCAGTAGCTGCACCTCGGCTGTGGAACTCCCTCCCATAGGAGGCTCACCTAGACCTGTTGACCTTTCATTGCTTGTGTAAGACCTGGGTGTTCTGCCTGGCGTTTGGTGGAGGGGATGAGTGAGGGTGGTTATGTGGTGGGAAGTGCGAATGAGTTACGGGATGTTTTTGCATTTTGTTATATTTTTAGGTCGGGTGGGAATGTTGTTTTATATTTATATGATTTTATTGTAAATTTTGATATTGTTTTATATTTATATGATTTTATTGTAAGCTGCCCCAAACCGCCTGAGGTGGAGTTGGGTGGGGTATTAAATTGTTAAAATAAATAAAATAAAATAAACTTTCACTGATGGGTGGGTGTTTGTGCTAGCATTGTAGTTGATGTGCTGGCACAAGGCATCCTGGATATCCCTGGCTATGCGCTGCTCCACTTGGTTCAGTTGGTTCTGGAATAGGGGCACTGACTTGCCGGAGCTAACTGATGGGGGGTTCTCAAACTCAACCCCACCAGTCTTGCACATGTTGTAGAGAACACTGGTGACAATGTTTAGCAGAGGAGTGGTCTCCAGCTGTAAATCGATCCTTGCAGCAATCTCAAGTGCTGTTTTAAAAGCCCCAAAGTCCTCACCACAACAGAGCCAGTGGCACTAAAGTAACATTGCTCCGGGGTACAGGCAACTTTACAACACTGCAGACCTTCATAAACCATGGTTTCAGTGTGTAGGTGCAGGCCCCCGAGAACCACAGGCTTCATGAGCACCCCCTCAATGCATATTTCAGTGGAGGGTCCAAAATCTCCAGTGTACATGTGGCCAAAGAAGGGGGACTGGCAGAAGATGCAGGTATCGTGGTTCTTTCCGGATCACCCAGCCAGCACATCCATGAACTAGGCATGGTGGTCCGCTATGACTTGGAGAACCATGGAAAAGAACTCCTTGTGGTTCAAGTAGTCATTTCTTCTATGGGTTGGGCAGATGATGAAGATACGGTTTCCATCGATTGCCCCTATATGGTTAGGGCACCCCTCCTGCCAAAAGCCCTCCATTACTTCTGTGGTGTCAGCCAACTGCACTAGCCCTGTCTCTTATACACATCTAGATGTGTATAAGAGACAGCTTCTGTGGTGTCAGCCAACTGCACTACCCAGTCCAGCTGCACTTCCACACCTTCATGAGTATGGTGCCCACTGCGGAGGTTCCAACACCAAATTGCTGGGCGACAGAACAACAGGAATCTAGAGTGGTGAGCTTCCAGATGGCAATAGCAATGTACTTCTCCATGGGGGTGCATGACTGCATCACTGTTCTCTGTTGCTCCAGTTGAGGCCTTAGGATCTTGGCTATCTGCAGGATGAGGCGATGAAACATCCAGATGTTTTGCAACCCACTCAGCAAGGACAGCACATTCTCCCACCAGTCTGTGCTTTTCTCCTTCACCCAGACAGGCACCTCAGTGGATGCAGCCCTAGGCAGAGTGTGGGTGATTGTAGTCGCATCTCCCGACAGGTACCTCTTCGCGCACATCAGCTGCCCTTTCATGGCTTTGATCCTCCCCAGCACGGCATGCAAGTACATGGCACCAAAGCAGGAGTTGCCTCAGTAGTGTGGTACACCCCACTATCCTGGCCACAGATTCAGTGAGAGCCTATTTGTGCCTTGAAATCACTTTATGTCAACAACAGCAGAAAGCTTATATCTGTTAGATTGCTCGCAGGTTCTGCTCAGCAGCGGTAAGAAAGGCCTTGAGCGCAATAAGAGTGTGGCAAGGACAGGGTAGAAATCGAATGAATAAATTCAGTTCATTCATAAATAAATAACACGCACCATAAAGTTCTCAGCATGTGTCTCCATGGCTGTGGTCCCAGTGTCCGTGAACTCTGCAGACCACGTGTCAAATGTTCTGAAGAGCTTAAAGAGCTGGGTGACTGCTTAGCTAAGATTGGCTATTGGCTGCTTTTGCTCATGTGTCCTCACAGGACTGACTGCAGGCTGGCTATTGGTTAAAAAGGTTTTGCAAAGCTCATGCTGGGCTTGTTTGTGTTGCTGCATCAGCACTGCCAATGAGGTGTCTATTAAACTGCATAGACATTTCTGTCACAAGTACGTCAGTGCACACGCCAACTCATCTAAAAATGTTACAGATGTTAGTACCGCAAAAGCATGGAATTTTAATTAGTGTTGGGGGGGAACCACTGAATGTTAAGAAATGGGCAGGTGAGAGTAATCTCCAAGGCAGTGAAGGCCCCTGTGCTCAGAATGTATGTGGGAGAAGAGCTGTCCATTGGTTAAATGCTTCTCTTATATTTTCTTATCTTTTGAAAGTAACAATTTTTGTTTGCAACAATCTCAAATGGTCATAACACCATATAAAGCTATTACTGTGGGTTGTTAGCCCAGGAAAGACATCACGCAATCCTCCTATACTTCAAAGTTCAGCATAATGGAAGATTGGGGGTCCCAGACAAAATGAGAGAGTGGAATACGCTTGGAACCATGACTTTTCTGGACATTTGTGCACTGCCAGAAGTAAGGAAGTCACTAATGGAGGCTGGACCTTCCCTACTATTTCCCCTCATCACTGCCCTGATGACTGCAACAGGATACCTGCGGGGCCACCAGGCACACCTCAATCAGATGGCAAAGTTGAATCTTGTAGGGAAAGCAAGTGACTCGGGGGTACCTATACGAGGTTTGGGCACTCAGAGAAGTTCAGAGCACCCTGGCAAGCAAAGATTTTTTCCACTCCAACTGTGTGGTAATGCAGAAGATGCTAGAGAGGCAGGCAAGATCCCAATAAAACTGTCCACTACTATCTGCCAATACACCGCTGCGAGCTGTGGAAGAAAGAAACCAGAAGACTGACAACATGCAAAGACTGATTACTTTCCATTCCAGTTTTTACTTTTGCTTTCAATTTTCACTATAGGCACCAACAACTGGTTAATTACATAACAAATGGTTAATTACAGCTGCCAATTACTGGTAGATATAAACCCGGGTATATTTATTTATTTATTTTATTCAATAATTTGTATCCCGCTCCCTCCAGCAGCTCGGGGCGGCTCACAGAATAGTTAAAATAATATATAAAACAATACATAAAGGGATTACTCAAGCTATTAAAAAAAAAACAAGGAGGAGGTAAAACCACTGGTAAAAATCCACCCTTATTCTCCCCCTCCCCCAAAGGCCCGGACGAACAGCCAGGTCTTACAGGCACGATGAAAGGCCAACAGGCTGGGAGCCAGGCGAGCTTCCTCTGGGAGGGAGTTCCACAGTCGTGGTGCGGCCACCGAGAACGCCCTCTCCATCGTGGCTCCCTGGTTCACCCGGGGGTCCTCCAAGAAGGCACCCCCAGTAGACTGCAGACGTCGCCTCAAGGCCCGGGGAGTGAGGCAGTCTCTCAGATAGGAGGGGCCCAGACCATGTAGGGCTTTAAAGGTCACAACCAGCACCTTGAATCGGGCCCGGAATGCTATAGGCAGCCAGTGCAGAGCCTGGAGCACTGGTGTAATGTGCTCCCTACAGCCCGTCCCTGTCAGAAGATGGACTGCCGCATTCTGCACCAGCTGCAGCTTCTGAGTCATCACCAAGGGCAGCCCCACGTAGAGCGTGTTGCAGTAATCCAGCCTTGAGGATTACTGCAACACGCATGAATGCATGAATGAGGGTGGCCAGGTCAGAGCTTGAAACATATGGTCGATCCTCCGCACAAGATGTAATTGGCGAAAGGCTCCCTTTGCCACCGCTGCCACCTGACAATCCAGGCGGAGGCCAGGGTCTAACAAAACTCCCGAACTTTGCACTTGTGGGGCCAGTGGAGGACAGATCCTCTCCACAAGAGGAGCCATTACCGCCACTGCCCTACCCACCAACATCACCTCCGTCTTGTCAGGATTCAGCTTCAGTCTGCTCACTGCTAGCAAGCACTGGGAAAGCACCAAGACTGCAGGACCTGGGTTCATTGAAAAAGAGAGGTAAAGCTACCAAACTGGGTATCATCAGCATACTGGTGACAAGGCATACCAAACCATCTCACGACCTCACCCAGGGGTTGCATATAGATGTTAAATAAAAGTGAAGATAGAATCAAACCTTGCGGTACACCACAAGCAAGATCCTGGGGGCCAGATGTTTCTTCTCCCAGCACCACCCGCTGGCTTCTTCCTGAGAGGAATGAGTGGAGCCATCTTAAGACAATCCCATCCACACACACACACCAGGGTCCGTAACCTTCTCAAAAGCAACCCATGGTCCACCGTATCAATGCTGCCAAGAGATCTAATAGGACCAGAAGTGTTGAATGTCCTAAATCCATCTCTCGGCAGAGGTCGTCTACCAAGGCCACCAACACAGTCTCAGTGCCATATCCTGGACAAAAACTTAATTGAAAAGGGTCCAAAAAACCGATGCTATCAAGTGGCCCTGGGAGCTGCTGGGCCACCACCTGCTCAATAACCTTCCCTAAAAGGGGGAGGTTAGAGACAGGTCAGTAGCTGGCAAGGGAAACAATGTCCAATTATGGATTTTTTTAGCAGGGGCCACACCACTGCGTCCTTGAAGCAGTCTGGCACCCTGCCCTCCTGAAGGGAGGCATTTATCACTCCCACCAGTCCCAAAGTCTCCCTGGAGGCTTTCACCAACCAGGATGGGCATGGATCTAATTCACAAAAGTTAGCCCTAGCAGACCCCAGAACCCCCTCAACATCGGCCAGCTTCACTTCCTGAAACTGATTTCACAGAAATGGACCAGACGGGCCATCCATAAGCCTCAGCTCTCCTTCTTCTGCATCAATCCCAGCCCCGAAATTATGCTGGATTAGAGTGATCTTATCTGCGAAGTAGTTTACAAACTTCTCACAGCAGGCTTGGGAAACCTCCCCCTCCAGGCGGAGGGAGGCCAAACTGGCCAGCCCCCTCACCACCCGGAAGAGCTCCACTGGACATGACTTTGCAGTGGCTATGAGGGCGGCAAAGAATTCCTTCTTTGTTGTCCTCATGGCCACAGCATAGGACCGCAAATGGATCCAATGCTGCAGCCAATCGAATTCAGCATGAAAGCGGCACCATCAGCACTCTAACCACCGCCCTTCCTGCTTCAGACACCACAGCCCCTCAGTAAAACAAGGAGCTCTACGGTGACGAAGCAGCAGGAGCGGACACCTGGGAGCCACCCAATCAATGACCTCACCCAGCAAGGTGTTCCAAGTTTGGACAGGATCATCAACCGAGCGGCCTTCAAGGTCTAAGGACACCTCCCCCAGGGCTTCCTGGAACCACCATGGTTCCATCAGCCTTTGGGGGCGGACCAACCTAATAGGTCCCACTTCTTTCTGGGGGCTGCCATGCACTAGGAACCTGGTCTGCAGGAGGTAATGATCCGTCCATGACAAGGGCATAAAACTCACTTCCCTCACTACCGGATCTCCTGCCTCAAGGCCGGAGCATAACACCAGGTCGAGCATATGCCCCCCCCCCACTCGTGTGGGGCCGCTAACCATCTGGGACAGGCCCATGGTTGCCATGGCAGCCATGAACTCATGCTTTGCCCCCACAAGGCCAGTGTCGGTGTGAATGTTGAGATCCCCCAAGACCACAGTCCTCGGGGAGTGCAGCACCACCCCCTACACCAGCTCCGCTAGAACAGCGAGGGGTGCTGCCGGGTAGGAAGGAGCATGGTACACCAGCAGCACCCTAATTCTGTCCCTGGCCAACTCAAACACTAGGTGAAGGGCCTCAATCCCTGGGATTAACTGCACCAGATACCTCCTAGCAGTCCAAGATTCCTTTAAAACTATAGCTACACCCCCCACCTCCCCCCCATTCCCCAAGCCAGGGCTGGTGTTGCACGGAGTAGCCCGCCGGAACAAGGTCTGCCAAAATCGAACCTGCCTCACTGTCCAGCCAGGTCTCCGTGAAACACGCGAAGTCTGCAGTCTGATCCAGGATCATATCCCGGATCACTGATGTTTTATTGACTACAGACCTCGCGTTCAACAGCAGCACCGGCCCAAGGGGTCTTAGACCTTGATCCATCCCCACAGCTGAGGGGGGAATGGCCCTGGGGACAGGCACCAAACACTTCGGTCCTTGGGCCACATCATTCAATCGCCCCCCAGGACCATATCTCCCCTGCCCCCCAATGACCCCTATAGCTGTCTTCCCCCCCCCCATCCACTCCAACCCAGTCCCAGACAGTGGTGGCTGCGTCTGGACCCTGGGGGAGACCCTCCCCTCTCCCTCCCC
>QEPC01015059.1:831210-860678 GCA_003113815.1 Sphenodon punctatus | reverse complement strand
CCACCATGTGCTGCCACCAGGTGGTCCCTTCCAGAAACAGCCCCCCCCTCACACCAGGGAGCCTGAAACTGGACCCACCCCTCTCCCTAGCCCATTTCCCATCTATGACAGGGGCCAAAGACCCAGCTCCCAGAGCCATTGCCTGACACCCCCCCAGTAGCAACCTACCTCCCACAAACCAACTCCAAGTAAACCCCCTTTTAGCGCCCCCCCAAACCCCGTGTAAGAGGCGCCTCTTACCTTTGGAGATGCCAGCGGCAGCAGCACCCCATGTGCCCCAGGGCTTCGCCCACAGCCCTGCCCCCCGCCATGGCATACCCGATGCCGCCGTTGGATGCAGCGCAGAGCCCTGGGGTTGTCAGGGCAACCCCACAACATAATGAAGCGGCGGGGCCGCCCCCAGCTGCAACACACAGTGCGAGGGTGGGACCGGCACTGTTGCGCTGTTCCCTGTGCCTGCAGGTGCGGTGGGGGGGAGGGGCTTATGCTATAAACACCAACACTGCAGGACACACAGCTCCGGTGATCTGCATAGACTGGCCCCTGATTGAGAGAGCTTCTTGTGTCTGAATTCCTTATCTCCTTCTTGTGTTCCTTCCTGTCCGCCCCCCTCCCCCCCCCCTTGTGTTTGCAAGTAACCTTGAAGACGTGCCTGGAGAGAGTGACTGAGGGTGAGTGTCCTGACCCCTTCGTGTTTCCCTTGCAGACTGTGAGTGTGGTTGGGTGGACGACTGGGTGAGTGGGTGGCATCTCTTACCCCTCCTCCCCGGGGGCTCCCCTCACACTGTGATTCGTGTGAAAGTCCTTCCTCCTTCCCCACACACTCCAGGTTCCCCGCTCTTCCTGCCCCCACTTCCGTCGCTGCCTTTCCCCTACCTCGTAGCGTGAGTCCGTGTGTGATTCAGGTGAAAGAGGAGTGGGGTTACTCTAGTGCATGCCACTCGACACCCTATGATGATAGAGGCCACTACTCTGATCGAGTACAGGGCCACTATTCTATCCTGACAGGCATTTCTTCCCAGCTAACCCTTGCCAGCGCACTGCAGAGTTTCCCTTGCTTCTTTCAGGCGATTGCCTCACCTCTTGCTCATAAGGGCCCCCGTGTTTCCCTTCTGTGTGTCCCCCCGGTCGCCCCACCCCGTGACACCCCCTCACACTCCACTGAAAGGACTGTGGCCACTGTGCCTCCTCAAAAGCCTTCCCAGGCCAAAAGTCCTGGCTGCCCCCACGTCCTCACGCCCCACTCCCCAAAGGGAGGGAGCCCATTTATCCTGGGGGGCAAGCCCCTGAAGGGGCTCCCAGCCTTGGACTGTGAGCCACGTGGAGCTGTTGGCTGTGGACAAAACCTGCAGCAGCGGAAGCAAGAGGGAAAGACAGGTCTAATATCACCCAAGAGTGAGTGGCAGAATGTCCTGGCCACCACGGCTCCCACAAACGACCCGACCAATGGCCGACACGCTTTAGGTGTCGCCCTTTGGGCTGGTGCCCGCAGGGCCCAGCCCTAGAAGATATACCAAGAGGAGAGGAGAGGAAGGGAGAGGAGAGGAGAGGAAGGTATGAACCTTCATGGGCTGGGTGGAGATAGCACGTGCTTGGACCACCTCCTGGAGTCCAGAAGAAAGAAAAAACAGTGCTTGCAGGTTCTTTCCATGGTTCACTGCGGTTGTGAGTCTGACAGCAAGCGGGATACTGAGAGGGGTGGGTTGGTGGGCGGAGCATGGGACGATAGAACACCTGCCCATTTATTAGACCTGTCATGCTAGACCTGTGAGTGAGGGCTGCCCGTGTGCACAAGAAATACATGTAGGGGGCTGCCCGTTTATTAGGGTCTACACGCTAAACGTGGGTGGGGGATGCACAGACTAAATCCAGACTTCAGTAGGCTGTTGTCTTTTTTGTGAACACCTAATATTGTCATAAGCAGCAGCTGTAAATATTGGCTGCCGATCCACCCAGAGTCACCCCAGACTCCTACAGTTGATGAGGAGAGACAGGACAACAGCAGCAGGCTTCGCACTCCTGATCACACAGGAAGATTCCCTTCCTCCTTCCCCACCTCATAGCTGCCTTCATAGCTCACAAGTGTCCTGCATCTGATAATGATTCTGGGAGGTGACCTGCAATCCTGCATGGCTGCAGCAAACTCCTACATTGGGGGGAGTAGGGAGAAAAAGATCTGACATTGCTTTGGAGAATATACCCCAAGGAGTGGAGAAGGAGATTGTGAGCCTCAATCTCACTTCATCGGACTGTTTCTTACCTTTTTTCATTTCAGCACTTAGAACTGAGAAACTAGGAGATGTTTCTTCAAAGTGGTTGGTAGGTCAAAGTTGGGCCACAGTTGTGATTTTTTTTCAACTTCTCATTTTTTCTTGAAAAAATGAGAGAGAAAAAAACAGCCGAATTTCAGTGCCCTGAGATATGAGAGAATCCACACTGTGGACATTTGTCCCGGGGCCCATGCTTTTTGGGGGCCCCACAAATTATCCCTGTGGTAGCTAGCCCTAGCTCTACCTGCATGTGGATTTTAAACCTTGCACAACCACCGTCAGGGGCATTGCCATCTCCTGTTTCTAACAGGGACGACTGCAAGTGACACATGCTCCTTAACCTTTGCCTGCTCCCATGAAAAAAGTAACACTTAACACCTCATAGGGTAGTTTTGTATCCCAAACTGTTTTCCTGCCCTGGAACAAAAAATGTGCCAAATAATTTAACTTTCAGTGACAGTATCCACACAGTCTATGTGCTGCACACACACACACAGACAGACAGAGACATATTGGAGCATATTCTTTATGGGGAATATTTAACCCACAAATGCACAAGCAAAATACTCCAAAAGTCATTTTCTTGTGTAAAAACATAACTTTTTATTCTAACTGTACAATATACATTTAATAAACATTAAATATGTATTTAATAACTTATTAAAACATAGCAAAATAGAAAATATTTTTAACCCTTTAAAACGTGTAACACTAGAACCTGCAAGAACTGTAAACACTGATTAGAACAAATGCAAGACACTTTATTAGCAAATTAGGCAAATATTTAGTTGTCAATGCAACTCTCACACATCCACAAAGAGGTGTGATGCTCCTTGCACACAAACCTTCCACACTCCTGGCATACATTCCGTGTTTTCTTGTCCTTACTCCTTGGGCAAAGGTATCAGTGGGCAACTGTGGAGCCTTCCTGCCTTGGTTGCCCCCTTTCAGGCTTATAACCTAAGATGGTCATAGCTTATATAGCTTGCGAGGTAAGATGATGCACCTTAGTCTGTCTGATACAGATATGTGCATCAATTAGTTGTTTGCCAAGTGCACACAGGAACAGCCACCGTTTTATTTTTGCACAATTTTCATTCCAGTGTGGGTTGTGTGCTACCCACAAAATTAGGCTGGCAATGGCAGCAACATCAATCATATTATAAAATAGAGTCATTAGTCACCTATTAGTTCTTCGTTTTCAGCTGTATGTATTTACCAAATGGTTATCCACACTGCTTTTTGTTGCATTGCAATGTAAGATTGAGTGTGGCTTCTTATGTTCTCCTTCCACCACCATGTCATGATGCATAGTGGAGAGAAGGAGAACCACGTTACCCTTTTTGGGAACATATGAAATTAACGATTGTGGCCCATTGAACCCCAAAATTGTTGTCAATGGCTCTCTACGAGCATTCGGCTGCATTCCTCGTGGAATGTCAGGTTTGTTTCTACGTATGGTCCCCACATAAGTCAAATCGTTTTGCAGTAATGTTGACACTAATTCTGTACTTGTGAAGAAATGTTCTCCCCCCACATTCCTCCCAGTCCCATAGTATGGTTGTACAAGTTTTTTAACAACATTGGAGCCCACATGCCCTTCGCGTGGAGCCCCTGATTGCTTGCCCAAGTATACATCCCCTGTTAGTGGGTATGAGGTCTCAGCATCGCAGCACCACCACCAAATTTTTATCCCATACTTGCTAGGTTTGCTGGGCATATACTGCCTGAAAGGGGAGCACCCTCTAAACCCAACCAGCTGTTCATCTACGGTCAGATCAGTGGCAGGGATATATCTTTGTTGCAATCACTGGGTAAAGAGAATTCAAACTTCACAAAAGGCAGCCAACTTGTCAGCTGCCTTTTGCTCCGCTCGGGTGGCCCTGTTATTAAAAAGGAAGAATTGTGTAATTGATTTAAACCTTTGCAAACTCATAGTGGCTCTAAAAAAAGGACCGCCTCCAGTGCATGCTCCACATTTCGTGGAGGGCCTCATGATTTGAAAGAAAGCCCCTCTCCCCCCAAGAATGAGGAGCCCTAGATAGGCAGATAATTCAGTCATGTTCAAAGGGTGCCGTTCTTTAGTTTCACCTGGATGCCTCTCGTTCCACAGCTGGTAGACACTTTCAGCTTCTCTGTTAGTTTCCTCAACTATAGTGTAGAGAATAGTTTCATGAAGAAACATCGAAAATGTTTGCATGATAGTGTCCCTTGCTGTATCATTCCCTGGCCCTTGGCGCTGTCTAATTATGTCTGCGTTTGAACGGCGATGGATTGGTTGTGGATGGGTAAACCACACCCTCCCATTCCTGCCCCTCAGGCTAGGGGAGGTCACAGACTCATCATCACCAGCTGCAGGTGCCTGCATCTCGTCAGCCACAGGGGGCTGCATTTCACCTGCACAGCGCCTTGCCTACAAGCTCTCAGGCCCCTGCCTCTTCCTCTTCCCCTGCCCCATCGACCACGGGGCACAGCAACTTTGGGTACCAATAGCCCCTCAGCTGGTGGGGCTTCCTCCTCTGAGGTGCTGTCTTCTTGGGTCACAGGGATATCCGGTTCATTGGTTGCTTCTGCAGAAGGAGCTTCTTCGTCTGAGGTCCTGCCTTCACTTTCAATGGACAAGTGGTCCTCAGTTTCAGAACAGCTGTTATCAGCTGGCACATAATCAGTGTCAGTTTCATGTGGTGGCAGAACAGCATCGGCTTCTTCGTTGTCCGAAGTCTCCATCGGACAGCGAAGAAGCCGATGCTGGAGTGAGACAGTGATATCTAAGATCCGCTCCTTGGGCCTGTCTATCCCAGGATTGCTGTCAAATGAGTTGGGAGCTGCTAAAGCAGAGATATCCGTCAGATTAAGCGATCTTAGCAGACAGGAGGATCTTGCCACCGTTGCTTCTTGTGGGTTTCTGGACACTATATTGACCTGACACCCGGTATTTCTGTACCAGCTAATTATTTACTATCTATGTGTTCACACACGAAAATATACTTGTTTATGTGTGCCAGGCTAAATGTACTGCCCTCTCTGGTGTTGGAGGGGAGATATAGAGGCATGCCATATCACCAGAGATTTTGCCCTTTTGACAACTTAGAGACGGAATCAGTTGGGCACATTTTGTGCCACTGCCATCTCTATGATAATTTAAGGGCCAAATGGCTTGCCAAGATCCTGGATCGTTTTCTGGGCAGAACTATCCTGGAAATAGTGAGATGTCTTTTGTTGGACAGAATGCCAGTAGCAACACAGGCCGTTATGTCATTTTTGCTTGTAGCCTTCTTAGTTAGAGAGAAATTTCTTGCCTTTAAATGTGACTAAACGGCTGTCAAAAACCCTAGGTGACTTGAAGTAAATACCACCTCCTGTTTTATCATTCTTTATCATTACTGTTTATATTATGTATTACTTATTTGTATATGTTTGGTTTTGCCTCTGTTGGCAATTTAAACTTTTACTTTTTGCAATGGCTTCAGCTATGCTAATAAACGAATTTGGAGTCCTGATATTCCTGCCCACTGTCCCTGCCCCTGTTTTTCTTTTCTATGTCAGGCTCCTGTTTTCTTTTTGCAGGTATCACTGGGGGTGCCCTACTGGGACTTATGAAGGAAGCTGATATCTTGCCTGCACTAATACACAAGAAAATAATACAGAGGGTTATACAGCATCTCTGAGTGCTTAACCTCTGAGTGCCCAAACCCACTGTCCATCTATAAAGCATGTATGACATCTCTGTTGTTCCATCTGCTATGCCCAGTGGCCCGTACTCACTTTGGGTGAAAACAGACATAACGCCAACTCCACTTTAACATTTCTTATGCATGTTGCAGGGCTGTATTGGTGCCCTATGCAATCCTGCAATGTGCATAAGAAATGTTAAAGTGGAGTTAGCGTTATGTCTGTTTTCACCCTTTGTTTTCCCCATTGCTGCCAATTGATAGAAAACAGTGAATATAGGTTCCTACCTCTCCTTCATCCTGGTCACAAGGTGTCTGGTATGGCTACATTGCCCATGAATTGCTATAGATTTTTTTTACAGGAGGAGGGAGGTGATCACTCCATGATTCCTACACAGGACTCCACAAGGATAGGTGGTCTTCAATAATTACCAGAATTTGTGGAGGGTATTACAGATTGCACCCTTGCTTCCTCAGGCTTGGAAGTCTTTGCTAAATTGCTGAAAGCAGATTTTTTTGGAATGATGCCCTCTGTGATGTTGCTTGGTGATGACAAAGAGGAGTGTGGTAGATTCCCTTGGGCTGGAGAGTTTGTTAGGATCAGGGCCCCAATAGGAAACACGTCACTCTAGTCACTTTCCACCACCAAGTGCAGATTTATTTACAGTGCAGCAGTCCAAACATAGCAAAATCCCAACATAAGTCCAAAATCTCTCACAGTAAGCTCTAAGTTAAGTTCCTTCTCCAGTCCCAGCCAGACACAGACTGACCTTACAGCAGAGCCTCCTGTGGTTATATCCCCAGGAGGGGTGTGGCCTGCTGAGGTAGGCAACTTCCATAAAGAGACAGCCAATCCCACCTGCTCAGGAGAGCTGCACCCTCACCAGAACTTACCCAAGCCCTAACCCGGCAGCTGCTTTGGGCCAACCATCACAGGAGTGACAAATGGCAAACACCATTTTTGCTCAAAGGCATTTGAACATAGACTAATTAATTACCCATTGTCAGCTCAGGCAGTGGATTGAATTTTTATTGTCTGCGATGTGGGCACTTAGTTTGCATGATGGCCTGCCCAATCCCCCCTACTGATAACATCACAGCTTTCCTACCTATGTTGTTAACAAGCAGGTAGATTCCAGTAACCTGGGTGCAGCCAGAAAAGCTACATGGGCCCAATCCCTGCACAGCCCTGTGACGGGCAATTGGCCCCGCCACACTGTGGGGCCAGCGCAGGGAGCCAAGCAGATGAGCCCGGGGAAGCCAGGTGGCTTGGCCCATCGTGGAGCTGAGGCATCACTCACGGCCCCACAGCCTTGCTCTGAGTGTGGTGGGGCAAGCGCGCCATGCCACACGGATTGCCCAGCCTTGGGTAGCCTTAACTCACTTTGGTTAGGGCTGCTCTGCAATGCGTCCTCAGGATTTTCTGGGGACACACCACAGAGCAGCTGGCTGGCTGCCTGCCCCGCAGTGGGACTTAGCAAACATCTGGCAGGCCCTAGGCACACGAGCCACTGTATTTCATGTCTCATGTGCCCAGGGAGGGGTAAGACTACCCAAAAAGTGGTAGCCTCCCCAGCCTGTCTCACATGGCTGCACCTAGACTTGCCACTGGGTTTTTCCGTCTCCCCTATGTTTCCTTCTGATCAGTAGGTTTGAGGTGTTGATTCTATTCCTGTGATCAAACATTCAAAGGGTAACTGAGCTAGGAGTCTCTGTGTCAGTGGGTTGGGGATAACTTTCACAGACCTTCGGTACTCTTCATCTTCTTTTCCAGTAGAGCTAGTTGCCCTCACACTTCATGTACAAAGGCCAGATTCTGTTCTACGGCAACCTGTTGCCATTCTCCTGTTTTTAACACACTCCACTTGCTTAAAGAAGGGCTCTATAATTCAATTTTAAGCACTGTGTGGTCTGCAAACTTGCATCAATAGAATCTGATCCAATGAAAGACATCCAACGAAAGACACTGAATCTGATCCAGTGAAAGACTACTTTGTCCGTACCTCTTGGTTTTAAGCAGACATACTGTTTGGACAGCACCAAATATTGTGACACTGAAAATCTAAAGCTTTGCTGGTTGAAAGATAGTAAATGAACGTGGCCATTGTTTTTTTATACATTCATTCCAGAATAGAATTTGGGTCTGGTCACCGTGGCAAAATTAATTTCTAAGCTGCTTCATCCCATCATGCTAAGTCTATATCATTTATTCTGCAGTATAGCTTTGCTAGATTAATGGAGTAAAGCTTATTTTGACAGGAGAAAAAGAATGTTGTATGATGGAAAATTACACACTAGTTTTTGTTTGATTCTGTTGTTGACTTTTCCCCATTCTGCATCCACCCCTGCTTATTTGTCAGATAAGAAAGGGTCTTACACAGAGCTGAATGTTGGATAGCTATTTTATCTCCTTTTTCCTAGTACAATTATATAAAATACAAAATTATTTCACTTTTGCTAGGAAAGAGATAATTATTGCCAGCAGGGTCACTTGTAAGTAATTCCCCCTTTTTAAAACTTACTTGTGCTAACTTGAAATTCTTGAATCTTTATTAGAGACATCCTTTGCTTTTAGAGTCCATTTGCATTTTAGAAATCATGCTTGATGGACACATCTGACAATAATATTACTAAGGTTTTTTTAAAATGTGTTTAAAAGAAACTAAAAAAGATCAGGATGAAGGCACCATTATAGTACTTTTACCATTGGTATGTGATAATGAGCACCTTGAAATAAGATGGCATCTTGTTTTTATGTAATGCTTTAAGGTTCTTATACAGAAATGGCATGAGTTAGTTGCACCATAATCATATTGTCCTTTCAATATAATTACCGTCACTGACTCCAAGAGAGATTATGGCTGGCAGTTTGCATGACCCATTATGGGATTTTATTGCAGGTGTTAAATTGCATGGTACCCTTTTTGTGTTAAGGTATTCCAGTGTTAGAATCCAAACTCTCTCTCTACCTGGCTTATAAATCTGTCATTATCAAAGCTTTCAGTGTTGCAACATCCTTGTTTGACCAAAATCCATACATCATTCTGGCAAACCCTGCTTTTATCTGTTACAGTATGTTCCCCACAACTCTTTGTGGAATTCTGTCTCACATGCTCCATAAGAATGCAAAGCCATCCCAGTGTCTCAACATAAAATATTTATGATTTCTGTTTCTTGGCCCAGTCTGTTTTTTTGCTCTGTGTTAAGTACATTGGAATGATACGGGCGTATAGTACAATATAGACATCTTAATAGTTCTGTTTCTTGTTATGGTAACATTGTTGTCCTGGTAACATTATTTTTGCAAGTGGAAGGCTAAGAGTTCACATTTCTGGAATTTGTAAGAAATACACAACACAGAATGAGACAGTTAGTCACTCATTTTATAATATCCCACATACAGTAAGCTTTTTACAAGTAAAAACAAAACACACTAAGTTGGGTATATGGATTTGATGTCTCAAAGACTTACGCCAGTGCTGTTCGTTAAAAATAAAATGTTGAAATTGGACTCTAAAATTCCTCTTTGTCCTCCACCCAAAAACACTTTTCCTTGCCACACCATGTAAAACATTAACTTCTTTATCACTAGGGGTGTGCATGTCATTTTTGTTATTACACTAATGATAAAGAAAATTGTCATTTTCATTATTGTTATTGCAATAACAAAAACGACAACTAATAATAATGAAAATAGAAATGAAAACGACATTTTGTTTTTGAAATAAAGGGAAAAAAATGAAAAATGTATTTCTGGGTATTGATTTTTTGTTTCCTATTCAATTCTGATGAAACCTGTGGAGCATGTACCCCCAATGGAGGGCACTATGTGTACCAAATTACAAAACTCTTAGATAAAGGAAACCGATTTTAGAAGCAATTGAATGTTGTGATTTTAAGAAAAGCTTTATACACATTCACAGCTACAACTTCTTTATCTTGTATCCAATTTGCATGAAACCTGTGAATACTATGTCCCCCCACAAGCTTAATACTCCTGCCAATTTTCAGAAAGATTGAATAAAGAGTACTGATGATATAAGACATTAACTTGAAATTACATTTCCAGCAGTAACATGTTTATATTCCATCCTGTTTACAGGGTATTTGGCAGGAATGTATTACTACAGGACAATTTGATAAAGGGACCCAATTTTATAAGCAATTGATGTTGTCCTTGTGAAGACCATTATTCAGATAAATAGCACATTCAGTGTCAGTCGGAGGCAGGCACCCTGCATGGCAGTTCAGAGAGACTGTAGGAGGGAGAATGTGGAGCAACCCAAAAGACTGACATACACATTAACTGACCAAACACATTACTGCATGCTTCTAGCATTACAGGACCAATCGGTAGTGGCTTCGAGGCGGACATAGAAGGGACATAACTGGGACTTTGGGGATAGCATCCCAGCAATCAGAAGACATAGGGTGATATCAGATGTGACGGGGTGCCTATTGGCCCCGTCACAGAATCACCTTTTGCTTCCCTGCCAGAATAAAAACGTCATGTCCAGCAGACGTGCTGGCTGATTCCGGCAGGGAATCGGGGGGGGGGGGGCTGCAGGGCCTCCCCCTCCCCCACTCCCCAAGCTGCCCACCCTCCTGGAGACGGGCGAGCGCAGTGGCCAATCCGGCCGCTGCGCCCGATTCCGACTCGGGGTCTGGGCCACGGCCCGGAATCGGCAGCGGTAACAGACGTTACCGTCTGCCAATTCCAGGCCATGGTTCAGTTAACCACGCTTTTGGGAATGGTGTCTGGACCATCCTCGAAAGCGTGATTATTTTGCTCACTGCCAGTGGTTCACCGTGGTGAACATCTGGCGGCAAGCAACCAGATGTTACGGGACCATCCACCACCTCGGGGGATTCACCGTGGTTGAGTGTGGTAATGTAACGTCTGAAAATACCCATAGTTTACACATCCAGGCTGGCCAATTATCATCACAATCACATCCTGAAGCACTGTGACAGAGGACATAAGAGAATCTCTATTGGCTCTTTCCTAAACAGATGCTTCTGACTTCCCAGTAACAAGTGGGGGAGAGATGTTTGGATGGTCACAGAACAGAATGAGGATATTTGGTTGACATTTCTGCTGTCCAATTGNACTGTGACACGTAAGAGAATCCCTGGCATAGGCTCCTTCTCTGCATATGCTGTTCAGGCATATAAAATTGGAACCTTTTATCACATCTTTCTGATATTTGGCAGAGATAATTGGAAAAGTGTGATATACAGCCATGACAAATTTCATGTATACTGGTTGGGCTGCAAAGATGTCACAGTCAGACATACATTTATAAGTTAATTTCTTATACCAGCAGGACCTGTTATCCAATCCTTCTGAAAGTTGGCAGAGGTAGTAAATATAGGAAGGGGTATAAACTTGCCAAGTTCCATGTACATTAAATTTGAGAAAAAGAAGTTATACCTAAGAATGTATATGAAGATTTTTGCAAACTAAAATCATTCAACTGCTTCTACAATTGGCTTTCTTTATACAATCATTTTGGAATTTGGTACACTTAATGCCATCTATTGGAGGTATAAGCACACAATATATCAGTCACATATAGTGAAAAACAAAAATGTTACAGCTGAAAATGTGTTTTACATTGAAACCAATGGAAAACTAAAACAAAAGCAAAAACAAAAACAACAATTTGATATTTACAAAAACGACAGATTTCAATAATGAAAATGACATGGGCCCCTGGTGTACACCTCTGTTTATCACCTCTGCTGAAGGTAATATGTTCTGCATAGGAAGTACTGCTCAGTAAAGTGTCCATTCAATTTCTGCATGTTTTGCCAAGTGGGTATTCTGTAGTGTTATTATTATTATTAATAATAATTTATATAGCACTTTCAAAGTGCTTTACAATCTTTTTCTAATTCACCCTCACAACAACCCTGTAAAATGGGAACTATTATTCCCGTTTTACAGCTAGGGAACTAAAGCTGAGAGATAGAGATTTGCCCCAGGCCACCCAGTGGTGAGTTTATGACTAAGATGTGATTTGAACTCTGGTCTCCCAGATACAAGTCCAACACCTTATCCATGGACTCTCCAGACCTGAAAGAAATCTTGCTGAGAGCAGGTGAAAAACTCAGTCTTGGCCATTGCAACTAACTGGACATTCATGAGCATGCAGGATCCAAAAAGGCACATGTTGCAAATTCACAAATTATAGTCTAAAGCCATGTCAGTACTTCCAGAACATCAGTGACATAGGCTGAAATTCAAGCAGAGAAGGTTTTGTATCATTCACTTCCCTGCCCACACCAAAAGTATTGCTCCTTTTACCACCAAAGCTGGTAATTCAGTGTGATCTGTGAGTGTTTTTACACATTACATTGCACACATGCAGAATTCTGTTTTCCATAACATGTGCTTAATGCACCAAGTTTCCTACTCTATGTCCACTACACCATACCCAAACAGTGCTCTCGGGCCAACCATGCATGTGTAGCAGGCCCTTATATGCAACTGTTATGACATACATCTGCACGTTGCTTCCAGGGGGGTGTTTGCAGTTGTCCCGGACCATAGAGGATTGAAGACTTTGGAATGCCTTCTTTCTGTGTGTGTCTATGGTTACACAGTCCCCCATGATATCCTTGTTGACAAACTGGTAAAATGTGGGCTAGATGATACTACCACTTAAGCTGGTTGAAGAACCATACCCAAGGGTGTTCATCAATGGCTCCTCATCAATCTGGAGGGAAGTATTGAGCGTGGTACTGTTCAACATCTTTATTAATGCTTTGGATGAAAGAGCAGAGGGGATGCATATCAGTTTTGCAGCTAACACGAAGGGGTAGGGATAGCTAACACCTTAGAAGACAGAATCAAAATTCAAAATGAACTTGACAGGATGGAAAACTGGACCAGAACTAACAAAATGAAATTAAACAGAGATAAATGTAAAGTTCTGCATCTTGGTAAGAAAAATCAAATGCACAAGTATTGGGTGGGTGATACCTGACTTGGCAGCAGTACATGTGAAAAGGATCTCAGGGCTGTAGTTGATCACAAACAACAGTGTCACAGGGACCCACTTTACCATGGGAAGTGTTGTCAGGATTAGGCCCCAAGAACGTTGTCACTCATGGTTGAGTAAAATCCCAGTTTATTTACATCATCATCCCCGACCAGGCACCAAGCCTCTGGCCAGTTCACAGTCCAAATAGTTGTCCCTGGCTAGCTCTTTGCCAATTCACTTCTAGGTTCAGGTATCTCCTTCCTTTAGGATCCAGGTCAGCCAGCCTCTCCAGGAGATGTGTCCTCCTCAGCGGTCAGGAGCTGACTACCCTCTACTTCCTGCTTCCTCTTGTTTTATACTTCTAGTCATGCCCCACTGACTTCCTCTTCCGGTCAGTGACCATTTTGAGTGTTCTCCAGGGCAGGCGTCATCTTGTAGATCTCTTGAAGGGATATGATTCTTCCTGTGGCACCACTCTGCCACACACCTCCCCCTTTAACCAAGTTGGCCCTGAAGGGGTCAACTCACTACATCTCCTCACCAGGGAGGTACTAGGGCTGTAACGCCCTCCTGGCCTCCGCTTTGCCCCTTATAGCCAGGCCCATTCCGCCGGGTGTATTTTTACCAATGGAGTTTCCTTCAACTCCTGTCTTTACAAGTTAGAGTTCTTCTTCGAGGATCTCTGCGATTCTCAGTCTTGGGATTCACTTCCTGCTTTGCAGGCACCGGAAACCTTGTTGTCAGCAGTTTCCAGGCAGAAAACCTGGAAAGATCTAGAATAAGGTGACAGCTCCATGCCTCCATCCCCTTCCCATCCCATCAAAAGCGTGAGCCCAAGATTGCACGAGAACGGGACTGTATAAATAGGAGGAGGAGCCCTCGCTGCCTCAATTCCTTCCAACTGTGTCGTGCTTGGAAGACCTTAGCGTTATTCAGTGCTAGTCAGTAGTTTAAATTTTTTTAAAAAATAAAATAAAATGAGAAGTTAAAATAATAAAGAATGAAGAATAACAACACTAGAGTGCCTGTGCCTTAGTCGGCGGGGTTCGTCCCCCGGATGTTGCCCGCTTCTATGCGGGTGTGCCGTACTATGCCCAAGCAGGCGGACTTCAAACACTGCCGCTCCTGCCTGACAACACTTTCTGTGAGCAATCAACACTCCCAGTGCCTAGCCTGCCTGGGAGAGACTCACAACACCCGTACTTGCAAATTCTGTGCTGTCCTCTCTACCAGGACAAAACGTGCTAGAGCCCTCCAGCTCCAAGACATCCTGACAAGTGAGGCACTTCAGGGTGGCGAAGATGGCCCTCTCCATCTCCTCACCAGGCACTCAGTACCTCCCAGGATGAACCCTGAGTCCACGGATCCTGCCGCTCCATCGGAGTCACAGACTATCCCCGGTACCGCTGGTACAGATGCTGACATTCCGGCTATGGTACCAGCCTCCACCAGAGGCGCTTCACATTCTACGAGCCCCTCCCCCACCAGAGAGCGCCACACTAGACGCCGTAGTGAGGAAAGAAAGAAAAAGAGAAAGACCAAGGGTACCGAGGTGAATGACACTCCCCGTGCCCTAGAAGTGGAGACTATCCTCTCGGAACCTGAGCTATCTCTCACCACTCAGACGCTGCTGGTACCGACTCTCACGGTACCTTCAACTAGCCCACAGCCTGCATTAATGACTGCACCTCTGGTGGTCACCTTGCCGCTCCATCCTGAACAGCGAAGGGACTCCCGCTCTGTCTCTCACCACAGTGAACACCACAGACATCGCCACTTGTGCTCCAGATCTCCTGGGTACAGAGCTCCACACCCTGGCAGACCGAGCAGATCTGTGCATAGGTCGCCTCCCAGGCCAACAGCTACATCTATGTGGTACCACAGGGACCAGAGGACTCACTCTCCCTGCTCCTGCTGCTCACCCTATGATGATTCCCGGTACTGGCAATATGACTATACCGCACCATACCGGTACCGTCCCGATCATGGAGCAGATCCCCTCCGTACCCATCCCGGACTGACTTTGAAGATCTGGAATGTGCAAGCCACCCTCAAACTATGAGCGCCCCACTGCATGTTGGGGGATACATACCGCCGGCGCCTCCTCACGCTCCTCCTACCGCTACCATCTCTAGACCGCCTCCTCATGAAGCAGTGTTGGTACTGGCCCCAGAACTGCTTCAAGCTACAAGGGACTAAACCCATCCATACCGTTCTACAGTTCCAGTGGCTCTGCCCGCTCCTAGGTTACAAGAACAAGCACAGGATCACAGGTCAGCCCAACCTCTTGGGACCACCTTCCTTAGCTCCCTTCTGGGAAACCACCCACCCAACCGGCCTACTTCAGAGCAACCTCTACCCGACCTGGATGCTTCCTCAGGGAGATCTGCATCCCCATAATCCTCATCCTCTTCTCCTATCTTAGAGGAGGATGAAACCATTTCACCTCCTCCTCCAGATACCGTCTCGGACCCAAATTTTGTCCTGCCTACGGAGGATACCAAGGCCTTCCAGGCCATGTTTAAAAAACTGGTATTGGCTCTGCCAAAGCTGCCCACTAAGGTGGTCTGGAAGACCCAGTCGGGCCCTGTGTTTGGGATCCTTGTTACCGGGGAATCGGTATCGGGGAATCATGTTCCCCATGTTCCCCTTACCGGTTGGGGGGCTCACATGGCTCACCTTAAAGTCCACGGTCTCTGCTTCCCAGAGGAAATGCAACTGCACATAAACTTGCTAGAACTGAGAGCTATACGCTGGTCACTAAGAGCCCTCGTAGCACATGTAAGAGGAAAGAACATCCTAATCATTACGGATAATACTGCAGCAATGTGGTACCTGAACAGACAAGGCGGGGTGCGATCCACGCACCTTTCTCTCTAGGCAGAAGCTATCTGGGTCTGGAGCATCAGGCATGACATCCACCTCCAGGCGATACATCTGGCAGGCCAGGACAATTCTGTTGCAGAGCATCTCAGCCACCAACTGTCCGACCACCACAAGTGGTCCCTGAATGACATTGGGTGTTTTCAGATGTTACGGGGCCACTTGGCCCTGTACCGAAAACAACAAAATCATCCCCCACTGGGATGACCACATCACGCCGTATCAGATGTGCCGGGGGATCCCGGCGGGGAATCTGGGAGGGGGAGGAGCCGAGCAGCAGAACATGTCGGAGCACAGCCCCACCCCCTCCACGCTCCCCGACGCCCGCCCTCTGGGGAGACAGGCGGGTGGCGGGACCAATGCGGCCACAGCATCTGGCTGAAATCGCCATGGCCCGGGATCCCGCCGGTGATCCGGGCCTTGGCGCCCAACCAGATGTGATTTTTTTTTTGGTCCCTGCCGGGGATCACTTTCACCATGCTTCCCGGGACATTCCCATGGCTAGCCCAGGAAGCGTGGTTGAAAATGACCCCATGTGGGTATTGACCATGGCGAACATCTGGTGGCCGCCAAACAGATGTTCGAGGCACAGTGACCACAGGTGGGTATTCACCGTGGTTCACTGTGATCTCGTAAAGTCTGAAAATACCCTATGTTCTAGAGAACATCTTTGGGGTCTGGGGTACCAATTCCATAGATCTTTTTGCCACCGCAGAGAACGCAAAGCTTCCCACCTTCTGCAGTCATGTGGGACTAGCGCCAGGATCAATGTCAGATGCCTTCACAATCTCCTGGACTGGGGAATTCCTCTATGCCTTTCCCCCAACAGCTCTCCTGCACAAGGTGCTCTACAAGATTCGAACCGATCGTGCCCACTTTATACTCATAGCCCCTTTTTGGCCGAGACAGACGTGGTTCCGGTTGTTCAAGGAGCTGACCTCTGAGGTCACGGATCTTCCTCTCCGACCCAACCTCTTGTCCCGTCATCAGGGCACCATTCTCCATCACAATCTAAACATGCTCCATCTCTGCGCTGGGCTGGTTCTTCCATGACAGACGATGTGTCTCCAGAGGTTGCGGCTGTCCTCTTAAATTCTTGACGCCCGTCGACAAGGGCGTGCCACACAGCCAAATGGACTTGTTTCTCCAGATGGTGTACTTCCCTCGATACACCACTGACCTCTCTCAATATGAACCACATATTCAAATATTATTTATTATGTATTATGTATTATTATTTAATATTATTATTATTATTATTATTATTATTAAGTTTATTTGGTGTGACCCAACGGTCCTTGCAGTTGAACAAAACAAAGACATAGACATAAACAAATATGCACATACATAAGGACACAGCGACAAATCCAGGGGAGAACCCCTGAGACAACCTAAGTTAGGTTGGATCTAAACAGCAAACCAGGGAACAGATCCTAAACCCCATCATCCTCAGGATTGAAGCCAATGGCTGAAGCTGGAGGTAAAGACTTAAAAAACCGTTTCCTACAGGCAAAAACCTGACCTAGGAAAGCCGAGATGTCCATTCGGCAGTTTATATCAATGTCAGAAAGAAAAATACAAAGTAGTCCAAACTGTGTCCTACCTGGGAAGGAATCAATATAAGGGGCCAAAAATTGTGACCGGAGAGCATCTTAAAGATGGCAGGTAAATAAAATATGAGAGACAGCTTCAATCTCCAGATAGTCAAAGGGGCACAACCTGGCATCAAAGGGTATTCCCGCATAGCGCCCTTCCAGAAGGCAAGTAGGGAGCACATTTAGCCGAGGCCCAAAGAGAAGTGGAGAAGATAAATAAGCAGCCATAGTATCAGCACATGGGGCAACATACTTATAGTGGGCCAGAGATGTAAAAGCACCCACCACTGCTAAATCTTCCTGGGACCCTATATCTATGATCCTAGTGCCAACCTCCTTTCAGGCTCTACTCAGTGGAGCAGTCTACAGATGGTCAACTGGGAGCCCCCAAACAGCCAACTGATGGGCCACCCTCTTCGACCAAGACGATTCAAAATTGTCCTTGGGCATAAGGGCCAAAAGCCCAAGTTGGGAGTTCTGAAAGAGGCAATGCCACAAGTGAGCCACCTGCTTCCAGTTGGTCTTGTCGACAAGGGCATGCTACACAGCCAAATGGACTCGTTTCTCCAGATGGTGTACTTTACACCACTGACCTCTCTCAATATGAACCACATATTCAAATATTTATTGCATCTCCAGGAATCTCAACTCTCCCTTTCCTCCATTAAGGTACACCTGGCAGCTCTATCCTCTTGCCTCGAACCTGACGGCGTGGACTCCCTGTTCTCTCACCCCTTGATGAGGACCTTCTGGAAGGGTCTTGTCAATACATTTCCCCCCAATTACCCACCCGGCCCCCCAGTTGGGATCTCAACCTGGTGTTATCAAAATTGATGGGAGCCCCCTTTGAACCCATGGCCTCTTGCTCAATGGAAAACCTCTCCATAAAAACTGCCTTCCTAGTGGCCATTACCTCAGCCTGAAGGGTGAGTGAATTGATAGCCTCAGAGCCTCTCCTCCCTACATAAGCTTTTCCAGAGACAAAGTGGACCTCTGGACTGACCCTGCATTTATTCCAAAGGTAGTCTCCCCCTTCCATCTCAACCAGACTATTTCCTTACCAGTCTTCTTCCCAAGACCACATTCTTCCCGTATGGAACAGGTGCTGCATTCTCTAGACATAAAGAGGGCCCTCTCATTCTATATAGACAGAACTAGACGAATCAGGGCCTCTGATGCGCTCTTCATTTCCTATGGAGGTCAAAGAATCAGAGTAAAGGTTACATCACAGAGACTCTCAAAGTGGATTCTCCTCTGCATCCAGAGATGCTATCATCAAGCTGGGCAAGATACCACCCTCCCTTCTCCAAGCCCACTTGACTACAGCTGTAGTCACTACCCTGGCTAACCTTCGTGGTGTCCCGATCATGGACATGTGCAAAGCTGCTACCTGATCCTCCGTCCACACGTTCGCTAAACATTAATCACTGGATCTAGCGGCTAGATCGGATACCCTAGTGGGAAAGGCAGTTCTCCAATCTCTCTTTGTTTAATCACCTAGACTCCCTCCACCTTGAGGTAGGTGTCTCAACTGCTATTCACTCTCCCAAGAGTGAGAATCGCGGAGATCCTCGAAGAAGAAATAGAGATTACTTACCAGTAACTCTGTTCTTTGAGAGAGCTCCACATATTTTCACGACCCACCCTCCTTCCCTTCTGTCTCAGATGTGCCTTAAATTCGTCTTCCAGGACGGGGTTGGAAGGAACTGAGGCAGCGAGGGCTCCTCCCCCTATTTATACAGTCCCGTTCTCGCACGATCTTGGGCCTGCACTTTTGATGGGATGGGAGGGTCATGGAGGGGCGGAGCCATCACCTTATTCTAGATCTTTCCAGGTTTTCTGCCTGGAAACTGTTGACAACAAGGTCTCCAGTGCCTGCAAAGCAGGAAGTGAATCCCAAGAGTGAGAATACGCGGAGCTCTCTCGAAGAACAGAGTTACTGGTAAGTAACCTCTATTTACCTTCAACTCATTATTCCTGCAGGGAAGGTAGTCTTCCAACCTGCTTACAATCTAATATTCCTCGTGGGGTTGGGAGGCCGCTCCACCTAACCATTCCAGACACTCACCCCACACCTCACCCCGAGACCCTTATGACCTAAACTGGTCAGTGTGATATACAGCTCTCACCATCCCCTTCCCAGGAATACATTGCAATTCTCCTTTCTACCAGGGACGTAATCCTCTACCTAGTTTACAGGCTTTATCAGTCTTGCATTTATACAATGTTAGAGGTTTTCTTCAATCATTACTACATACTTATGTCCAGCGCTTCCTTCAGCCCCTTACCATTTGCATCATTAGAGTTCTCTTCAGCTCTATTAAAAATTTAAAGCTTCCCATAATTTCCAACATAACCTGGTCATGCTATAGCCTTCTGAAGGCTATAGCTTCACTAGAACATCCACTTTTTAGTAAGCCTGCTTCAGCTTGTCTCCATTAGCCGCTTGCTTAGCCCAATTACCATTCCAGGCTCCATAGCCTCTGCTAATTAGCTACCTGCAGGTTTGTTGGTTCACTCCAGCTTTCTGCAGCTTAGAGTGGGGTGAGGGCCCTCCCATGCCTTCCCAACACCCCACCCTGGGACCCTTCAAGCCTTTACAGGCCATGTAAGTAGCCCACAAATTCCATTATTTTCTCCCAGGGTTTGTGTCTTTGTTTCAGCTGTTTCCCGTTTCTCCAATTATCTTAGTCTATGCCGTACATTCTCTCTAAGGCCCAATCTAATGCATCCCAGGTTATTCCTACTCTGCTTTCCTTAGGAGGTTTCACCCTCTCCCAGGGAGTTGTTATTCCCTTCTGTACTCAAGATCTCTGCTTCTAGGTCTTTGCCTAAGGGCTCTCTTTTTGCAAGCTTCCTGGGTGCCATGTATTTTCTTTATTTTGGCCCCATCTACATCCATGCCCTTGGCAACCATCAGCCTCCTTAGGGCTTGATCATTTTTAATTCTCTCAGGTGATACCTTAAAACCACCTCTCTCCACACTCTTCCTTTCTTGAGGTTTCCTTGCTGTTACTAAATATTCCACTGCCTCTGGCACTGCTCTTTCTTCCAAAGTCCTGGCTTGCTACAATCCCAACAAAGCCTTCTCCTTACAGTGAGGCAGTACCTCCTTACATGGCCCTCTTGTCCAAATATATAACACAGTCTCAAGGGTCTCCACCTCTGATAACTCCCTTCAGTTTGAGAGGGGCACCCTCTATACAAATGTCCTCACTGCCCACAACAGTAGCACTCTTTCAGGGTTCCTCAAGTGGGTACACCCCGGTACCTGATTTCCCATGCTGTCTATCTCCAACATGATTTCCTCCATGCTCGTTGAGTACACTGCTCCCGCAAGTCACTAGCCTGCTGCCGCAGTTCTGGCTCTGTCCAATTCCATAGTGTTACTGCTGGCCTCTGTTGTGGGTGCAGTTCTCCTGCTCCCATCTTTCTCCTGGGGATCCACATCACACTGTGGCATTGGGGTGAACCTCTAGGTTCCAGCCCTGCTCGAGCCACTGCCCTTGGGCGAACTTGTCTATACTCCTCACTGGTTTTGCGCCTCTCCTGGACATAATCCTTCCCTGGGTGCAATCCTCCTCTGCACTCCCTTCTCAGGATCTTACCGCCTTTGGGGGATCACTGGCTTGGCGACCAGCAAGGTGTACTTACAGTCTTCACCATTTATAACAGGTCCCAGTGCCTAGTGAACACACCTAGAGCTCCCAACTCAGGAGGCTGCCCACCTTCCAACTCTGAGAAGATCCAAGGAGAACAATCCCCCACCCAGAAAAAAGAGGGTATTATGGCATGGCAGGCATAAAGTGTATCTATTTTTTAAAGCCAGAAAATAGTGCCCTGTTGCCCCAAAATAGCTTAGCTCCAGCCCCCAGATGTCCAAGGTGAAAGCAAAAGTGGTCCATGTAGATGCACCTGCTTGCAAAGGTTATTTCGCAATAATGTTTTATTACAAATAAAGTAGATTGACACAGAAAGGCACAGAAATAAGTGGTGGAGACTAAGAACCTGGAAGTGGGCATGAGGCAGTGGATGTCAATGGGAACTTTTACTATATTCTGGACATTTGCGACAGAGCAGATAGAGACCCTGGTTATATTTCCCATACTGCTTGATCTCTGTACTAATGCCTCTCTGCCGTTTTAAGCATTATTTCTAGCAATTCAGACTGCATATGCTGCAGCTGCCACTAAAAACATACTGTCCCCCAGAGGCAACTGCCATTATGCCAGGCACTGCAAAGAACCCATGGCACCTGTGCAAGACATTATCCCTGTTGGACATTTGAAAAAAAGTGGATGTACACGACCATTGCTACCGTACTGCTTAATTTGCTAGTTGATAATTGCCAAGGCGTACACCAGAGATTTTCAGTGTACCAAACATGTTCAGAAGCTGTCATTTAAACCACACTACCTCAGGGTGGGCAGCCTCACAGCAGGTGACAGCGCAGCTGTTGGCATGTAACCATGGGGCCCTGCTGAAACGATAGCCCGGATGAACATTTGGAAGCTACCAGATGTGAAAATGGCTCTCGGAGGTCCACAACCATATTTTCCTTCCCTGCTGCTTCATCTCCCATTAGATGAATGCTACGGACTTCAGACGCAAGTTCAAGGAATACCGAATTTGCACTCAACTGTCACTACATCCCATTGCAGCACAAATAGCAGATGGTATTCCCTGCACCATTCCTGAGGAAGAGTATCCCAGGGATGGGGATGGCATTGCAGGAGAGAACCATGGTGATGCAGGCAGCATGGACACACGGGTGGCAGACTGAGACAGCTACTGGCTAAAGTTATCACATAAAGTGCACACACACCTCACAACTGCACAGTAGATAAAACACATGAGCACCTCATGATTTCACAGTAAAGTAAGCACACACACACACCTTATGGTTATGCAGCATGTTGTTATTGATGTCCTGATGACAGGCTGTGTTCATAATATATTTGGCTATGAGAAATGCTAGAGTTAGGTAAGAGTTCCTTGGGTGTGTAGATGGGAGCATGGATGAGGGTTTAAGACTGTGTCTGCCGAGTGGCAATTAAGAGTCTGGATTTGAAACCAGAGACAGTGGTACAAGAAGGTAGAAAAGAAGGATTCCATGATGCATTGCACCAATGTGGCTCTTGGACACATGGGATCTCAATCCCGATAACAGCTTGTGGGGAAGGGGCAGGGATGGAAACATTTTAGCTTGCCTTAGAGTGAGGAAATAAGGCAAATTTGGGCCACATTCCTAATAACAGTTAATTTGATGTAGATGTGCCTTACTTTTTGGTTTTACTCCTGAAGAGTTCACACAAACAGAGTGCTAAACCAGCATTACTCAGGAGTAGAAAAAGAACTATATACTTCTGAAAAATCAAGATTATGTACTTCCCTTCAGTTTGTATTTTGAAAACCACATTTTGAAGTAACTGTTCATGTGTACATTTATCAGTGTGGGAGTGGCAACAAAAAGTTCATCTATCTTTCTCAGCTTTCCATAGCTGTTTATCTGAATGCTACTAAAATGGAGTAGTTACTTCCATTTATACTGTTCATCTGAATGCTGCTGAAGTGAAGTAATTACTTTGATTTCATTAAACTGAAGTTATTTCAGTTTTGTTTCTTGTGCTGTAAGGCCCTTTTTACAAGAGACGCACCCACTTGTGTGGTGATTTGTTGAAATGCTGGCTGGGTGTCTTCACAGATGTGTTAGTCAAATGGTAAATCACACCATAATTAACTGAGTGGAGGATAAATGAGAACTGAATGCTATCCATGGCGAAGAATAAATTAGAAAGACATTACTGTGTTGATTAATCAATTGTTCACAGATTAGGAGGATTTGGTTTCAGATATGTTGTAATGTAATAGTTATTTTGGATTGATTCCCAGATAAATAAGAAAAGAGGATGGAAAATATATCCACAAATAACAAAACGTTGTGTTATTTTGAAGAGTGCATGGAGTTAGTATAACTTTAAATTCTTTGACAGTACTTCCATTTATTTACTTCTATTTATTTATTTATGTATCAATTTTTTTAAAATGTATATCCTGCCCTATCCCCAGAGTTCAAGATTACAGCACATAAAAACAAGCATGGGTTTAAAAAGCATGGATGGATAGGGTGTTTTTACATGGACTACACCCACGCCTCTGCTCTGCCTCACACCTGTGCAGGCTGTCAGTTTAAAGGCCCGGGTGTGAGGCGGAGCAGGCACTGCCAACTCCGAGCCTGCTCTAGAACATCCCGGAGTACCACAAATGGAGCAGGCTGTCCAAACCCAGGGCAGTGGTCCATCTATTCAGTGGATGGGCTGCTGCAGTTCCACTTCAGGCCACGGTTTGCCCAGGCAATGCCATAGAGCTTCAGGCAAAATCCTAGAATGGCAGCCGATTCATCTGTAGCTCTATGTTGTGGGTGAGGGGAGTGCTGCCGCGTTAGCAGACTGCAGGGTCGGTTTAAATCCGGGGCTGTACGCAGGGAAGCAGGTTTTGTCACCCCCAGAGCAGGTCTGGAGGTTATCTGTCTAAAGACACCCATAGTGGCCAGATCTGACTCTGACAGAAAGGGTGGCAGCCTTTTCACCATATGGAATTGGTGAAAAGTGCTCCTAGCTACTGCTGTAGCCTGAGGTTCCAGGTGTAGTGATGAGTCCAAGAGTATCCCATGACTGTGAACCTTCCATGGAGCCAGATTGAATTTTGGCAAATGTATAGAACATTTCCATTGGATTTTTAGTTTAGATGTAACAGCTCTTTGGGTTTTTAACTTTACTAAGTTACTAGGAATATTTAGATAAAAGGTGAAAAACTTGGTTATCTTATTACACTAGAGAGAAGTCATGATACTTGTGGAGATTTTCTTAACAGCATAGCTTCCCTACTGTCAGACACTTTGGGGGACATGTTTTTTGTATGGATTAGTGAAGTGTCTGGATATGGGAGGGTCAAAAACATGTTCTGAGTGAAGAAGGGGGACATAAAGCATGTCCAACATATAAGAGGGTCTAAATGTGGGGGAGGGAGACTATACTGTATTTGTTATAAGCAAATCCTACTACTACTTATAATTTCTAGAGTGCGGCTAGGCGTACACAGCACTTTATGGTCACAGATTTTTAGAGACAGGTCTCTGCCCATTGGGCTTAGAATCTAAGATGGACATGGGTGAGGGGAACAAAGGGACAAACAGACACACACACACACACACACACACACAAATACATTCCCATTTTACAGATGGGGAACTGAGGCTGAGAGGTTGTGACTTGCCCAAGACCACCGAGTGAGTTCATGGCTAGGGCGGGACCTGGCTTTCCAGGCAGGTCCAATCCAGCACCTTATCCACTACACCACTCTGGCTCCCAATTGGTTTTGTCAATCTCTGTATTCTATGGGCCAATTTCTCTGCTGGCATAACTCTATTACAATTGTTTGAAGTACACCAGTAGAGAATCTGATAGAATGAATCTATAAAATGGAAAAAAATCTAGGCTTACAATTTTCCTGCAGAGAGATTTTACAAGCTGTGAACTATTGTGCTGAAAGAAATGGTGGGAGTCCCATTATATGGCACATTTGAAATGAGCCTGGACAAAAGTACAAAAAATGAATGAGGAATAATTTACACTGACAGGAACGTGACTTAAATGAACTGAAGAGATAGTTCCATCTCTAGATTAAGTTATAAAATAGATTATGCTGGAAACACTGGTATCTTAAATCCAGCAGGACTATCTTCAATATAAATTGAGCAAAAGGAGAACAATACATTGCTTGCAAGAAAATATCAGTTTTATTACTGAGTTAATTGTGGGGCTTTTTCCCCCTTCACTATGAAGTGACACAAAGGACATCACAGAGGTTGATGACAATGACTGATATTGTCAGTCACACTTTCTTTATACACTAAGTTTGCCATTTGTTATTTAACATGAAAGGAGCTTATATACAAAGTTTGAAGAAACACCCAAAGATAACTAACTTCAAAAGCAGCAAAGTGAGACAGGCTGGCTCAAAATAATAAATGATCCCTGTTTTCTTTTCTGCAGTCCATGAGCTTAATTGAGATTGGGAATCCTTCTCAAAGTTTAGAGAATGTGTGTCGCTGGGCCTACCTCCAACAGAAGCCTGACACTGGTCACGCAGAATACCATGACCATGCCATTTTTCTTACAAGACAGGATTTTGGCCCATCTGGCATGCAAGGTAAGGCATGTGACAAACCATCTAATAAATATTATGATGACTAAATTATGTTTCTGTTGCCATTTGGAAAAAACATGCCATTTTTCAATCCACTAACATCCTGCGAGTGAATGTTTCTTCAAGTGCTATTTATCTTCATGTGACCCATGGAGCAATGTTTTCATTTATATTTGTTTCAGCCCACATGGTTTTACCTTTCTGCTTCAATAGCACTATCTTTAATGACTGTTTCTTTACCCAGACTAAAGCCAAAGATATTTTATTGATTTGATCCCTATATAAGGTCTCCAAGATTCCCAGAATTTAAGACTACATTGTGACTTTAAACTTAGGCCCTTTTTAAATGGGCCGCAGCTGAGGACCTTCCCCCCCTGCATCCCCACGCACAGAGCAACCGGCATTTTCGCCAGTTGCTCTCATGTATTCCAGAGAAGAATGAACGTACTTTGCCATTACTCATTGGCTGCAATAAGCATATGACCATTCACTCTATCACTGAACAAGATTTACTGATAGTGAAAACATTTGTGCTTAAATTTGAATCTGAAATATAATTAGTTTTATAAAATGATCAGCATGCCTCAAGACTGAACAGCTTGCATTTCCAAGAGAAAAATAACTGCCAACTAATCATTTGAGAACAAGGAGTAATTCTAGCGATCCACTATAGTGTGATAGGCAGTGTGGGCTCCTGGACTGAGCACAGAGCTAGGAGCCAGGCATTTCTGGGTTACAATCCTATCCCTGCTTTCGTCTTAGTCATTCAAACACTCTGTGTCTGTTTCTCATCTAAAAAAATAATAATACTACTTAACCTCATAGAATTGGTCTTATTTAGGGCCAAAATTTGCCAGTGTATATGCCAGGAAAGAATTTGGTCCTTAATATTTCTACATGGCAGTATCAGGATATCTGTATTTGTTGTGAGCTGTCAGGCTCTAGGGAGCTATGCTGTAGGATCAGAGCCAATGTCAGGTCAACAGCGGTGGAACCAAGGCCAAATGAGGAGTTAGATGCCAAGAGTTGCCTCAGAAGCAGAGGTGAGGGTCAGGATAGAGCTCAGGAGCTGGGGTCCATGGTAGTAACAGGGCTGGAGCAGTCAGGTCCCTATAGTCACCATGGGAGAGGGTTGTTTTGTCTGCTGGTCTGGACCTGCTTACTGCTTCCTGGTGGCAGAGAAGCCAGAGCTACCAGAGACCAGTCCAACAGGTTCTTTACATGAGTGCACAACTTGTCTCCTTGTTTCCTGGACTGGACTCCTGAAAAGGATGGCACTTCTAGAAGTGCCAGTTTTCTACTAGAGCAAGATCATTTGGGTTGCAAGAGCAATGACTAAATTCAAACATTGTACAAAATCTTCCTAGGAGATACAAACATTCTCTGAGTCACTACTATTTTCTGTCTCCTGGGTTTTCTATTTTTTTCCATAGGTTATGCTCCAGTTACTGGGATGTGTCATCCGGTACGAAGCTGCACACTCAACCATGAAGATGGTTTTTCATCTGCATTTGTGGTAGCCCATGAAACTGGACACGTGTAAGTAGTACTTTATAAGGTCCCCTATTATGTCTCTAACGACATAATGGGTATTTTCAGACGTAATGAGATCGCTGTTCACCACACTGAATCACAGTGGATCCCATGTGGTGGCAGTGATCTCATGAACGTCTGTGTGACCCCCCTGCCAGATGTTCACCACAGTGAATCTCTGGTGGGGGTCACAGCTAACCACGGTTCTGGACCTGCGACCGGCCACAGGTCCGGAACCGTGGTTAGATTAGCCACAATCCGGAAAGGGGCAAAAGTAACATCGTTTACCTTGCCCTGTTCTGGAATCATGAATTAATTAATTTATTGACGGCTTTAGCTTTCGCTATATACATACAGACAAACAAAATAACATACAAATATAAGATACACAAAAATTATTATTAAATGGACAATTAATTAATTGCAAGTAAATCAAATCTTTCCAGTCGACAAGAAAGCCAATCAGATAATATAACAATCCGTATCTAAACATCTCATGCTTGAATGCAATTATGCCTATGCAAACTAACAATTCAGAAATTGTAACAACAACCTCGAATACTTTGAGCAATATTAATAAGACATTTAACAGATAAATATCTGCAGGGGTGAAAACAAGAGGCTAAAACGCCCCCTCTTTGGCTGTGTTTACTACTGCCTTAATGGTTTTAAGTTTTATTTTGAGTTCCGTCCTTTTTTTCATTGCTAACCAGAGAAATGTTGCTATAGCAATCATATCCTCTGTGTTAGACAAGGTGAGTAAAAATTTGTAGCATTTATCCGAGGCAATATCCATACCTTCTTTCAATAGGGGACATAACCAGGTAACCCTCAAGACATGGTAGTAAGGGCATCACAGAAGGAAATGTTCAACTGTCTCAATCTCACCCAGGCTGCAGGTACAAACCCGAAGGTCATAATCAAGGCAAACATAGCGGCCCTCAGTGACTGCAGTCTGGATAAGCTGAAACCGCAAGAGCGTATAGTATCTGCACAAGTTCCCATCTTATCCAAATATGGTTCGAAGGATACAGAATTTTTGATTTGGGCCAACCAGGGTGCCACCCTCCAATTGGACACTACAGCGAGATCTTCCTGTCTCCCTATGTCTCCCATTCTAGCTAAAAAATCACTTTTAATAGCTGTTAAAGGTTTCCCCACAAAATATTCTAAAGAGAATCCTATCTGGTTTAGGAGAAGGGCAAGGTAGCACAACCAGGGATATGTTTTTAACCCTGAATGGGTTAATTCTTCCTTTAAGCATTGGATGGAGAGAGCGATCTCCTGCTGGGCCAAAAGTCTCAACCAAAATCTAACAAAGGATAGCTTAGATAAACTTTCAATATTGATCAAACCAGTCTCTGCTCTTAATATTGCACTAGGCACACCATTTCCCACTCTTAAAAAGCGTCTCAGGAAAAGATTTTGGACTCTCTCAAGGACAACCACATTGGGAAAAGGTATAATATCCAGGCCAAAGGTCGCTGATGCATGAACCTTTGCAAGATATTTTTGGAGAAATATGGAAGGAGATACTCCTTTAGAAATATTCGCAGCCCTAGTAATAACACGTACCGTATTTAGGGCCTTAGCTGCCCTATTTTGGATGTGCACAGACCACGTTCCCCTGTTAGTAAAGGTGACTCCAAGGTATGAGAAAGATTTAACTATTGTAAAACTGTTGCCATTAATTTTCTATTTGGCAGGGGCAAAGTGTCGTCCTACAGTCATGATTTTAGATTTTTGAGCGTTAATTTCCAGCCCATTAGCATCACAGTAAGATCCTAATTTTGTGATTAAACACCTTAGACCTATTTCAGTTTGGGATAAGAGAACTAAATCGTCTGCGTACTGTCAGCCTTTAGGTGGTCAACCTAGGGTGATTTCAGACGTTACGGGCTGATGGGTCACCACAGTGGATTCCCGGTGGGGGTGAAGACACCAACCACCCCCCAGGGCCAAAGAAAACCCCGAACAGACGTGACAGGACCTGGACCACGGAGGGGAATGAAACCGCCAGATCATGGACCGGGGCAGCGCAACAGACGTTACGCCGATCCCCAGCCGTGGCAAGCACACCCAGAATCCCCTGGGGAGGGGCAGGACATGGACAAGGCCGCCTGAGGGCATACGAAGCCAAAAGGCACCAAAGGGAACGCCCACACCAGGGAAACGGGAAGGGAGGGGGGAGAGGGAGACGGAGAACAAGCACACAGGTCCCACACACAGCAAGCACACACACGCACTCACGCACACACCGGGGACTCGGGGGCACCCACAGCAACAGCACATGCCGGCCCAATCCCCCCCCCCCCACAC
>QEPC01015059.1:803696-823785 GCA_003113815.1 Sphenodon punctatus | reverse complement strand
GCCTCCATGTCCCGCATGATCTCCAGGTAGACGTGCTCGTTCCTCTGGTTGACCGTTGATGCTCCAGGGTCCCCCAGATCCTGATGAAGTCCTGGGTTTCCCTGTGCCCCCATTGCCCCCCCTCAGTGGTATGACTGTCTCCCGTGTGGGCCCTCCCAGTTCTCCTCCTGCTCCTCCTCCTCTGCCTGACCAGAGCCCTCTGGGGGCTCGGGCTCCCGGGCCCGTTTCCGTGTCTGTGGGTCATAAGGGGGGGCGGTTGGTTGCCGGGTTGCCTCAGCCCCACGGCCCTTCCCCCTGCCTCCCTTGGTGCCCCTGTGCCCTTGCACACACACACCCTTCGGTCCCCTTCACCGTTTCCGGGGTGCCTCTTCCCCTGGGCCGGTTGTCGTCTCTGGGGTGGCCTGTCCCAGCTGCTGCTGCTCTCCCCCCACCGCCTCCATGTGCTGCACAACCACTTCCTCCGCCTGCGCCTCCTCCTTCTCTCTTGCTCTCTTGCCCTCCACTCTCCTTTCCCTTCTGCCTCGCTCCATCCCGCCATGTCCCCCTGCTGCTGTGTGCCCTTTAAATCTCCCTCCCTGGCCTGTGTTGTTTCTCGTTGCCTGGCAGCAATGCTGCATGCTTTGTCCCTGACTGGGAATCATTTTGCTTGATTCTGGTCGGTGGTTGCCGTTCCGACGTTACGTTTTGTTGTTTCCCCATGGGAATTGCTTTGATCATGCTTTCGGAGATGGTCCAGGCCAGAGCTCTGGAAGGGTGGTTAATTTTGTCCCCTGCTGGGGATTGTCTGTGGTGAACATCTGGCGGCCGCCGAACAGACGTTCAGGGCCCTTTGGCCCCGCCGCAGGGTTGAGTGTGGTTCACTGTGGTTGACTGTGATCTCATAACGTCTGAAATCACCCGTAGTCAGGACCCGGGGCCTTATTCAGTTTCAGAGTCCTGATACAATCCTCGATTGCATCTCCGGGGAATCCAAATGGTAAGTCTACAGATGAACCCTGGTCAAAGCTTTGTTGCTCCACCCTCTTATTCTGTACCCTGGGTTCAGCATATAGCCCTCAAAAAAAGGCTTCCCAGATCCGATTAGGGATTAATGGCAATGGGTTGAGGTTTTAAAAAGCCATTTAAAGTAGACCAGAACTGCCTAATAGTCCCTATATGTAAGGATATTATCATTTCAGCCCACTTTTTGCGAAAGTACATAATTCTTTTACTTTTCATCAAATGAATATAATGATTCCTCAGTTTACAGAACTGATCCCATGAATCTTGAGAATGCACCTTCACCCACTTCTTTTTGCATATGGTTAGCTGGATCTTAATTACCTTACAATCCTGATCATACCATGGGCATCCCTGCTTTGGCCTCACTGTTAAACTGGTTTTAAAACAATCCAAGATCCTAACAAAAATATCAAAAAGTATATCCATATTTTGTGTGTTCAAAATCATATTATTTAGGTCCAAAAGTTCCTCAGAACAGCAGAGATCCTGCATTCTGCATATGAGTTGTGCTGAAGACAATTTTCCAAGTCTCAGAGGGAATTATTTAACTTCCTTCATATTTGCACTCTCAACTGGGTTATAACCCTCAGTCTGGGCACTAAGTAACACGTGATCGCTGTCAGATCTATGAATCAAGGGAAAATTGCTAAATTTGTCAACGGAATTTCTTTCAACGAGAATAAAGTCTACCCTACTTCTTCCATGAGGGCCAAAAAAAGTAAATCCCCTTCCTAACCCACCAAAAGAGTCCTCATGGAGAGCTTTTAAATTAAACTTACATATCAAATTTACCAAAAGGTGGCCAGAATGATTGGTCACCTTTTCAGCTGAAGTATCAAGAGGGGTTCCAGATGTGAAGCCCAGATAATCTGCTTCAACCTCCTCACCATTGGATATGGACATTCCAATCCCCAGCTAGTATAAGTGAAGCCCTAGGGAATTGATCTTCAATTAATTTTTCTAATTCTGCCCATATATCCTCATGGTAGTATTTTGATGAGGAGGGCGGAATATATATATTGAACAAAGTAAAGCAGCTGTATTTATCCAAGGCAAAGAATCCAATTTGAAATTCTGACCTGGGAGAGCCCAGAAAATGAAACCAATGGCCCCATTCAGTGGAAACAAAAATGGCCAAGCCTCCAGAAACACGACCCGTAACCCCCTTTTTCTGCCCTTCCTGTAGTTCTTTTAGTTCTATGTTCATCACAGTGAATCTCTGGCGGGGGTCACAGCTAACCGAGGTTAGATTGGCCACGATCCGGAAAGGGGAAAAAGTAACGTCGGTTACCTTGCCTCGTTCCAGAATCATGCCCTGAACCACGATACGGGATCAGGCACAGCGACCTCATTGGCCACTATGCCCGCCCGTCTCCCTGTGGACGGGCGGCTGAGGGAGGATGGGGCTGTGCGGCTGCATGTCGCACTGCGCAGCCCCGCCCCGCCTCCTCCCCGATCCCCCTCAGAGATCAGGCCAGCGTGTCTAAAGGACGGCCAGCTTGATTACGGACCAGGATCCGAGATGGATCCCAGTCCATGGTTCAGCGTGGCAGGTCGAGAGGCCTGTCACGTCTGAAATTACCCAATGATGTCATATACCAGTGTCACTGGAAAGCTGCAGATTTATGTTTAAGACACAAAACTAAAAAGCTTGACTCGGATTCCTTTCCTTATGCAAGGTTCATTTGTAATGCTAGGCAAGCCACTTAACTACCCCGCATCTCAGTTTCTTCAGTTGTAGAATGGAAATAATGCCTAATTCACAGTAATGTTGTGAAATTAAATTGATCAAGGATTGTAAAATGCCTGGAGTGGTCCCTGTTGAAATGTAGATTATTTTAAAACATTGAAGATGTATTCTTTGCTTTTGTAGAAGGTGTTACTCTCAAAGACAATCTCTCGACTCTATCTAGACACCTCTGTGTATGTCATTTGGTACTAAGGTACAATACTGCATAGAAGGCATTTTGTGTGTAACTATACACTGACCAGGGACCTGTGTTTGATGCATTCTCCCCATTGCTGCCAATGGGGAAAATGCAGTGAACGTGGGTCCTTGACAGTGGCATACTACAAGAAGGGATGCTATACCTACTTCATAGAAAAGGAGATGGCAATTTATTTTATTTTATTTTTAAATATTTTTGCTTTGTCACGTGAACCAATGTCCAGACAGGAAGTTGGCAGATCTTCTGTAATTGTAATGCTGTTCTATTTCTTTGTGAATAAAGCATATTAATCTATCTGCCTTCACCTCCTCAACAGAACAACAAATCCCTGAGATCTTTTCACAGAACAGATTCAGACTATTCTGCTTTTCCTAGGAAAGCCTTCAGGCACTTTCTACTTTCTTGTTTCAGGAATTAGTGAGGGCTTTACTGTTCTTCCATAAAGAACCCTTGTCTGCATCTGCTGAATCGGACTGTACATGCATATTAATTAGACAGAATCATTGAACTGATACCTACACGTTATTTGGCTCAGATCACTTTCTGAAACTAGAATTAAAAAGAACATGGGGCAGCCTAGAATGATTTATCCCTGAAGATGCCATTCTTTAGGGATGTGCGAACGGCGTTCGGGAGTTCGGCCCGAGCTCGGCCTGTTCGGATGACCGAACTCGAACCCGAACCCGAACATACCGAACAAACTGAACACTGATAGATAGATAGATGAAGAGAGTTGTAGGAGTTAGCTTAGTGATAGAGATAGCGTTAGTGATTTAGTTTTAGTGTTTGTAGGAGTAGGTCTGTGTACTTATTAGATAATCCATTTAGTTCATAGCATTTAGAATAGTTAATAGCAGTTAGATTTAGTGTAGACAGATATATATAATATTAGATGAAAAAATAATAATAAAAAAACCCCATATAAAAACCAAAGAACTAAATAAAAAACAAAAGAAAACCATATAAAACCCAATAAAAAACCATATTAAAAACAAACAAACCCCATAACAACACTTCCCGAACGGCTGAACCGAACGGCCGAACCGAAGAGCCGAACGACCTAACCGAATGGCCTGTTCGGACGACCGAACCGAACAGCCAAACCTGAACTCGGTGAACGAGCCGAACTACCGAACCGAACGGACGAACCGAACACAGCCAAACCGAACGGACGAACTGAACGCAGCCGAACCGAACGGCCGAACCCGAAGCGCGAGCTGTTCGCCCATCCCTACCATTCTTTAAACAAATTAGACATTCAGTCACTACTAGATTTAAAGTGACTTTTAGACTTTATATTTAGGGTATTCATGTACTGAACAAATACCCAAATTTGAAATAGTTGCTCCTGCAAAGTTTTCCGAATTCATTATTTTGGCACTTTATTCCTTTGTTCTTTGGTACTCTTGGCCATTCGGCACATTGGAACATCACGTGACATGGGTTAACCAACCAACAATTTACAAATTTCATAAAGAGTGGCTGGACAGCAAATGAATGACAAAAAGTCAAATGTTTGGAATCTGGAGAGTGATCTGACCATTTGAATATAGCAAATTCATTGAATTTGAGGTTCATGTCAAATGTTTGTTTCAGTTGTGACCATATGGGTAACTAGCAGTGATGAGTGATCCACTTTTTGGAACTAATCACCCATATTAGTCAGTCTTGACTCACAGTCAAAATACAGTCAAAAAGCTAATGGAGATCAGGGAAAAAAATTCTCATTTTTAAAACAGCAAGGAACAGAAAGCTGCTGTCTGTCATTTGATGAAAATGTGCTTGTTCTCCCATCTTCTGTTCTAGATTAGGCATGGAGCATGATGGCCAGGGGAACAGGTGTGGGGATGAGGTCCGAATGGGGAGCATAATGGCACCTCTTGTCCAGGCTGCGTTCCATCGCTTCCATTGGTCACGTTGCAGCCAGCAGGAGCTGAACCGATATCTGCAGTGAGTAGAACTGTGTGGAGCTGGCTCTGTCCTTTGGCTATGAAATTTTTGAGTACCTCTGAGTGTAATGTTTATACATTATGATTTTATTAGCTACCAAGACTGGATTTTAAAAGAGAGAAGGAAAAAAACACCTGGCAGAAACGAGATATTTTTTCTTGAAGATGCAAATAACAAAGACTTACATTGACTATTCATTTTATTATAGCTATTCTTGTTGTTGAAAATTGTTAACATGAAAACTGCCAACTCAGAATCTGCAAGCAAATATTGTCACTGGTCTCATCAGCAACTTGCTTTCCTCCCAGGCTTGTTAAATTCAGTAACACTGCTAGAGTAGAAGACGTAATGGTTGTACCTCTGGTTGGTGGCATTGATAAGCATCATGCTCCTTCCCAACTATTGATGCTGTACTGAACCAGTTACTGTGTACTGTTATGCTTAATGAACAAAGTCTACCCTCAGGTGTATTTTTAGGCATCCCACTGACTTCAACAGGAGCTGCTGAGATGCATCTAAAAGAGGGAAATTATGACATTACTAAAATATCCTTTTTCTGATTATCTTTTTTATTAAATACCCTATAATTACAAAAGCCATTCAGGTTCCCATTTATTCTAACACAGTTGAAAGTAAGGCAGCTACAAATTTAAATAGCTTTAAGTTTAGGTATTAGACCTGTTTCTAAGTTCCCCTGCCAATTTCTGTGGGTTGTACTATAAAAATTTTCCATCATAATTCTCTGGCTGTTTAGGATCAGAGCTAGCCCTGTACAAGTCCAGCTCAGTTCAATGAGACTTGCTACTATGTAAAAAGAAAAAGAAAAAAAACCACCATAAAAGCCACAGAGGAAACAAGTGTACTAAATGATTATAAACTGGAAACACAAAAAGGAGTAGATTGAAAGTGCTGCAAAAGTGCATCAAGTAACTATCTCAGTTTTAAGTTATAGTGTCCTAGGTGTTCCGTTTAGTAACAGTAGCTAAAAAAATGTTCAAGAAGTAGGATATCAAAATAATAGTAGTGACCCTTTAAAATATTAAATCAGGGCTCTAGAGTAGATGATCTTTATTTAACAAATATAGTCTCAACACAAATACAGTAAGATGCTTCCATGAATGAAAATAGTTCACTGCTAACACAGGGTACAAACAAATGTGATGGCAGCATGGCGGTGGAGCAACCCAGCCCAGTCCGGGGAGGAAAACTGTGGTGGAGACGGGCCGGGTCGGTGTGCGGAATAAATGTGTCTGCGGTTGGAGTGCCATCCTGCCACCCGCACTGCCCCGGGGAGGGCAGGGAGAACCACAAACATGTGGATGGCAGGCTGGTCCTGTGCTGCAGCCAGTGCCCCGCACCATGATGAGCAGCCATGGTGGCCAGCTATGGCGACCCCGACCCAGACCGGTATGCCAGCCCAGAAACAGGCATGGTAGCCTGCTGTGGCCCACTTTGGCCCAGTCAGACAGGCCTTAACCCGGGCTCTGACCTCGAAGTTTTCTGAGGTCACAGCCCAGGCTAGCCGCTGACATGGTCCATTGTAATCCCGGGCCAACATCTGGTGGTGCCTGCACACATGTGCACGTGAGGTCCGGGACAAAGCGGGCTGCAGCATACTATTGTCACATCTGTTTTTACCTGTAGAAGTATGATGTCTTATCCTAAAGCTGAAAGGACTCCAAATTCTGCCTCAACCTGTTGTTTCAGTTTGAATTAAAGCCATATTTAAAATACTCCCTTCTATGGAGTCCACATGGAATTTGAATTTAAATGACCCACTTAAATTGGTTGCTTTTTTCCACACAAGAGATTTACCTTAGTGAATTTGCAGCGGATGAGTTACTGAGGATGAATCGGTGGCTGTCAAAACAAAGTCATTAATTTATTCAGTTTAAATACTGAATTTAACGATAGAATTGTGTATTATCTAGGAGACCCATTGCAGGACATGTGAAGTCTCTGTCTGCCATGTGATGGGATCTTGTGAAAATGACTTTGAAACTAATTCACAATTACACTATAGTCAACTATGAATGATGTAAACCACTTCGATCCTCTGTGCTCCAGCTTTCTTATCCAATATCCATACACAATCCAAGCACATTGTTGGCAATGTGCTCACAGTATACACTGCTTAAGATACCAGGGGAACCTCTAGTAGGAAAAAAAAAAGGAAGTTCTGTGAGCAGCAAAGAGAGAAGCTGTCAGAAGAAATGTAAGACGGAACAGCTCTGAACATGTTTAATAAAGGAGAGGCCAAGAAGTACATTTGCTTGTAAGTGAACCCGTGTCTCCTGGACTAGGGCACAAGGATTTATGGTGGAGTTTGGCAGTATTCTTGGATGGCTGTTTTGACTTTTGGTCCAAAGCTTGATTTGAAAGATGACAGGGTGGAAAATATTCCACAAATGGAAAATAATTAAACCTTTTCTTTTCACCCCCATCTCTTTTTGTAGTGGATTCTTTCTTGATTCCTTTCAGATGTGACTTGGGGTAGTTGGAATAACTTACCTGCAAAAGGAAGAACAACTATAGTGCAAAGACATAATTATACACACACACAAACACACAAACTACAACCGGTGGGTAGAATGCAGCCCTCTGTCAAATACAGATTCATTATCGTAAATAAATACTGTGCAAGCATAACTGAGTTATTAACTGCTGTTTTTGAACCATTGTCTGAGAAATTGTACCCTGTATTTTGCTTGGAATGAAAATACAACGAAACCGCAAATCCTGTAAAAGTCTCACATTCCCATCTGTTACTGTAATTTTTGCCTATTGCAGTTCTTATGATTGTCTGCGTGATGATCCTTTTGAACATGACTGGCCGTCCCTTCCTCAGCTGCCAGGAATTCACTACTCCATGAATGAGCAGTGCCGCTTTGATTTTGGTTTGGGCTACATGATGTGCACAGCTGTGAGTACTTAGCTGAGTTCGGCTGTACCTCATCCAGGGGTGTTGTAACAGTCCCTGAAATGGCTTTAATAAAAGCATTAGAACAAAGAACATTGTGTCCAATTAATTCTAAACCAGGGAATAACAGCTAACTTTGAAGAGACAAAGAAACTTCTTTTAAAGATGTTGATTTTTTAAATTAGATCTCAGTAAGTGACTGTGCGGTACCTTCATCAGTGGTTCCAGATTTGAAAAACAATCCCAAAAAGTCCTCCAACCTGCCATGCATATTGCAGGTGCTTAGTGATTTTCCTCTACAAAACGCCTACTCCGGCTGGAAATTCTTGTCATCACTTGCTTAATGCTTCCCATTTCTTGCTCGCACCAGGCAAGATGTTTTGTGGAAAGGAGGGAAGGAGATGTATTACATTTTGAAATGGGATTAGGATTCATGCGAGTCTGCGTGCAAGCTTTTGACCTGGCCAGTCTCCTGACTGCACTATAAGCACAAAAGACAGAGAGCAACCTTGAGCCCAGGTAAGATTAGCGCAGTCATTTAATGGTGGAGCTAGATGGGAAAACTCTCCTTGGGGACATATGGTGAAGCTTTGCCTCCCACTTACACTTTCTGAAATGGGGACAAAAATGTAAGATATGCAAAGAGGAACATCCAGCTGGTGTGGCAGCTGTTTAAACACAATGGGAATTCTGGTTTGAATCCCATCTGTGATAATGTGCGTAATGAACACAGTATGTTCTGATACCAAATGGAAGAAACCACTAAGCATCAGCCATAGTCATGTGCGCACATGCAATCCTCTTGCTGCTGCTGCTCTGGGAGCAAGTCATTGCTGAGAATTCTTCCTTCAGATAACTGCTACTGACCTCACAGCCTAGGTGTTTTTTAGTGAAAAGGATGTCCTTATTTCTGCCCCTTTCTGTTTCTATGTAAACTGGGTTTATTTTCCCACTGGGAAATTTAAAATCTGCATAAATAGGGATTTGGCTTTGTTGCAGCGGTTCACTTAGTCCACAATTCTCAAGCCATTTACTCTTGAACTGATGTCCCATGCGAACTGGGAGTGAATAGCAAGGCTTGGATCACTCCCATTATGACCTGTTTTGCATTTCTCTGAAGCAACCAAAGATGGCCACTGTTGGAGACAAGATGCTAGGCCAAAAGGAGGTCTGTCCCAATGTTCTTCAGTCAGTAGAACTAATCAGGAGTAAGCATCTTCAGGATTATTCCCATAGGGTCATAGCTAGGCTTTTGCTATATAGGTGTCTTCAGCAGGGTGGACCACTCCATCCTCTGCTCCTCCCCACAGCAACAAAGTAGTACATCTACCCGGAATGAACAAGAGCACAAGAACAGGAGACTGGTTTCTGCTAACTACAAGAATGAATCAGGCTACTGTGTTCACATCACTAGGATGTCTGGTCAGACACCCCCCCCCCCCCCCAGCAGTATTATTCAATTCAATTCAATTCAATTCAATTCAATTCAATTCAATTCAATTCATTCATTCATCCATCTAATTTGTACCCTTCCCTTCACAATAAGGCTCACGGCAGCTTACAAAATACATAAAAACATACAAAAGCAACTAACCACCCACCCCCACGATTTCGCCCCCTAAATCCTCAACCCAATCCCACGTGTCCTATCCCTGCTTGCCAAATGCCTGACCAAACAAAAAGGTCTTATATCCCTTCAGGAAGATGGGCAGGATCAAGCTTAGGTGGCCCTCCAAGGGGAGGGAGTTCCATAATTGTGGGGCAGACACCGAGAACACCTTTCTGTACACCCTCATTTTAAAAACTTCACGGACAGTTGGTACTCTCAAGAGGATGCCCTTAGACAACATTCAAGGCTGTGATGGAACATAAGGGTGTAGGCGGTCTTTCAGATGCCTGGGGCCCAAGCTGATTAAGGCGTCATAGGTCAAAACCAGCACCTTGAATCATGCCCAGAAAGCTATTGGAAGCCAGTGCGGACTTTGGAGCACGTAGAGCGCATTGCAGTAGTTTCCTTGAAGTTATGACATGGGTGACAGTGGCCAGGTCCATGTCTGATAAAAAAGGTCACAGCCTTCTCACCAGATGAAGTTGGTGAAAAGTGCTCCTGACCACCACCACAACCTGGCAATCCAGGCACAGCGGTGGATCCAAGAGCAGTCCAAGGCTATGAACCTGAGTGAGCAAGGGAGGCCGGACCCCGTCAATAGCAGAGGTTCCTATAACAAATGTACTGATATCTATTGCATATAACTCTTTATTGAGATAAAAGGAAGTGTGTGACTTATTATACAGCAGGGTGGAATGTGGAGAAGTGAGGGGATTGGCCTCGGCCATTCTAGAATTGGCTTGTCATTAGAATTGGCCTCGGCCTGTGATTAGAATTGATTAGAAAATGTTCATGGGAAAAAATTGCAAATTTCCATGTTTTTGTTCCCAGGAATTTAAAGGGAGTCCATTTTAAATGTGTTCAATTTTTTTTCTAATCTTTCAATACTTGATATTTCAAAAAATCTTTTGATATTCCAGTCACCATATAGATGACATGTTTAGATAACATGCTTTTTGATTAAGAGAAACTAACCTTTGACTCACTCAGCAGTGTGTTTGAGCTTTGGAATTTTTGGCTAATGACCAATCCAAGGGATTACCATCCAGGTTACTTTTTCCCTTTACTTATGAATCATTGATTCTAAAACCTCAGAGAATTGGGGAAAGGGGCACACATTTTTTGAAAAAGAAAATTATTATTTTTTTGAAAATGTTGATTTCACTCCCCACAAAAATCTTTATAGAAAAAGCCAGTTAGAAACATTTTACTTGCCAGATTCTGACCAGACTATTCATCTGATTACTCACACATTCACACTTTTAGTATGATTCTGTTGTATTGATGCTGAATTTTGCCCAGGAGTCCAGGACTCTATGAATTTTGTGTGTGATCATCACATAAGCTGTCATGTGGCAGGTCCTCCTCACCAGCCCTCTTTATTGGGTCTGGTGAGGGGAATTCGCTGTGGCCTGCCACAGACAAAGCACTACTTGCTCCAAGCTCGGGGGAGTTAGCAACAGACAGTCTCAGAGCTCTCTATAGTTTTTAAATTCTGGCCTCCACCTTCCCCTATAGCCAGCCCAGTCCACCAGCAGAGGGGCTTCTCCCAGAATCATGGGTCCCCTGAATAGTTTATCCAGTTTGTATACCAAGCCTTTCTCCAGGCTACAAATATATTAGCTCCCACCTGAGAGGCTTGCTGGTAAGCCTAGTAAAGTGCTGAATCACCCTTGATCCCAGCTGTGGCTCTGTCTTCCTTGCAACCTCTCTTTCTCTGGAACTCCTGGGGTATGTCCTTCTCCCACACAGTTCCCCTTTCCTTTACACTGGGGCCAGCTCAGCTTTATACCCAGAGCTCTTGGTGGGGCTGTGCCTCATTGGCCACAAGGCGCCCACTATTTGGGTATTGGCTTGAGCTGAGTTTTGTAAAGAGCCAGGGTGCTGCGTCACCCCCTTGTGCTAAGATGCCCTGCCACAGCAGGACACTCTCAAGTGTCCTGGATTTTCTGAGACATCACTGATTTCACACCTCTTGTTATCTGTCCCAGAGTCCAAGAAAACTTCTCTGAAGCCCCAGATTAGAAAGGGAGGGGTGGGGGAAGAGCAATTTGTAAATGATCAGTGGGAAGAATGAGTTGAATTCTCCAGCATGAAAATGCCAAACAGGTTTCTCCAGACAAGCTCAAAACAGCCACACACACACACACACACACACACACCCAATGCTATAGATAAGGGACTCTCTATTGTCCTTTCCTTAATTGCTCTTAATTACTTTTATCCTTGCAGTGTTTGAATTTAAAATAAATAAATAAATAAATAAAAGTACTCTGTTGGGGGGTATCAGTGTGAAGGTATATTTTCTAGTCATTTAAGAAAAATTAGCAGGTCAAGGATTCAGCCCTAGACCTTGTCAGGGGCTGATGTTGTGATTTCTTCAATTAAGTTTCCTTTTAAAAATAACAAAATTTCAGACCAGCTTCTCCATTAGGTTCATTTGTCAGACAGAATCCACTCAGGAGGAGAAATGGAATAGAGTGTGGGCAACACTTTACTGGTAGGAGGGCTGTGTAAAGAGTAAAACTCACTTGACATGGACGTGTGGAGGCCAAGCAGTTATGGGAAGTTTTGGGATAGAACTTGGACGTAAGGACTGGCAGCACAAGGGTTTGTCTGCTTATGAGAGAGTTTATTGTACAGATATACAAGCTGCTTTGCAGAAGAAGCAGGGTATAAAATTGTATAGTAAATATAAATAAATATAAATATGAGAGCCCTAAACTTTTTAAGATTTCTTTGTTCCAGCCCAGCTTCATAGTTTAAATAGTGGACTACTCTGAATTTGAATACATGCATACATGCAGATTTTATACATATTATGTCCCATATTGTCCCACATTTTGAGAGTCTCTGTCTCTCATTTCAGAGTTCAGGGGTTGAGAGGTATGTGTCATGGAATTTGACACTTACACTTGCCCATATCTCACAGAAATTGCCTCTGACAGCACAGAATTACAGCCTGAATAGGAAACACTGTGAGCTAGCCTGTGGGGTGCTGATATCTACCACAACTGCTGAAGGAAACCTGTTAGAGAGAAAAGCCCTTATTGAAATGTCTATATGGTATTCTGTGATTATTTAGAAGATATGAGATGTCCAAAATTTATGGAATGTCATGCTGGGAAACTCATGTACATTAAAAAGGTTATACAACTCTAATTTGCATGACTTATTCTGGCAGAATCAGGATTTTTTTGCCTGTAGAATTTGGGTTTCCTAGTTGCAGAATTTGGGGGAGGGGGGTCGACTGCACAATACATGGGGACCTGTTGTTTTTTTCTAAATGAATCAATGATCTAATTTGCATAACATCTATTCACTCCTCCCCCCCCAAATAATGACCTGTCTACAGATATTTTAATGAAAAGGCTCTGATTACCTAGTAAAATATACTATCTCCCTTTTAGAAAGAAAATAAACCATGGGGAGCATTACTAACTGAATGTTCTGGCATGCATTTCAAGAAGCCATATCCAAGTACATTTTTCTTTTCTGTTTTAGTTCCGTACTTTTGATCCCTGCAAGCAGCTATGGTGTAGTCATCCTGATAACCCTTACTTCTGCAAAACAAAGAAGGGACCTCCGCTGGATGGGACTATGTGTGCTCCTGGAAAGGTGAGAATTTGTGTAGTATCTCTTTGTGGGGCTGAGAACAGAGAAGGGAATTTGCATGAGAGTGAAGGTACATGATAAATTCTGCCTCTTCCACCTGAATTTATGCAAATTTTGGACCCCTAATATTAGAATCCATAGTTACAATCCACTGTGGGCTTCAGTGAGGCCACTCCAGAGTATGTGGTTGTGGATCGCAGTTCATATTGTTACGGTCAAGAATATGTGACCAGCTTGAAGAAGAACAGGATTTATAAAGAGAAACTGAAGAAGTTATTCATGTAATAGTAGTTCTCAAACTATTGCTCACGGCAGATGACATGGAGTGACAGCAAATATAACCAGCTGGGAAATAGGGAGACTGAGGAAAAAATGTGCCAGTCTCCTGCAGAGCAGGACACAAAATGGAGAAGTTGGCCGATATTCATTTCTGTATAGTTCTATTGAATTGAACACCTAGTCAGTTCAGCCCTTTGACTTCAGTGGAGCAATGCCAGCAGAGAAACCAGCCAATAATATTTGAATCTTTAGTGGTTTTCATCTGTAAAGCACTTTATACTCATTAACTCATTCATCTTATCTTAGGGAGTCCAAAGATAGAAACAAAGGGTGTTATCACATGAGATGGGGCCCCACTTTGCTCAGGAATTACTCACCTGTGTGAAGGGTGGCCACTAGATGTTTGCCCCGGTTCAGGCTGGGGCAGCTCCGCACATCATCCCCAGAAAGGTGAGGCACACTATGCAGGGTAACCCTGGACAGATGGAAGAATTTTGGACTCCTGACTTTTTTATGCCAAGCCAAACCTAGTCCTACTACTCTCTAATCATTTCTAGTTACCTTTATTGCAGCACTTACTGTATGCTCAGTAAGCACCTGATCCCAATGTCCATTCAAGTGCAGTGGAAAACTCCAATTAGCATTGGATCAGACTATACATTGACTTTACAGAAGAATATTGTGGGGTATAATTAGGGTGCTTAAAGTGAGGTACTATTTCCTCTGCAAACAGTACAAATTTATACAAGTGAATCCTATTACTAACTGCTGTAATAGTTTGCAACTGCTTAGTACTTGTCTTTTTACCTTTATCAATAAAACACGTTTGAAAACAAATAAAATAGCCCCTAGATGGTGCTTTTGGGGTATTTAATCAGGATTTGATTTGTGGTTTTAAATATAAAAAAACTTGTAAAATTAAATAATCAAATCAAATTGCAGTGTTGGATATTGCCTCTACTGGAAAATGTTAGTGTAGTACAAACTATAAATGTCAAAATAACTGAATAAAGGTTATAGAAATGAGATTATTTCATTCCAAATACAGTGCAGAGAGGGTTATAAATAGACCAAAAAAACCCATGTCAAATAAACTATCTTATACTATACTAATTTGCAGTCATGGGTGAGGAAGTTAGCAGACGTAGCCTAGCAGGACTCTTTGGGTGCTTTTAAATGAGATGCTAGCATGCATGGCCACCCATTAATCACACATCCAACTGCTTGTTTGAAGGTAGTGCATGGGGATGTGTGCTCCCATGAGCCTCGCAACACCCACTCATGGCTACTCATGGGGCATTGCCAACAAATCTGGAGTGCGCTGTTCTGGGAAAGCTAAAAAAAGTGCATAGGGACAGGTGCCTACGCATCCCCTGCCCGTATGAACTGGTGCACCCACCCACGCCAGCAGACAGGTCCATGGCCAGCCACCTGCCAGGTCCAGCCCACAGCCCTGCCAGGAGCTCTCTGGGGAGCTCTTAAAGGACACATGTGCAAAATACGACACAATGGTGGCGCAAGCACAACAACAACCCCCCCCTCGCGATGCACAAGAGAAGAACCAACACCTTGGAGGCAGCAGGTCCATGCATGCATGTCTGTCCACCACCACCCCATCCCCCCAGTATGTGCCTCTGTTGTTGTCCAGGACTGCCAGCAGCTGCAGGCCTGCACCAGCTCCTGGACAAGAAGGGGTTACTGGCTGCTGGGGCTTCCTGTTTCCATGGTGTCCATGACTGTGTGTCATGGCAGAGGGCGAGCAGTTGGGCAGGGTTTAGGGTGGGGGTGTTGCCGGTCAGGGGGAGGGGGAACGGCTGTCCATGTGAGTTGTTTGCAGGGCCGGTCCATGGTGGCGGGAGTGTATGGAGGCTGCCTACATGGGCGTGGTAGTCATCCCGGGAGTCACCCATCAGAATTCCTCCCCACTCACTCCACGTGTGCAGGTTCTCCACAGCTGTGCCACTCAGCAGCCACAGGCCCCTCATCGAGCCTTGCTCGGTTAAAAACACCCTTTGACTTCTAATTTCTAATCTTTTCCATGAACTTTCATGTGCATATGTTTTATGAGGATAAGAGCTTGCTACTGAGCTGGCAGAGAGGAAAATGGTTAGCTCTACTAGAACTATTCACTTTAGCTACAATGATTAGGTTGTGTTTGGGCCGTAATCAAAATTTTACCAGCTGGATGCATTTTAGAGGGATAGAAACTGCACTACCAAATCAGCACCTGTGACCTGCTTGGGACAATTGATACAGCCATGCACTTCACTGCATTAGGCAATTAGTACCTCAGTTAAAAGAAGGGAGTGTAAGATTTTATGTTGGGAACTCACTGTTGCTGATTCCATTTCATCAGTTGACACGTACTCTCTATTCTATTTTTAGTTTCAAGTCTTGCCATGAAACACATCTGCCTTTTATCATGGGAAGCTTTATCTGGAAGAAGCGGTTGATGAGTCTGAGCATAACACTCTGGGGCATGGATCATATTCTGATTTATTAATTTTTTTGGCCTAATCAAAAGTTCCCTAGCTATAGTTAAGAGCCCCAGATGGGATGCACCATCTCTTGAAGTGGTCATGGTCCTAATTGATAGTTGAGATACATTTTTGTCACTGACTTTGACATCTAGCTTACTCTCTTCCTCTTGAACAATATTTCCACCATTCTCCTCAGGGACTTCGGCATCCTGTTTGACTCTAGCTGCTACCTCGTGCTCTTCTCTCTAACTCTTATTTAACCCTCCACTTCTAAGCTCAGTCCCCTGCTCATAGTGATGGTCATTTCATTGACTTAATCTTGCCCCTGAACTGATCCATTTTTGTCCTCTGTAGAAATTTTGGAATGAATCCAGGACCAAATCTAGGAACAGAGTTTTTACCAGGACCTTGTTCCCAAAATAAAAAGTGAACACTGTTTTTTACCCCCAGAGGTAAATGTTTTAAAGTTTTACTTAAGTTTAAAAACAGGATACAATGAATGAATGAACAAACAAAAAATACAGTATGATTGAGTATAAATGATAAACAAACAAGAAAAGGAATACAGGTGGAAATGTAAAATAATAGTTACGAGGAATAAGGACTTATCATAAAAGGAAACTTAAAGAAAAAATCCTAATTAGCACAAGGCTTACTGAAGCTAAGTAGATATCATACTTGTAGCTTCTGCAGATGGGTGCCTCAGTAAGTGAGGAACACTGAGCTGCAGAGAAGCTGGTGTTTATGGCCTTATCACTAAACTAAAGCCATGTTTTTCCTAATATAGAAACAAAGGAAGCACATACAATTCCATGCAATATCACCCAACTAGGTGGAATTTTCCAGGAAAAAAAGTGACTTCTATGCTGGTTTTAGTGTGCACCTTCTCCTCAAATTGACCTGTGCCAGTGTACAAGTTGCTCACTTCTGGTGGCCTTCCTTGGGCCTTAACATTATTATTATTATTATTATTATTATTATTATTATTACCATTTATATGCCGCCCCCTCCTGCCTCAGGCATCTCGGGGCGGTCCACAATAACGTCCTGTTATCTTCAACTTAGCATCACTGATGCTAAGTCAATTTAATTCATGCAGGTGCATAGCTAGGTTGGCATGGGCCCAGGTGCAAGAAATGGACTCCCCCCACTCCCGTCACCATCCTCTCCAGTTTCCCACTCTCTTCCCTCCCCACCTAGCCCTCACACAGACCCCACCCAGACTGCCTGCCCCACACATCCTCCCTGCTCCCACCCAGCCTCCACACAGACCTGTCTCATGCTGCCGCTATGTGTTCAATCTTCTCCCAGGAGGTCCTCCTGGACGGCCAGTCAGCACATTAGGTTAGATCCCCACCACTACCAGAAGGAGGCAGACTTCCTAATTTTCACGAGCATGCTCAGAGGGATTTCACCCTCTACTCCCCAGTTGTTCATCTGCCTCCACACTAGTAGGAAGCAGCTTAGCTGACTCCCCAAGAAGATAGAGACAGGCGTAGGGAAGCTTCACAAAGAAATCCTCCTGGTGCGAGGGGAGGAGGAACTCCTCTCCCTGTTCACCCCCTCCCCTTCTGCGGTGGGGCAAGGAGGATTGGGTTCGGGTGCTCCCTTCTCCCATGGGTGTGGGAGCCCCACAGTGCGGGTATAGTAGTTGCCGACGCACACACACACCCACCCCGGGAAATGAGACACGGAGACTTGATATGGATTTTAAAGGGCCGCACTCTTTATTAAATAGTCAGAGAAGTTGGTGGAATTGCTTCTAAGCAATCATGGGTCCAGTATTTTGTACCTAAAACTTCAACATTATTTAAACACAGGTGTCTGGCCTGGATATGCCCTCCAGTGCCAGCACCAAAATCAACCTCTAAGGACATCCCCTTCAAACAGCTTCCTGGCCAAGGCCGAAGGGGAAAATCTGCCCATTCGGCCATGAGTAAGGAGGGTGGTGTCATTAAGATTGAGGGCCATGCTTGCCCTTACCCCTTCCTGACAGTCCTCCCAGGGGAATGATCATGCTGTAGCCGTGCCCTGCTTATCAGCAAGTCTCACTCCCCCATCTCTTATGGAGATGCCTCTTTCATCTATTCTACATCTACCTAACCATCCCAATAACCCCTATTAACCATACTGGACCCCCCGCCATCACTACGGCACCAGCTAGGTCTGGCCACCTGCCGTAGCCCCACCAACTCCAAATCACACCATAGGCTCTAGTGTCCTTGTTATATTATCTAAGTATAAACTGATGCCCTCCGGTGACAAATGAACCCCGTCTTTCAAAAACAATTCTGGCCTTACATAGGTAATTTGTATGTGTCGCACACAGGTTCCTCCTAGCCCTAACCATCATTTATTGACCTCCCGATTCACCCCTCTTCTTGCCCTATCTATCTTTTTTGGATGAGTGTCCCCACCCTATGTAAGTCGTGAAACCAGGTGGGTCCACAAAATTCTTACCCCTTGAAAAATATCCTTTATTAATGTTAACTGTGATTTAATTTAAACTATTAAGCTAACACCAGTCCCTACCCTCAAATGGTTTTCCCTCAAATGAATGATGAGGATATTCGGGTTTTTCTGATTTTTTATGTGGGACAACGTTGGTATCAGTTGGTTCCACCTCATACCCCCTTTTCCTATCCAGCTTATCTTTACCCTGTGTGCCAAACCAAGTTGGGTCCCCCCTTGTGAGCGTTCAGCTGCCTCCTCAGCCCAGCGAACAAAACTGTGGTCGACTATCCATACCACCGGCTTCTCCCCCAGCTGGTGTCTATGTTCTGCATAAATGAAAATATGTTATCAGTTTTGTTCTTCCAGTCAAATGTATCCCTTGTAGGTCCAGGATCGCCATCTTCCTATGGCCCTGATGTCTGCACCTGAAAAACCTGTGGAAGCAGCCGCTGTCGCAGCCCCCATCCTAAATGAGTGTGTACCATATCTCTCTGGTGGCATTCCGATCACCCTTAAGGCTTTTTAAAGAACACATGTGAATTGGTAGCATGTGACTGGGGTACTGTTCCAATGTATAAACGAGTTTCCTGAATCCAGGGGGCAGGCTTGGAGATATGTTTGGACTGCCATCACGGGGCAAATATCTGGTGTACTTGTCAGATTTAGCATCACAGTCTGCCCCCACCCCTGTTGGTCGGTCTTGGACCGTCGCAACTGAATCGTTAATACTACCGATCCAATCCCGACGTCGTGGACCCTCAGGGCCCTCTCTGACCTGTCATCTCTCCCCTCGGCTATGACTTCGCTTATTCTGAATGCCCCGAAAAACATTACCTTAAAAATGGTGCCAAAAAGCAATGCTTCATACTGGTCAAAACAAAACCCTAACAGTGCCTGGCACAATGCTCGCAATTCCGGGAGTGAAATGGGGGCCCTTGTATCCCACTGGTATCCCTGTTCCCGTGTCCAGCTTTCAATCATGCACCTAGCAAAGAATCCCTTGTCAGGTGGTGGGTGCCCGTACAGCCGATTTATGAATGCGAGCGCGGCCACCTTCCCGGCTAACGTCTTGCCTGCCAAACCTTTCTCTCACAAATGTAGCATGAATTGCAACAATTCATCCTCCTGTATAGGGTCGGTGAGCCTCCACCCTTTCCTCAACCTAAATTCCTGAAACTCTCTAAAGGCACGATTGTAAGCAGCTTGGGTGCGAATGGCCAGGGATCCCTGAACGATATTCCTTATCTGTATTCACCAAGGCTCCAAAGCTCCTTGGGGAACATCTCCAGTTTGGGTGCCACTTCCGGTGCTAGCTCCCAGAATTGAGCCATCTGTAACCGAGAGAAGGCATCGGCGATGGTGTTATCTACAGGCGCGGCTCCCCTTCAGGGGCGTTGGGGGCATTGACCCCCCCAAGCGCTCCGACAGGCGCCCCCGCTCAAAGTAAAAAAACAAAAACAAAACTCCCCGCTGCTTCCCCGCCGCCGGCAGCAGCCTCTGCCTTGCCTTTGCAGAGCCGAGGCTGCTGCAGCGCTGTGGTCAATTTCATGTCAGTTTCACACTGAAACTGACCACAGCGCCGCTGCAGCAGCCTCCGCTCTAAGCAAAGGCAAGGCAGAGGCTGCTGCAGCTTTACTTCTCTTCTGGGATCCACTCCAGAGGAGTGGGTCCCAGAAGGCTCAAAAATCAGCCGCCCAAAGCGTTTTCCTATGGAAAACGCGATTGGGGCGGCTGAGCTCCTCTGTCCACAGCACGTATGGGACGTGCTGTGGAGGGAGGGGCTACAGCCTTCCATTGCGCTCAATGGGCGCAATGGAAGATCTCGCCAGGG
>QEPC01015059.1:788224-802050 GCA_003113815.1 Sphenodon punctatus | reverse complement strand
CCTGTGCTTGGGGTTTATACGTTATTCATTTTAAGCTTGAAGTGCATTTTAGACTACTGTGTTTTCTTTCATCTTCTGATGTTCACCCTGGGAACTCCTTGCTGCTGGGTTGTGCCCTGGCTCCGCCCACCGGCTCGCCGGACGGCCTTACTGCCCCTCCAAACTAAAAAGCCACCAGCCGCCCCTGGTTATCTCTCCCAGGCACATGGCGGGCTGTGCAGAGGATGTTATGTTCAAGGCAAGTTAAGACTAAGACACGTACCAGGCGCATCACCCTTGGTGATTTTGATGACATGGAATTGATAACGTGGACTACCACCATGTTATCACACCAAAATACAACCTCTTTGTTGCTAAATTCCTTCCACCAAAGTTGGATTGCCAGGAAAATGGGAAAAAGTTCTAAAAATGTTAAGTCTTGTGTAACCCCAGCTTCCGTCCATGACGGAGGCCATGGAGCCGCACACCATTGCCCGTTAAAATATACCCTGAAGCCGACACCTCCAGCTGAATCTGATTGGACCTGGAGGTGCGCCCCTTCCTTAAGCTTGTCTAGCCAAAAACTCACCCCATTAAAGTTGTCCAAAAATGCAGCCCAGGTCCCTAAATCATCTCTCATTTCCCGAGTTACCTGAACATGATGGTGTTGTGGGGGATCTCCTGCTAGTGGGGCGTACAATCGGGAAAGAAATGCCCTGCCTGGTGCCACCACCCAGCACGCAAAGTTTAAACTACCCACCAATGATTGAATTGCCCTCACAGTAACCTTTTTGGCTATTCTACAGGCCTGCAGTTTTTCTTTAAGGCGTTCCAGTTTATCTTCAGGAAGACGTGGCAATTCCTGGTCTGTGTCAATCTCAATTCCTAAATACGTTAGCCTTGTAGAAGGACCCTCTGTTTTTTCAGGGGCTAGCGGGAGACAAAATGTGAAGCCAAACTTTGGAAATCTTTAAGGAGGTGTTCGCCAACCCCTGGGGTTGGTGGGGCTATTAACAGGAAATTGTCAAGATATTTTGACACCTCCCCTGTCTCTATGCGCTGACGAAAAACCCACTCAACCAGCGAGCTAAAGCTCTCGAAAGCCGAGCAGGAAATCGAACAGCCCATAGGCATGGCCCTATCGTAATAGTAAACACCATCAAATTTCATACCCAACAGGTGAAAGCTGCTTGGATGAACTGGTAGCAGACGGAATGCGGATTTAAGATCGCATTTGGCTAAACTTGCCCCCTCTCCGAAGGACCTGACCCTCTTGATGGTTTGGTCAAATGACGTATATCTAGCTGTGGCCAGCTCCTTCAGTATGGCATCATTTACCGAGCGCCCCCTTGGGTATGATAGATGATGTATTAGCCGAAATTCACCAGGTGTCTTTTTTGGTACAATCCCCAATGGGGATATTATAAATCCCTCAAGGGGGGGGCTCTTCAAATGGTCCAGCCATCCGGCCATCTGCTACTTCCTTCCCGATTTTATTCCTGACCACCTCTTCCATTCCCCGTACCGACTTCAGGTTAGGTGCTTCACGACCCTTGGGGACCTCCGCTACCAGGATAACAAAACCGTATTTGAAAACTTGAATGACATATTCAACCTCTTTCTCATCTGGGTGGACAATCAAGGCACTCTCCAATCTCCTCACATTAATTGGGGTTGGGCCCCTTTCCCTTTCCACCCCCTTGTTGACTACCTTGGCTGTTCGGTACCGGTCCCGTTCCCAGGTGGCTTTTTCTATTGCCCCCTGCCTTTCCCCTGTAACATGTGGAAACTGAGTGGGAACCTCCACAGACTGAGCAGGCGTGCCTGAACTTACAACTACTCCTGGTACATCTCCCGTTCCTATTGTATTCCCAACAGGTGGAATTTCCTGATCGTCTGCCTTCCAATCTTTTGGAATCATTCGCGGGGGCTACTCCCCCTTTTATCAAAACATGGCCACTGTCTGTCTTGGGCGCATTGGCCGTGTCGACCATGCAGTCAAGCCAGAGGTCCTGAGCGTGGCAGTCCCAGCGTAATCCTGGGATGAAAAAGGCCCTGTGGTGGAAGGCCTCGTTATAACGAAGCCATGCACCAGAAGGGCCCACCCCATATGCCCTTTTTACAATATCGGCATACTTCAACAGCTCGACCGCCCGCTCAGGAACAACTTCTAGCACCACCCTTAGGTACACGGAGAAGGCTGATGACCAGTTGCCCCAATTCCTGTCTGCTTTGGGCCTTTTAAACCTCTCCTTCTCTTTGTCATCAACCCTTTCTGTTGGATCCACAATGGGGTCACTGAAAAGGAGGGTGAAAATATCTATGTATTCCCCCCTCCAAATCTTCTCTCTAGTGGCATAGGGAAGGTGCTCTCCTATGGGCGAGGATAACTCTGAATAGCCCCCTCCTATAGGCGGCAATGGGCGGCTATCAGGTTGCGGGGTTGGTTCCATATTTGCAGCAGGGAAAACCCCTGCGTCAGGGCCTAATTGTCTGGGTGATGCCCATTGTGCCTGGAATCCCGCGCCAACGGGGTGATACCCCACCGGCGCGGAGCCCGGGGTAACTTTAACCCACATCCCATTCCACCACAATATCTGTGGTGATGTCCGCTGGCCTGCAGGCTGTGGTTGTTGCCCCCCCTGTTGGTACCCTTGCTGGCCCCCAGATGTCTCTCCAAGTGGCCCCGTTGAACCCAGACCTCCCTGAAATGCAGCCCTTTCAATCTGTTGGTGCAGCCGTGGGTCTGAACGGAACAGCCAATGGGGCTCCCCTCCTTGCTCCATCCCTTCCCTGGGAGCACCCTCCTGCATTTGGCTCTCCTCACCTTCATACATATTGGCAGCATCGCTTCTCATCCGTTGTGGTGGAGGCCTCCTTCTCTCTGCCATCTGGGGTAACTCCCTCTCTAATGCCTGGATCCTCTCCCACATCACTTGGTCACCGACATCCACTTGGTCGTGGCTGCCTTCGGCGCCATCCCCATAATTCACTCCCTCAGGAGCACCTGCTGGGCTATACAAACTGCCCCTGGACTCACGTGTGTCCATCCCTGGCAGAGGGGCCCCTAGTGCTGCTGAGGGAAGAGCCCCTTGTTCCCTAGCCATGTACCTCACATGTTGACCCCCAGGGGTCTCCAATTGGAGCCCAAAGTCCTCGTGCCAACTTGTGCCCATCCCCTCCGATTCTAGGAGGTGATGGGTAGGGGTGGGAAACCGGTAAAATCCGGTATCCGATAATGCCGGTACCGGGCATACCGGCATTATCGGATTCGACCCGGTAATCCGGTCCGGGGTACCGGATTCCGGGTACCGGATTTTTTACATTGCAGCCATTTAAAAATGGCTGCAATGTAAAAACTTAAAGCCCCAAGTTTAAAAAAAACAAACCCTCCCCGAGTCCAGGCTGCGCGGGTGGAAGGGGGGACACCCCCCACCCACCCTGCCCAGCCTGGATTTTTGTTTAAAAAAAGACTCAGAGGCGAGCCCACCCCCCAGCACCAGCGGCCGCGGCGTCCCCGCAGCCGCCGGTAAGTATGACCCGATCCCTGGGGGGGGTGTTTAACACCCCCCCACCCCCCAGGGATCACCCCTACTAAAGTGCATAGCTTGCGCTTACCTTGCGGAGCTCCGGCGGCGGCGGGCGGTCCGGCGGCCTCAGCGCCGGCTGTGGCTGCCGGCGTCAGAGACGCTCTAGGCCTTCCGGGGAAACCCGGAAGTTCCCCGGAAGGCCTAGAGCGTCTCTGACGCCGGCAGCCACAGCCGGCGCTGAGGCCGCCGGACCGCCCGCCGCCGCCGGAGCTCCGCAAGGTAAGCGCAAGCTATGCACTTTAGTAGGGGTGATCCCTGGGGGGTGGGGGGGTGTTAAACCCCCCCCCCAGGGATCGGGTCATACTTACCGGCGGCTGCGGGGACGCCGCGGCCGCTGGTGCTGGGGGGTGGGCTCGCCTCTCAGTCTGTTTTTAAACAAAAATCCAGGCTGGGCAGGGTGGGTGGGGGGTGTCCCCCCTTCCACCCGCGCAGCCTGGGAGGGGGAGGGGGAAGGAATTCATTTATTTCATTGAGTTCAATGGGGACACAGCGCCCCATTGAACTCAATGAAATAAATCCAGTACCGGTATACCGGATTTAATCCGGGAATCCGGTTTTTGCAGAACCGGTAACCGGTAAATCCGGTAGCCGGTAATGGGCTCGGGGTCCCACCTCCAGTGATGGGAGACCCTGATGACATGACCGGGCAGCACCCCATGGACAGTGCCTGCCATCCCCAGACTACTTGTGCACCTCCCCCGGCCCTGTTGGTCTGAGCCCAGGGACCTGTGCGGTAGGCCTCCCCACAGTCTGCCTCCCTGTGTCGTGCCGGGAGCACAATGGGCCGATGGCCCTGTCACCCCATTCCCCCGTGCACCCTTTCTTCAGGTGCCCACACTTCCCTAATAGGGTTGGGAGTGGTTCCCTCCGAGCTGGGTCCCTGAGTGGGGGGCAGTCTCATATCTATCCCCCCATCACGATTTTGCATCGAGGCATCTAGGGCCTCACAAACCTGCAGGCGGGCTTGCATTTCACCCCTGGATGGGGGAGGGGGTGCCTCACTTACCTCCCCCCTTTCTGCAGGGTCCTCTTTCCCCGCTGGCTCAGCCTCAGCTGCAGGTGCCGGGCGCTTTTTTCCTCTCTGCGGCTCTTTTCCTGCCCCTTTTTTCTTCTGCCGGCCCATGCTGACCTCCCAGCTGATGCCGCAGCAGCGAGATGAGCTGCTGCTTGCTCCAGCAGTTGAGACCAAATGGCGGACCAGCATGCCGGTGGCAGTTGGCTCCCCCCCTTCTAGCAAAGGGGAGGGGCTGCCCCCGCACCGACCAATCAGGTGGCCCGTGCACGGCCACCTGATACCCGGGCCACCAATCATGGTGCCCGGGTTGCTCCCACGGGGTTTCTTCTCCCCGAGGTTTTCCGCGCCCATCTCCCATTTGGGGAGGAACAAGGGGGGGGGCGCGGCAGCCTTCCCCCCACTCCCGATTTGGGGGCAAAGGGCCCTTCCCTGAGGGGCGGTCTAGCTACTGATCCTCTGGATCCTGGCTTGGCCTGGCACTAGTCTAGTAGTAGCTGCCCCGTCTCAGCCTTGAGCAATGGGTGAGAGCTTGTTTCAGATGTGTAACAAAAAGAATACCCTTTGAAGACATGCACAAGGAGGAAGTGGCCAATGAAATTGGTTAATGTTAATTCTGCAAACTCCCAATGACTGAAGACCATACTGAAGTTCTGCACTCCCCTCTAGAAGTGCCAGGGACTGCCAAGGACTGGGATCTTCTAGCTGCGTGTGGGGTTGTGTGAAGGAGGTTATTGAGCCCACCTGTTTTTACTTCTCCTTCCCAGCTGAAGGCAGAAATGGTGGGGGAGGAGGATGTCCCTGATCATGATGTCCCCCAATGCTCAACCCAGAAGGGCTGCAAGAACGAGCCCAGCGTGGCTGAGCCGCAGGTTGCAGGCCGGGCCCTTTGGGGACTATAGGGGACTAGGGGGAGATACTGTATAAAACATTGTTGAAGGGAAATGGGAGCGAGGTGGAAGGAATTTGGGTGTAAGGGGGGTGTATGTTACTATGTAAGACTGTTGGGGCAAGGGTCTGTAGTTGGGGTTGTTGGGGGAGTTGAAGGGGGGAGGTCTCTCTCTTTGGCTTGTGGGGGTGAAAGTGGTAATTAATTTTATACAGTGGGATAAGAACAGTTGGGTTGGGACAGGCATTTTTTAGTGTGTGATGTAACTATAATAAGTTCCCCTGTGTGGGAAATTGTAATTTTGTTATTTTGCTATTGTAATATTGATTATTGTTGCCCCTGTGACGGTTTTTGTGTATTTACATTGTGAGCCGCCTTGAGTCAGCTGTAATGCTGAGAAAGTGAAGGATATAAATTAAATTGTGATGTGATGATGATGATGATCCTTCCCCGCTGGAGCTGAAGCCACAGAACACTCCTGTTGCGGCGAGAGCCCAACAGCGCTTTAACCCCCCCCTCCCCCCCCGGCCCAGGAGCAGGCTTGGCAAGGCCCTAGTGGGAAAAAACTTCGCTGCAGTTTTCCCACGTGCCACTAGGAGCTCCAAAGCGTGGCGGCCGGCTAGCCAAGGAAGCAAAGCGCCGGAGCGTGCGAAGTGGCCTCCTCCCCCCGCCTTCCATAAACAGAGCCATGAAGGGGAAAATCTAGAGAACCAAGGGGTCCCACGAGGGGAAGAGCGGCCCATGAGCCCAGTCATACGCTGCATCCGGAGGACAACCTGGGATTGCCCGTCCCTTCTCCCCTCCCCGCTCGGCAGACTGCGGGAGATGGCAACTCGGAGAAGGGTGGCAGCGGCGGATGCAGAAGGGGCAGCGGACACAGTAAACCCCCTGTGTACTCCCCTCCCAGCCCAGGAACCTCATATGGAGGTCCTCAGGGAAATTCTTTCAGAGCTAAAGTGGAAAAGATCGCCCCCCTAAAGCCAAGAGATCTCAGGCATTCAAGGGCCGGTCCAAGGGGGCGGGCAAAGGAAAGCTCCCCCTAGCCAAGAAGCCCTGCAGGGTGCCAAAGCCCCTTCCTCAGGGGAAGCCTCGGAGGAGGTCCTGTCCATCCCCTCCTCTGAGGAGGAGCAGACCTATAGGGAAAGAGGAAAGGACAGACAGGAAACAAAGAGCACCTCCGCGATGGCAAGGGGAGGGGGAGGTTTCTGAGAACCAGGCCTCCTATACACAGCAGGGCTCGGGGGAAGAGGGTGGATGCTCCTCCCTGGAAGAGGGGGAGGAATCTGGTATCGAACCTTCAGCAGACCCCAACAGGCAATTATCATCGAAATATAGGGATCAGATTTATGACCTGCTTATAAAGGCTCTGCATCTCCAGCAAAAGAAAGGCAAACAGGCCTCCTTGGAATCCTCAGAAGAAGAGGAAGAGAGGGAATATATCCCAAGGGCTAGGGCCAGGGATAGAGGGATGATTTTGGACAAGGTCTATGAACAGATAATAAAAAGGGAATGGCAGCAACCTAATAAAGTCTGCAAAATGAATGAGACAACTATCCCTTTACTCCCTCTCAAAAAACAAGGAATCCCTCCTGGCTATCCTCAAGGTGGATGCTGCAGCAGCATCGTTAGCCAGAAACTCTGTTTTTCCAACAGAAGGAGAGTGCTACCCCCGTAATCCCACACACAAGGGAATCGAGTGCAATCTCAGGCGAAATTTTGAAGAGGTGTCCGTAATCATAAAAATGACTACACTCATGTTCTATTTCTCCAGAGCCCTTATGACCTGGATCAAATGAGCCAGTGATCCACAGGTCTCCAGGAAAATGACTAGGATCCTGTTGACCAGAATCCAGTTGGCCTATGCATTTATAGCGGACTCATCCACGGACATACTCCGCTGGGCATCTCGAACAGCAGTATCCAACGTAGCAGCCCGACACCGCCTATGGCTCAGGTCCTGGAAAGGGAACAATACAGCCAAAAATACCTTGGTAGGGGGCCCCTTCCAAGGGGTCAAGCTCTTCGGGGTGTGCCTGGCTACGGTACTAACTGACATGGCAGATAAGTCTAAGAAGCACACACTTCAGAGCGTGGGAAGCGCTAGAAGACCTTTTCGTCCCTTCAGCTCATACCAACCTCCAGAATCCTCTAGACAGCCCTTCTTCCCTCACAGGGGTAATCAACAGAAGTACAGGCCCAGATGGCACAAGCAGAAAGGAACAGCGCACAAAGCTAAGCATCCTCAGGGAACCGGGCGTCCCAAGATGGATGCATGACTATGGGGCTCTGCCCCCACAAGATCAGATCGTTCTGGGGGGCAGGCTCCAGCGCTTTGAGGAGAGATGGTCAACCTCCACCTCAGACGCCTGGGTCTTGAGCACCGTCCAGAGGGGGTATGCAATAGAGTTCTCCGACTACCCCTGTCACTCCTTCTGTGCCTCGCCAGTATCCATATCAAGGTATTTAATCTACGGTATTAAAAGAATGCGTGTGCAGTGATAACGCGTGAGAAGTCTCGTCTAAAAGCCACCCGCCGTAATTTGAAAAGTCACGCGAAGGCATATGCAGCTCATTTAAAAGCAGCCCAGGTCTTACAAGCCCTTATAATCTATTCATAATCATATCAGTTCACTCCTAGTAACTACTACTGGCTACAGCTCCTCTCCTTGACAGGGTCTGAGCCTAGACGTGTGAGGACCCACTCCACTACAGAGGTGCATTTTCTGCAAAACGTGACTTGGGCCTTGTCATGACCGCTTGCAGTAGTCTGCTATTTGCTGTTTGCAAGCCCCAGCTTGAACATCCTTCTACTAAACTTAAGAACGATAAAATAATTCCATAAACAGTTATTTCCACTTTAAGCCAATTTCCATCCAAAAGGAAACTGCCAATATTTCCTCATGGCAATTCATTAAGTTATTTAAAATAGTACTAGCCTGAACCATGCTTTGTTCATATTTTTAAAAGTAATAGCTTTTCTGTCTAACAAATAGTATAATTGGAGATTCAATTTAATTAAAATAGGAGTGACTTTCTCCCCCTTTTTTAATTAAATCCAATTCTTAATACTGTGGAACAATTGCATTTCTGCATCATCCAGGTATAATGGTATGGGATACATAGCAGTGCTGTCCAATATAGTAATAACTTTGGGTACAAAAACAAATTTAGCACTGGAATGGGACATTTCCTCCCTCCATAAAGGAGTTCCTTTTTATTAGGAACTGCACAAGAGATTTTGTCTGCAAAGTAGTTAATAAAAGTGTTACAATGGGCAATAGATGACTCAAGTTCATGGCGCAGACAGAACGGATTGACCAGGCTGTTCACCACACAAAATAGCTCCGCAGGACAGGACTTTGCAGATGGTATGATGGCAGAGAAGAAACCTTTCTTTGCTGCCATCACAACCATGGCAGTCCTTTAAATATGATCTATGATGCAATCGGTCAGCTTCAGTGCAATTCAGCATCAGCTCTCTCATCAACTGCTCATCATCAACTGCTTTCATCAACATACGTGACTTTTCTCTCAAGTTGTCTCTATTTCATCAGCCTCACAGTACACTTGTCTTATGTACACTTATACAATTGTATGTCATGAATATGTCCACAGACTGCAGAGAAAGATTACCCCTGCACACATGCTCAGGCTCTCTTGTGGAACACCTTCCCAAAGAGGGGAATTTTCCAGGATGGTAATCTATCATAGGAGGCACATCAGTGTTGAAAGAAATAAATGAGGTGGTGTGCCTCAATTTACCCCAAATGGAATCAAAGGTTTCCAATAAACATGCCAAAGTATGTGGGTACAACTCTATTTTATTGGATAGACACTTAACATCTGGACATGGCAGTGTTCTCAGTTACAATGACAAGTGACATGGAGCTAAGCTCCCTCTTTTATAGTTTTATTTAGTAGGGATTCATGTTGCAGGGTCCTCTCTGCCAGATGCAGAGAATAAGCTGACTATTCATTATGCTATCACTTGGAGCACAGCCACCAAGCTAGTTTGGAGTTTTGGGGGAATTACTATTTATCCGTAGGGGAGGGTACCTCCCTTTCTTACAAACTCTCTTTGTTTTCTCTCAGGCCTCTTTCTGTGTTCTCAGAGATGGTGGCTGTCTGCATGCCTGGGCGAACGCGGTTCGGTAGTTCGGTGTTCGGCCCGAACTCGGCCTGTTCGGACAACCGAACACGAACACGAACACGAACGCAACGAACGGACCGAACACCGAACACCGAACACCGAAATGGCGAACACACCGAACTGAACCGAACACCGAACTACGAAATGGCCGAACACACCGAACGGAACCGAACACCGAACTACGAAATGGCCGAACAGTTCGTTCAATTCAAATCGCGTTCGGTTGTGTTCGGGTGGCTAAAACATGGTCTTCTGTCAGGTCACTGGAAGGCCAAATGTAGCAGGGAGGGGGAAGTCATTTGACTCAGCTAGGAGCAGACTTCCAGGCACCAGGGGTGGAGGGTGGAGAGTGGCTTGGAGTAGCAGCCAGCCTGATGAATCACCATCTCTTTTCGCCTCAGACCACTGGCTTGGCAGTCTATGATTGGCCACGGGCTAGGCTGCACGGAGCCAATGGGGCTGATTTGAGGCGGGCGCAGCAAGAAACAAAACTGTCTGCCTCCCCCCTTCCCAATACCTTCTGAGCTAGTCACTGTTTTGTCAGCAGGCGTTTCAGAAGGCTCCCTCACCCAGCATTTTCCAGCTCCCCAATCCATTGCCATCCTCCTCCTATTTCACCCATCCAACCCATCTACCCCCATATTCTCATTTATTTACATTAGCTTTGATAGATTTAGTTGTTATTTTTTGTTTTTATCCCTCCCTGTGTTCAATCTTCAATCTTCCTCCTTCCCTCCCCCCTCCATTGAATATTCCCTCCCCATTCCCTTCCCCTGTTTTTTTGATTCATTAGAGTAGTAGTATATTATTAATTTATAGATTGATTTAGGTTTCATTTCAGTTTTGTACCCCTCCTTGTCTTGTTTGTGATTGCCCCCCAACCCCCATCCCATATATTCATAGGTAGATAGATAGGATTAGGTCGATACATTTTTGTTTGAGTAGTTTAGTTTAAGGTTTACTGATAGATAGAGTTTACTGTTTTCTGTGATTCAGCTTTAGGGTTTGTTGGAGTTATTCATAGCATTTAGAATACATTTATTAGTTAGGTAGTTAGTTAGTTATTAGTGTAGATATAGAGATATAAATATTTGATAAAAAAATTCAATAAAATTTTTTTAAAAAATTATATATTAAAAAACATTGTTTTTTTCGGGCCGAACGGCCGAACGCGAACGCGCGAACCACCCGAACACCGAACGACCGAACACGAACGCACAACCCGATGGCGAACGAACCGAACGGCCGAACACGAACGTACGACCTGCCCGAACAACCGAACACGAACGGCCGACACACGAACGGCCGAACCGAACGGGCGAACACGAACGCAAGGTACGACCGAACGACCGAACACGAACACACGAACCGAACGCGGCCGAACCGAACGGCCGAACGCGAACGCACGAACCGATCGCGGCCGAACCGAACGGCCGAACACGAACCGCGATCTGTTCGCCCATGCCTAGCTGTCTGGGGTTTGTTATTGTGGCCTTGGAAATACATTTTCAGTTTAGAAAGTGATATTGACAACTTTATTCTCATGGACCTAGTTGGATAGTGTCAGCCTGAGGCCTGTGACTGAATTAGCTGAACTGAGTTGTTCAGACCTCATTCTGCTTGTGTATCTGATCATGGCCAATACTGCCTAATTAATACATAACAGTGTGAGATCTTTAAGTATTGGCCAACCGTTAATCAGATACTACAGTTTTATGGGCGAGTAGAGACACTGCAGTAGAGGCAAAATGAATTATATAATTATCTCCCTGGTTTACATGGGACCTGAGGTGGTTGAAGTGGAAGGGTAGGCAGTTATTTTATTTATTATTGATTGATTGATTAACATTTATACCCCGTCCTTTCCTGAAGGCTCAGGGTGGCTTACAAAAAACATAAAATACTGTTACAATCAAAAGACATTTAAAATACACCCCCCACCTCCCAAACAAACCCAACCCACTCCAACCTCCCAATAACATCCTACCTTATCCCAATCTACTCCCACCAAATACTTTAACAAAATTAAAAGTTTTACACTGCCTCTGAAAGATACTCAGGCCCAGACTCAGTTGAACCTCCAGGGGAAGGGAGTTCCACAACATTGGGGCAGCAACCGAGAATGCTCTCCTGCACGCCCCCATCAATCAAACAAGAGTAACACAGGGAACCCTCAGAAGGTCACCCCTGGCCAACTGCAGGGGTCGCGATGGAGCATGGTAGGAAAAGTGGTCTTTCAGATACGGGTGGTGCTCAAATTGCACTGAAGCTGACCGATTGCATCATAGAGCTATTTTGTGTGGTGAACAGCCTGGTCAATCCGTTCTGTCTGCGCCATGAACTTGAGTCATCTATTGCCCATTGTAACACTTTTGTTAACTACTTTGCAGACAAAATCACTTGTTCTCACCACAGGTTGGGTGCTGCTATTTCTACTGTAGAGTCACAGGGTGATTTCAGAAGTGGCTTGGTAAATGTCAACCTCAGTCAAACGCGGGTGGTGGTAAAAGCGCCATGCATGTCTGTTTGCTCGCATCCAGATGTTCACCACAGTCAAACACAGCCCAGGGTGAAGCTAACCACGCTTCGTGAGGTTAGGGTGGGAGGAGGTCCAGAAGTGTGGTGAATGGTCACCACGGCAGGGGTGAATGAAAAGTAACTTCTGAACTGAAACCCGCAGCTGCGGTGGAAGGAATTGACCCCAGTCGCGGTGCATTCTGGGGCTCAAACCACGGCCCATGTCTCCACTGCATGTCTGTTGTGTTCCCCTGGCCCATGTTCTCTCTGATTGCCCCCGGTGGGCGGTGGTCACGATCCTGTCACTTCTGTTGGGGCCGCACTTGTCACCATAGTCCACGGTGAATCCGTTCACACCGGGGTGGGATTCACTGTGGTGAATTGGAACGCATCACTTCTGAAATCACCCACAGTTTAGGGTTGTGGAAGCTCAGCCTTGATGTCCGGTTTGTTTGGATCAGTTACAACTAATGTCGTCCCACCGATGTGGAGGATGTTCTTGGACAATGTGGGCAACCAGTTGTGAATTAGTTTCTTGCCCATCCTGGCTGGCTTTCACCAGAGATTGGGGCCTTTGCTGGCTCGGGTTGTCAATGCCTCCCTTTGGTAGGGGTAGATTGTCGGCCACCCTTAAAACTGCGGTGTACAGCTACTGTTTTAAAAAAAAAAATCTTTGGATGCTGACTCCCTGGCCAGCTATTGCCCTGTATCTAACCTTCCCTTTTTAGGAAAAGTTATTGAATGGGTGGTTGCCCAGCAGCTTCAGGCTCTTCCTGATGCTGCCAGATTCCTGGACCCATTTCAGTCAGGTCCTCATCCGGGGTATAGCACGGAGACTGCACTTGTGGCCTTGGAGATTGACAGAGGGAGTTGTACCCTGTTGATCATGTTAGATCTTTCAGTGGCTTTTGATATGATTGAACATGAGGTGGTGGTGACACATCTGCAGAACCTGGCAGGGCTGCGTGAGACCACTCTTGAGTGGTTCTGTTCATTCCTGCTGGGAAGGTCACAGTGGGTAGTGATGGGAGATTGTTTGTCATTCCCTTGGGACCTCCCTTGTGGTGTCCTGCAGGGTTCCATTCTGTCTCCCCTCTTGTTCAAAGTCTATGTGAAGCCACTGGATGAGATCATCTGGAGGTTTGGACTGAGATGCTATCAGTATGCTGATGACATCCATCTCTACTTCTCTTTTTCATCTGACCCAAGTTCCACACTCTTGGTGCTTTGCTTTCCCAGTACCTGGCTGCTGTTGGGGACTGGATGAGGGTGAGCCAATTGAAGCTGAATTCAGACAAGACTGAAATGGTGATGGTTGGCTGATCTTGTGACTTGGAAGGGATTGGAACTGACCCCTATTATTGAGGGGGGCCAGCCCCCTCTAGTTACTCAGTTTCACGGCCTTGGAGTGCTTCTGGGCCCCCTGCTGTGACTGGATTGTCAGGTTGTGGTGGTGGCCAGGAAGGAGCACTTTTCACATCTGTATCACCGATACATGCATAAATCTAATTTGGTTAATTATAGAGGTGGGACCCCGGGCCCATTACCGGCTACCGGATTTACCGGTTACCGGTTCTCGAAAAACCGGATTCCCGGATTAAATCCGGTATACCAGTACCGGTTTTATTTCATTGATTTCAATGGGGCACTGTGTCCCCATTGAAATCAATGAAATAAATTAATTCCTCC
>QEPC01015059.1:768162-780303 GCA_003113815.1 Sphenodon punctatus | reverse complement strand
GCTGTCGCTGTCTCTGCCTCCGCTCTCTTCCGCCTCCCTCCTCGCTCCATCCCGCCACGCTTGCTTGCTGCTGCTCTCGCTTTAAATCTCCCTCCGGTGGTTGTGTTGTTGCTGGTTGCCCGGCAGCGACGCTGCGTGCCTTGTCCCCGGCTGGGGCTCGTTTCGTTTGGTTCCGCCCGGGGATTGGCATCCAGATGTTACTTTTCCTTGGTTCCCGGTGGGGGTTGGTTTGACCATGCTTCCCGGGACCTTCCCCCGGCTAGCCCGGGAAGTGTGGTTGAAACTGACCCCATGTGGGTATTCAGCGTGATGAACATCTGGCGCGCGCCGTTCAGATGTTCAGGGCCCTTTGGCCCCACGGGGGGGTTGAGCATGGTTCAGTGTGGTTGAGCGTGATCTCGTAACGTCTGAAGACACCCTGTCTTGTCTGTCTTTAAAAAAGCCATTCTCGGCCCCTTGCCCTCCTTCAACTATCATCCAAACTCTATCTTCCCCCTTCACTACCAGGCTCCTTTGATGAGCTGTCTACACCTGCTGTCTAGACTTCCTCTCCTCCAGTTCTTCCATTGACCCCCTTCAACCTGGCTTCTCCTCTCCGCTCTACTGAGACCGCTCTCACCAAAATCACTAATGACCTCCTCATAGTCACGTCTAAGGCCCTCTATTCCATCCTCATCCTGCTTGACCTCTCTGCTGCCTTTAGCACGGTCAACCTGTCCTCATTGATTCTCTTCAGTCTTTTGATTTCTGAGGCTCAGCTTATGTAACAGGGCAGTGCCTAAGTGACTGTAGGCACAAGCCCAAGGGATTGGGTGAGGCCTTATGGGAGGTGAGGCCCTAGGAAGCCAGCCAGGGAGCAGCAAGTGTTAGACCCTTTAAGGAAGCCAGTAACAGAATGGCTCTTTGGCCCCAGTTGGTCATGGCAGGTAATTGCAGGTTCAGCATAAAAGGCAGAGCTGTGGCTGAATTATCAGAAAGAAGGCTCAAGGCCATGAGAGCCTTGGCTGGAGTTGGGGCAGTCTTGAATCAACAAAGCTGGCTGGCTGGCTTGGCCGTCTTCTCTTCTTACTTTACATTCTATCCCTGGGCAAACTCATAGGTCTCACAGCTTCCGCTATCACCTGTATGTTGATGACACCCAACTTTATCTCTCGACTCCCACCCCTTCCACCTCCATCCAATCTTGCATCACTGTCTTCCTTGCATCTGTTTGGATGTCTCACTGTCATCTGAACCTTAACACGCCAAGACTGAACGCCTCATTTTCCTTCACTTTCTGTCTCCATTGACAGCTTCATTCTCCATTGACACCATTCAGCCAATTCCCCCCCTCCTCCGGCCCCTCCCCCAGCCTGGAATTCATCTTTGATTTCTCTCTCTCTTTTACACCACATATTCACTCTATTACTAAGACTTTGCTTCTCCTGACATAACATTGCTAAAATCCAGCCTTTTCTGCTATCTTGTCTCCCTTAATCTTAATACCCAGTTCCTTCAACCTTTCTCTTATGTCTTGCTTCCACACTCTTTATCATCTTTGTTGCCCTCCTCTGAACCTGCTCTAATTTGTCAGTGAGTAAAAAGAGATGTGACAGTGGCCCATTGTGGCCTGCTTTTTCACACTTTGAGCCACCAGCACGCCTGTTTAGGGGCTGCCAGATGTTGACCGAGGATTTTTCCCCTGGACTTGTTGGCGGCTATCCCAGACTCTCACCCCCAGATTAGCTCTGGATCACAGTCCAGGCTACAGTCCACCCAACTGGGGCAAAGCAGTCCACAACAGGCTGTTACATCTGCTGTGGCACCCCATGAGCCAGCTCGGATCGGAGCCGTTATGGCCGGCCATTATTGGCCACCATGGCTGCCTGTCATGGTGGGGGACAGGACACTGGGCGCAGTGCAAGGCCAGCTGGCTGCACGTTTATGCGTCTCCCCGCCTTCCCTAGCGGCCCAGCCACAGGAATATGTGTTGGACGCCCGACCCAGCCCGGATCGAAACTGCTGTGGTTTCCTGACCCACTTTCTTTCCTGAAATGAGGTGCCCAAAACTGGGCACAATACTCCAGATGAGGTTTTCTTTTATGCTGCATCCTTTACCCCCTTCCTTTCTAACACTCTTATTGGCATCTTGGTGGTAATATTTAACTTTAAGAGATGGTTATGTTGCCTTTTGATTTTCCTTAGTTTGAGATTTTATGTTGAATAGGCACTATAACTGTAATTTTGCCAACTTCTGGATATTCTTAATTTTATTCCTTAAATGAACATGGTAGCAAATGAAGTCAACAACCAATATCCATTTTCACAATGTTCTTTTCTTGGCTGATTGTTTGGAATGCCATGAAACTTCATGTTTCTTTCTCCTTTAGCCTTGCTTCTACAGTCATGTTTTGCTTAACTGCCTGGAAAGATGTGTCATTTTGGCAGGATGTTCCCTTGCCTTCATATAAATTGTGATAGACTCCACATGTGAACAGGATTGATTTCTCTCATGAAAGCAGTTTGGTTGTTGGCGTGTAGTAAAAAAGAAACAGGAACTCATGTCAGCTCTGACAATAACAATAACTCAATAATTTTGGACTTCCATGTTTTACATGGATCGATGTGTCTATATGTACTGAAGGGTCTCTAAATTTTGCAGGAACTATTTTTCTGAAACTAGAGAAAAATAAAAGTTTGCCTGTTGATAGATTTTTCTCACTTTCTTGCCAGCTCATCATGGGAAGGAACAAAGGTCATTAACAAATTAGAATAGCATTGCACTTGCAGCCTTACATGCCTATATAATATAGTTAGGGATCAGTCATTCTTTCCATTACATAAAGATATTCAAGAGGTTATGTAAGTCAGCTATAAAAAATATTTCTGGACAGAAACAAGATCTCAGCTGACAACAAAAAATAGCCATTTAGTTGAGTGAGAATGCAAGCGTGTTTATGCACACTTGGAAATCTTAGTTTTATACTAGATTTTTTAGCTCAGAGTAGAACCTTGAACCACTTATTCCCCCAAAGAGTTGCTGTTCCAGGTTTGTTTTGTTGTTTAGTAAATACATATTTTGTAGCCTTCAGAGAGAGTCTTAGCATGTAAAAAAAATATAGAAAAGAATTCTGGACCTTTTCCTTCACAATAGCAGTGCTTGCTTGCTATTGTGCTGATCTTAACTTTAAATTTACTGGCTCTTAATTTGCATAATACATTTGTTATGTTACTTGATGTTTCTAAATAAAAGCAAGTCAAATGAGTTCCCTGCCATTTTTTCATCATCTCTTTGCCCTCTAATTTTGTCTCTCTTTCTCATGCATACCACACCCACCTTGGACAGAATTAAGATCTGTCTAACATGTTAGGTTATATAGTCATGGTATGATAGAAGTACACCCTGCACTTCAGAAAACTAAGGATCAAGACCTTTCCTTGCAGTTTTCTTTGATATAAAATGGTAGCACTCCCCCCTCGCCGCCTTTTCTCTACTTTCGACTCCCTTCTCAAACCCCCCTGCCCCCCCCCCCCCCCCGCTCCTTCGTGTCCTTGATACTTCCTCAGAGTACAAAGAGGAGGAAAACAGCTCTCAATTTTGTGAGCATATTTTCTTTGGAATAATATCAGGCAAATAAGGAACAGAATCATAATCAATTAAAGATGTTGGTTCAAAAAAGATCCATTTGTTTCCCACTTTTGAGACTTGTAACTATCATGATTTCATACCACTAATTCCCAATGCCCATTTTAAGCTTGAGCCAATCTAAACATTGCTGGTGTGTCAAGAAAATATCATGGCTTTGCAACAGCTGAGGGAACTAACTGCCAGAAATGGCTGTAATATTATTTCTGAGATTAACCAGACTTTAGAGACAAAGACATTTTCACAAAGGTTTATTTGCAGAGTACTGGAAGCTCAAGTAGCTTCGCTTGTCCAGCTTTAGATGATGGTACTGAGTAGAATGGAATCCATCTTGATCTTTCTTTTGATGAATTATCTTTTAGGAGACCAGCCCACCTATGAGAGAGACGAGACATCATTTGCTGAAGGTGTATTGCAACAGTTATGCTGACTCTGAATTCCCAGAGCACATTTTAGATATGGAATTTGAAATTAAGAAGTTAAAGGATGACATACTGACAATCTGTCTAGCGCCTTATATGTTTCTCTGGTCTTTGAGATCCAGCGGAACCTATGCATTGTTTCCAAGACAGGACTTTCACCTTTCACTTACTCGGCAAATGGTAGCATGTCAAACCCAATGTGGGCAGGATTACAGACATGGGTTCCGTCTATCAGGAGCAATGGGGCTGAATGATAGTATAAACTCAATTTCAGAGGTCTGAGCTAAGTGTTCAGCTAAAACTCCTTGACAGTTTGTGAGAAGACTTTTCTAGCACCACCCAGTGAGACCAGGATTCAAAATCAAGGTCCCAGTTCAAAATTCAGCACACTGTCCACTAAAACACACTTGCTGGTGGATATTAGTAACAAGAACTGAAGAATGAAGTTTTGCTCCTTTTCCACCTTGGGCAAATTTCCATTGCGAAAACAGAGAAATTTGTCTTCATTTTTCTCATTTGCAAGTTTACTAATTTTAGTGATAACATCATCAAAACATCTTCCTGGCTCTCACCTTTCCAAGTGGGAAATCAAATTGGATTGTGTGAAAATCTTTTGCTGCAGGGTCATTGAAAGTGAAGATGTTACGCTTTAAAGGGAATTCAATGTTTTGTATTCAAGAAAAAAAATCCATTTTTGCAAGCAGTGCAACTTCTAATGGGGATCCCATGCAACTAGGAAGGATTTCAAAAACTAAACCTATATTGGTTCTGTTAGGTTTTGATCTGTTAAGATTTGTACAAGCACTTAACTTTGTAGACTGGAAGTAGTCCCTTTGGCTTTGTTGAGACTATTCACTATGGGTGATTTCAGACGTGACGAGATCACGCTGAACCACAGTGAACCACGGTGAACCCCGCGGCGGGGCCAAGGCACCCAGAACGTCTGTTTGGCGGCCGCCAGATGTTGGCCACGCTCAATTGGCACATGGGGTCAATTTGAACCACGCTTCCCGGGCTAGCCGGGGGAAGGTCCCGGGAAGCGTGGTCAAATGGACCGCGGGCCGTGGCCAACAAAAAGTAACGTCTGGCCACGTGCCACGGCCCGGGATCCCCGGCGGGATCCCGGGCCGTGGCACGATCGGCCAGACGCGGCGGCCGCATTGGCCCCGCCGCCCGCCCGTCTCCTCGGAGGGCGGGCGGCGGGGTGCGTGGAGGGGGCGGGGCCGTGCGGCCGCACGTTGCGCCGCGCGGCCCCGGCCCCTCCCACTTTCCCCGCCGGGATCCCCCCGGCACGTCTGTTGGGCCATGCAGGGGTGACCCCGGCGGGGAACGAAGACGTTGGATCCGGTACGGGGCCAAAGGGCCCCGTATCGTCTGAAAGTACCCAGTGTGTAAAGTTAATTGGGTGCCCAACGCTTTGTAGGAGCAAAGAGTTAATATTTATTTTATTTATTTCTTTAAATTTATTTGCTGCCCCCTCCTGCTTTCAATGAAGTTGAACCCACTCTGTAAATTGCTTCTTCAGATATCCAGATGAGAAATAGCTTTAAAGTTTTAGATTTTCAGTGCAATGCCTGGCCTAGACTTTTCATATGTTGATTTACTGACTTATATCTGATTCTGCTAGACTCATTTTCCCATGAGAAAGAAATAAGACCTAAGAGCACTCATGCAAGGATAAAATCTAAGAGCACTCATGCAAGGAGACTGTAAGCTACTGTCCGTCTGTTGACAACAGCAAGCAGTCTGAATGCTTACGCCAACTAAGACTTTTTTCTTTTAGAGAGAGAACATTGATATCTTTCTCAGCATCAACAGAGTTGACATTATTCTTGCATGTTGACCCATAAGCCAGTGACCCAAATATATGGTTGCCTAGGAAGGCTTTTTTTTCTCAATCTCTTCATTTCTCCCACGTCAGCAAGAGGATTATTCAGGCTGGCCCTTTATCTTTTCTTTCTTCATAAAACCAAGGAAATCATTAAATGCTGAAATAAAAGATATTGTTTTAAAAATGGACCAAGTAAAAAGGATCCTGACAAGACTAATATGTGCTCAACGCAGTCCAGATGATTAATTTCCCACTGAGAAAACTGACCTCAGCTTCTCTCAGACAGGAGGCAGATGGATAAGTATATGCTGTGTTAGTCACCACAGAAACAAGGAGAATATTTGACTCTCTGCTCAAGGAAACTTTCATTGGCTTTTCCAAAGACTTTCCTGTTCCTACAGCCTTCACAACTAATTAGTCTTGAGCAGATGAAGCAGACTGGTCCAGCTCTTCGATGCACAGAGGTATCATGAGCAGGCATCAGAATAAATAGTTTTGATCCAAGCATGATTTCAGGACAGTGAAGAGGGGTTGAAAAGCACAAACTCTAAATGAAGACTTTGGGAATTCTTATAAATGTTAGGATCAAATCTGTACTTTAGACAGTGGTGTCTTCTAATAACTTTGAGTTAGAAACAAGGATACCGATAAAGACAGATCCATTTCTTTCAAGTGAATTTCAAAATGCCAGAATACCCGAGAAGCACATGAGTTTCTTCTTGGCATCTGCACCTGTTGCTGAAAGAACTGCTTAAGCCAGCAATGGAATCTTTTAACTGTAAGAGATTTAAACTTCCTCTCCTGGAAATTGTACTTGTTTTGGACTCTTCCTTCTGCCAAAAAGAGAAGCAAGGGCTATAAGCAACGCTGTCTCCTTTTCCAATAAGAGAGCAGCTGACATTCACCCAGCTTTTTTAATTTCTTACCAAATATGCTTTCAACTCAAATGTCAGCCTCAAGTAAAATGTAAACCTCTGTTTGTGATAGAAATAGAAGTTGCTACAACTGAATGCGTAATTAACTGGATTTGTCAGTGGGAAGGAAAGAACTTGCCATTGTTGTACTGGAGATCAGTCTACTTAAATGTAACATCTCCATGACCCTTCCCCCTGCAAAATCTTAATGCAGTGTTGGATTGCAGATTTTGTGTTATGGGCCTCATTCTGCCATGCAGATTTCTCCTGCAGAGCCTTCTGCTTAAAAATCCCAAACAAGAATTGGCTGTGTTTGTGGTGACTCATTGTGCACAAGTGTGTGTTTCTTGATGGCTGAGTCTCAGCTTTCCTGCTGAATGTGTGGAGACTGGCAATGAACATAGGACCAGCTGCTCTGGGACTATTTCAGAGATTAAGGTATTAAGCTCTTTCTGAAAATCAGACCTTAGGGCATCTCAGATTAATCATTCAGACATAGGGTTGCCACCTCTTGTAGTTTGACCCCAAGACTCCCATTTTGGCCTATGAGACTCTCAGGGTCAAACTGTGAGAGATGGCAAGGCAACCCTATTCAGAAATCACTGGACACTTGTGTAAATGTGGGCCAGAAAGTTTAAACCACAGCATCACTATTCTGCAGAAAAGATCATTAAACTTCCCTCTTCTTTTCCCACTCACTTTTGTGTCTCCCTATCCCTGCCAATTCCAACAGTAGACCATTTGATAGCCTATGTGTCACTTGGGAATTGAACACTCTAATAATGAGAGAAAGTATTCAGAAAGTTGCAATCCAGGAGAGATTAAACATTAACTGCTAAAAGAATTCAAATACTGACACCTGGAGTATCCTTCCCCTCACATCTCTGAATTTCCACCATGTCCACAGCCACACCTGAATCATTGTCCAGCCTAAGCCATCTCTTTCAATGGCATCACTAGACAGGCTGACAAGTGAGCAGCACTGATCTTTCAACCACATACGAGACAAGGAAAAAGGTATCACTGGTGTTGTGTTCCTCATAATGCTGTTTGTTCAATTTTCTCTTTTTTCATCAAACAGCATGAAAAGAAAATAAACTTTTGAGTTGTGAGATTTGTACCAATAATGCCTACGTAACTATTATTGTTCCTTAATTGCACTGCATTGCATATTCCTGAATACACATTGCATATTCTTGGGGACAGAGATTTGGGGTTCCTTTAGTATATTTCTCCTGAATGACAGAGCTGGTACAGTAGTTGTGTTCTATAAATAATAAGTCAAATGGACTGGCTTTGTTTGGACATTTATATCATTCACAAAGGGCTTGATTCTCCTTCCATGTAAGACAATAACAAACCTCCCATTGACTTGAGTGGTGCATTTTATCAAGGGTCATAAAGCATATTGGGCCAGGTGAGGTGTAGATACTCATGACTATTTTGAACTTAGTGCTATGCAAGACGTAAGCTACTACACCATGTGATTCAGAGTATTGGGATCCAGAAATCATTGATTCTCGTGCTTTGCAATCATGATTGCCTAATACATTTTGACACAGACTATCTTACAGTTGTACTGGAAAGCCCCAACAGAGTAAATAGCACAAATAGTGATTCAAAGTCAATAAACAACCCACCAAACAAGTACAGTGCTTCTTGTTGTCACAGTTTTACTAACTGTTCCCTTTTAAACAATTTATTGGTGATTATCCATCACTTTTTACAGTTTGCCTGCCAAAGCACTAACTACTCTTTACTTAAGAAAGCTTTCGCATCATGAGTCTTCTTATTTTGTTTTGCTGGCAGTGTGCACTTAGCCATATGCTCTGCTCACAGCGCCTGCCAACTCCTGAGATTCTAAAGCTTGTTAAGCTGGGTAAAATTTGTTGTGGACTCGAATGTTAAGAAAAGTAAGTGAATGATTGCACTTGTTGTTATAACCATCTGTGTGTGCACGCCAGGCCTCTCAATCTGACGGTAATCATTAATAAAGACAATCCAGAATGTCAGTGTAGTGTAAAACAATTCTTTGTGCTAAAAATACCTTCCAGCACCCACCTTTTCATTATTGGGCCTTTGTAGAAGTAGAATGAAAATTATAAATGTCAAATTCTTTTGTGGGCCTTTAATAGATCAAAACTCTCATTAACTTAAGTAGAAATCTTCATTGATTGGGACCTGCAGTATTTGTTCTATGATATCAACATGTCTTTTTAGGAGTCAGAATAATGGGTCCATCTGACCTCCCCCCCCCCATAAAAAAAATCCCCCAAACCCCAGAAAACAGTTGAAAAGAACTGTGTGATTGTTTCTTGGTAACGAGGTTATCAGCCTCTTCAGAGCCACCTTAATCCTGCATTTGAAATTAAATTCAGAGAAATATAGGAAGCCTATTAGGTCATCTGTTACCTGTTCCAATGTAGGGTTACCTTGAGCTGTTCTCTGTATTATGTGTTCTAGTGTTTTAACATACCAAGGGTGATTTCAGACGTTACGGGGCCCTTTGGCCCCGTACCGAAATCACCAAAATCATTCCCCCCCGGGATCACCCCGTAACGCCATAGCAGATGTGCCGGGGAGATCCCGGCGGGGAATGTGGGAGGGTGCGGGGCCACGCGGTGCAACGTGCAGCCGCACGGCCCCGCCCCCTCCACGCACCCCGCCCTCCGGGGAGACGAGCGGACGGCGGGGCCACTGTGGCACCGCGTTGAGCCAGAAGCGCCATGGCCCGGGATCCCGCTGGGGATCCTGAGCCGTGGCAACCGGCCAGACATTACTTTTTTTTGGTCCCCGCTGGGGATCTTTTTGACCACGCTTCCCGGGACATTCCCCCGGATAGCCCGGGAAGCGTGGTTCAAATTGACCCCTTGCGGGTATTGACCGTGGCGAACATCTGGCGGCCGCCAAACAGACGTTCGAGACACGGTGACCACAGGTGGGTATTCACCGTGGTTCACCGTGATCTCGTAACGTCTGAAAATACCCCAAGTGATGGGGATTCCACCATTTCCTTTAGAGAATAGCTTCATAGTTCAATAAAGTGTGAGAAAGAAGGCACAGGGTGCACAGGATTGACAAAGTTTCTAAATTATAACTCATATTTTTGTGTTAGAGATTTTCATTCTTTTTTTTTAAAAAAGATTTTTGCTGACCTCAAAATTTTAGGTTGCTAAAAATAAAAAAATAAAAATTTGCTAAAATTCTAGTTTCTAGTACATTTCACTTACTGGAAACCAGAGATAAACCAGAAGAATTCTGAGAAGTTTGGGTGAAATAGAAAAACTTGGAAGTAAAATGTCTATGATGTTTTTTGATATGGGAAAGCTAATGTTTCACAATAAAGGTTTTTGTTTGTTTGTTTGAAAATGTTGACCTGCTTAAATAGCTTTGTTTTCTCATTAACCTCCCAGAGGCATGAGGATTAATTGGTTAATGTTTGCATTGTACTTTGAATGTCTAAAGAGCTTTAAAAAATGATAGGTATTATTCATTGAATGTTGTTTCTCTGACTGTAGTTAGGTGTCTTATAATGTCTGGAGCAACTCCTTTCCTGTACACATCATTCTTGTTGTTTCAATGAAACAGTGTTCCAGAAACAAACCACCAGACAGCACTATGCTCCTTTGGGTCCAGAAACATAGTCCTCTTCTACTAAATGAGAATCCATGCTAACCATTGCAATCTAATGTTGGTCACCACAGGATGATGATGACATAACACAGTAGGTGAGGTCTGACATTGCAGACAGGAAATGTATGAAGTTATGTAAATGTGTGAAGCTAAGCATTGGTACGCTTGTAAGATGGTGTAGCCTATGGTGTTGCTTTTCAAAACACGGCTTCGCCATTGCAGGCTCCATTTCAATGGAGCTTGTGCCAGTGGAGCATCACAGGGTGAAAACAGACATGACGCTAACCACACTTTAACCACCCTTGGTGCTTATTTATGCATGTTGCAGGGCTGCATAGGGCACCAATAAAGCCCTGCAACATGCATAAATAACCACCACGGGTGGTTAAAAGGTGGTTAGCGTCATGTCTGTTTTCACGCACATAAAGGGCTCTTTTACACAACACTCTTTTACAGAGGGGAAGTAGCCCAAACTCACATTCCTAGTATTGTGTAAAATTATTTCCACTTTCTTTGTTCCTTGACAATCCTGTTTCTACCACTTGATGTAAGGGGGTGGGTTACTGAAATGTAGAGAAATAATCAGCTGCAAGAATGTCTTGCTATGGGACTAGGCAAATACAGATTAAGGGACAAGTTGTGAGTTTGCCAAGATAAGGGCATTGTTGTGCAGCTAAGCCCTAAGTTTGCTCTTATTGTTTCCCTATAGAGAGGAGAAGAAATTAATAAATTGTGCCTAAAATCCAATTCTGTATACTGCCACTTTTCAGTTACCATAATCTACCATGCTCTTGAGTTATATGTTCAAATGTACCCAGACACCACCCACATGATGATGGAGCTAATTTAAAAATACCTTTTGTTTCCCATTAGCACTGCTTTAAAGGCCACTGTATCTGGTTAACTCCAGATATCTTGAAACAAGATGGAAACTGGGGAGCCTGGAGCAAATTTGGTTCCTGTTCTCGAACATGTGGAACAGGGGTGAAATACAGGACACGTCAGTGTGACAATCCACAGTAAGTTCAACAGATCACCAGCATTTCCCCTTAATGTCTACTATGTGCATGAAGGGATCCTTGCTGAGTTATTATTTTCAGGCAGCGGTAGCTGCCTGAAACTTAAATGCACAGCCACTGTTCATTATAAACAGAGGACTGCTGAAGCCCCGATTTTGAGAAAACTGCTTGACCTACATTTATGAAAATGTAACCATGGCTGTAAGTTGAGAGGACCATCATATCCACAAAGTTTGAAAAAGATCCATTAGGAAAATAAAATGTTATAACTACTTAAACGTTAATTGGTTGTCGTCAAAATGCACACCATTCTCACGTATTTGAATCATCAATATTTCCTCCCCCAGGATGATCTGAGCCCCCAAACTTGACAGGCTTCAAGAATGAGATCAGTAACAAGTGCTTTCAAAATATGATACTGATTGATGCAGCCAAAACTGAGTTATTAGTGATCAAAAAATCAGTTCTGCTGGTTCGCACATGCGCAGTGGAGCAGCTGCTCACCAGCAAAACACATCACGGTCCTACTGGCTTGCACATGCTCAGTAGAGCAGCTGCTGTTCTGCCTCGCTACCTGGGGTTGGGGCAGAATGTCCCTTACCCCGTGTCTGTCTCTCTGCAGGAACCCGCTTACCCATGATCGCCTTCCAGGGCAGCCGGGGGGTCGGGGGGGGCAGGACACGGACCTCCCTGCAGC
>QEPC01015059.1:750470-765738 GCA_003113815.1 Sphenodon punctatus | reverse complement strand
AGGAATTCATTTATTTCATTGAGTTCAATGGGGACACAGCGCCCCATTGAACTCAATGAAATAAATCCGGTACCGGTATACCGGATTTAATCCGGGAATCCGGTTTTTGCAGAACCGGTAACCGGTAAATCCGGTAGCCGGTAATGGGCCCGGGGTCCCACCTCTAATAAATAGACTTAATGCACTGTTAAAAATTGTTTGTTGTTGAATTATGATAATAAATTAAAGTTGAATAATGGAAAATGTGAAAGTTTAGTTTTTGATAAAAATGTATAAAAGTATGTATGGTAAGGAATTAAGTACATATATTACATTTATTCTGATGATGATAAAATATTAAATATTGTTCAAATTGTGAATTAATTTCCACGTTTTTTTGCATTTATGTTTTGTTGCAATGTATGGATTGGAAGGTTTTTTGAATTGTAATTGTACTGAGTTTGGGATATTCTTGGATTTTTAAGAAAAGTATTGTGCATTTAATGTTTATTTAAACTGTTAAGTTTTTTGTTTTGGTTAATTAAAGTATTACAACAGGAATTTTTGTAGAAACCTAGAACACTAGATTTCTAGATTTCTTCCAACTCATTTTGTTGCTTTTGCATTAAGTCTGCTGCATTTTCTAAGCCTTATTTGCCCATTTATAACGTAACAAAGGTCATTGGATCAAAGGGAAATTGTGTGGATGAAAATACTATTATTGCAACTATAATTATAAACAACTTTAAAGTAATAACAAGTTCTTTTCAATTTATAGGGATATATGCTTTTTCAAATATCATTTAACCAGCTCTTTTAGGCATTTTAAGCTTTATTACAGTAGTGATCGCTATAATTGGGGTTGCAGAATATCTATTTTCACAAGCCTGTAATGAGCAAAAACATTCAGCTATTGTTTGGCTTTTTGTATTCATAAAGTAATTGGAAGTGGCTGCAATTCAGAAACCACTTACTCTGAAGTGCTGTGTGGATCAGATCATGAAATAAAAACAGACATGACCTTAGCGCAACGGCACCCCGGCCTGGAACAGGGTGGGAAACTGCAGCAGCCACTCTCTGAGCCCAGCAGGCAGCACTTAACTAACTTGCCTGCGACCCAGGTGGCCGGTGAGCCGTCCCCACCCCCACCCCAGCTAGGGCAGTGGAGCACAGCAAACATGAAGATGGTTGACCCAGTACCCTGCCGTGACAGGCAGCCATGGCAGTCCCCAACCCATGGTGGGTATGGCAGGGCCAATCAGATGCGTTGGCCCACTATAGCCCGCATTGGCTCACCTGGGGGCCCTGGACCCAAAATGAGCACTCCTCGAAGTCCCCCGGGTATCCTGGGTGGAAAAGATGAAGGGGGTGTTGTCAGTGGCTGCACTGCGGGTGTGCAGCTCCCTTCTGATGGAGGTCCGCTTGGCTCCAGACCCCCCTTCTATCTGAAGACAATGGGTGATTTCAGACGTTACGTTTTCGGCATTCACCACAGTCAAATGCGGGGGGGGGGGGAAAAGAGCCGTCCATGTCTGTTGGCCCGCATCCAGATGTTCACCACAGTCAAACGCGGCCCAGGGTGAACCTAACCACACTTCGTGAGGTCGGGGCGGGAGGAGATCCAGAAGTGTGGTGAATGCTCACCATGGCAAGGGTGAATGTAAAGTAACTTCTGAATGGAAACCCCCGGCCACGGTGGAAGGAAATGACCATGGGCCATGGTAATGGCACGCAGTGCTGCTGCCAGGCAACCAACAACAAGCGGAACACAGAGGGAGATTTAAAGGGCAGGCAGCAGTAGGGAAACGTGTGCTTGCTACCACCCCTGACCACGCACCTGTGCCGCATATATGTACGCCTCCACCACCACCACCACCACCACCACCACCCGAGGCCATTGGGTGTGCACCAGTGGCCGCACAACCTATGTTGGAAGGGCTAGCACCCCTGCATGGGGGGTCTGCCGGTGCTGGTGGTGAGGGGGTGGGGGTACACCTGGGTGCCGTTGTGCTCTCCCAGTAGCGGCTGTTGTGGCGCATTGATACCTCCCCCCTCCCGGGCCCAGAACTTTGACTCCCGGGCTGCTGTGTCTCCCTGTGCATGCTCTTGCTAACATTCCTATCCATCTAGCAGGTGTGTATGCTTGAATGCCGGCAGCTGTGCGCTGCCCACTCCCTTCGCCTCCCTCCACAGCGGCCCCATTGTTCCCATCCTGCCGTTATATGTCGGCCTTGGCAGCCCCTGGCTGCCTGTGCAGCCCCCCTGCCCCACATCCCATGCTGTCCCCATGACCTCTGCAGCTCAGACCCTCCAGGAGCTGTACCATGGCAGCTGCATCTCAGCCTGAGGTCCCGCTCGGTGGCTCCAGGGGCTCTGTCCGTGCCTGGACTGCCCGCGAGACCATGGCCCTTTGTGACCTGTGGCGTTCGCCCATCGTTCAGTGCTGCCTGCACTCCTTGCCCACCCGGCCATATGCCTATCATTGCCTGAGCTTTGGTATGCTGTGCTTTGGCGATGTTGCGACCACTGGCGACTGCCGCGTGCACTGTGAGGAGCTGGGGCTCACCCCCTTCCCTGAGGGGCACCTACCGTCAACTCAGAGGGGCCTTGCAGTGTGGAGTCCTGCCGAGATAGCCTCCGCCCTGTGTGTGTGTGCCTTCCCGGGATATGAGACCTTCCTGAGTGAGGGTGGCCCTGCCATGGCGGTATCCTACTTCATCAGCGTGCAGGGTGCATGTGGGTATCCACACTCCTGCAGGGCTGCCTACTACCATCTTCTGGAGCTGTCCCATCTGCCCTGGTCTCCTGTGGTGGATTATGGCATGCCCCCCCCCCCGGACCTGAGCTGGCGTCCCTGTCTGAGGTGTGCGGCTGCTCTGATGTGGAACTTGGGATGAGCTGTGCGGATCCCTTTGAGGCCTTCTACCTGATCTGCTTCCACATGGCCGCCCGCGGCTTCTGCCGGGGTCTGTGGCAATGGCCCCGATATGTGCACCTGCTGTCGTTACCACCCCCTCCACCCGATGGTAGCCCCAGCAGCTGGATCTAGGGCGTGCCGGCCTCATCCGGGTGCCTCCTCAGCACCTTCCTTCTGCCTGTGGCCTGGGTGCTATCGCCACTGCGTTCTGCCGCCTTGGGACTGCTGGACCACCTGTGACCCGCCTCCGGCCGCCTGTCGCCCTCTCGCCTGGGACCTGTGGTCGCCGGCCCAAAACCCTCCGGGTGGCCTCCTGCTGACATGTCACTGACAGTCCTCTGTCTCCGTGAGCTGTCTCCCCCACCCTTGCACCCCGCTCTCTTGCACCTGGCCTGGTGGCCCCTGTTCCTTGGGTCTGGGGCCGCTCCCTCGCCTTTGTGGCCCTTGACCATGGACTGGACTTCCACCAGCCCCCTGTTTGCCTTGGGGTGTGTGTCTGGGTGGCCCCCTTGACCTTCCTCCCCCATGCGGGCAGGTGGGTGTCCATGCCTTTATCCGGTGCTTCCCCTCGCGCACTGGGTGTGCTTCTCCTCCTGACTCATGTTCCATGGCTGGACATTGTGCTGGTTCCCCACCTCCCGGACTGGGCCCCGCTCCCGCCTTGCTGCTGCTCCTTCTCCCGTGCTGTTTATCCTCACGCTCCCGAGCTGTATGCCTTTCCACCAGGCCGTTGCCACTTGTGCCCTCAATAAATGCCTGTTGTGCTTCACTGTGCCTTGTGTTGCCTCCTGTCTCATTGGGCTGTCTCCCCCTTCCCCTTGCCCACTGGGCTCCTGCCCCCTCCCCCTCCTGCTGGGCTGGCCGTGCTGGCCTCTCGCCACCCCCCCACCTCCTGTGCTTCCGATCAGCCGTGGGGTTCCCTGTCCCCCCCATGGTGTGTACCTCCCTCTGCCCCCCTGTCCGGCTCCCCTGTGTTGTGTGAGTGTGCTGCTTCGTGTGTGTGTGTGTGCATTTCTCATTCTGAAGTGCGTGCGCCTTCCGGCGACTGCTGTTTGCAACTGCTGCCCACTCTTCAGCTCCCTCCACCCCCTCCCTTCGTGTTTCCCTTCCCTGGGTGTGGCCCTCTGCTGTCTGTGGTTTCGTTTGCCCTCCAGCTGTCATGTTTGCGTCCGTGCAACCCCGTTGTCTTGTGGGGCTCCCACCACGGTTGTCATCACCATGTCACATTTGTAGGGTTCCCCTGGCCCGGGTTCACTCCAGTTGGCCCTGGGCAGTGGTGCCGCCACTGTCACATCTGTTGGGGCTGCGTGGCTCACTGCGGCCTGTGGTGAAGCACTTGACACCAGGGTGGGATTCACTGTGGTGAATCTCACCGCGTCAGGTCTGAAATCACCCAATGTAACAAACTGACTGTTCTGACAGGTTTTTGGCAAGGGAGAAGGGTGGGGGTTGGAAGGGGAGGGTTTTTATTTCCACCTTGGGGTATGTTTTATACTGTTGTTTGATATATTGATGTTATATATTGATATTTGTATTTTTTTATTTATTAATGTATTATTTATGTTTATTATGTTTTTATTGATTTTTAATATGTTGTGAGCCACCCTGAGTTGCTGTGGCGGGGGGGGGCAAAAAACCCCAAAGGAAATAAATAAATAAAACTCTTCAGGTGGATTCATTCCAGGCCAGCCACCTACTCGCCTCAGGGCACTAGCAGGCCAACATCTGGCAGCTGGGGAACAGATGTGCGGCTAGGTTTCTGGCCCAGGCGAGCAATAGCAGGCCCGTGTCACGTCTGTCTTTACCCATGGTTTGTCTATCACTCAGTTTTGCTCATAGTTTTAAAGGCATGTAGTTATTCAAGATGTGGTGTTCCGCTTTCTCTAGCAAATTTCATATTATAAAGCAACTATGAAAAACAGTAGCTGATGGTCTTCACATAACTAGGTCATGCAGCCATTTGAAAAACTACATTTGGCTCAGTCTTCCACTCTTAAAAGACTATAAAAAATTAGCCATGGCCATAGAAGGCAAGAATGGATTTGAAGGTAACATCAGGACACCAGGATTCTTCCAGTGACTTTGGTCACAGTCCTGCAAGTACTTAACATAATTTTACTCATGTGAGTAGTCTCATTGATTTTTCATAAGGACCTGCAACATGGGGATGGCACTAAACTCAAGGGGACTATTTACATGAGCAAAGTTTCAGACCCTAATAGCTCTGTTAAAACAAAATATCCTTAGTGCACTCATTAATGAAATAACTAGTCCTTATTTCTTTTTCACAGCCCAGCAAACGGAGGCCGCACTTGTGTGGGTCCAAACTATGAGTTCCAGCTTTGCAACACCCAGGGTTGTCCAAAAGACTATGAAGATTTCAGAGAGGAGCAGTGCACTCAGTGGGACCTTTACTTTGAATATCAGAATATGAAACACCACTGGCTCCCATATGAGCATCTTGATGGTTAGAAAACTGTTCCTCTCTGCATTGTAACATTGTCATGGTGAACTTGTTGCCAAATCCTGAGACAGAAATGTACTGTCTGCAAAAGAGATAGCATTGGCCAGTGGCACTGCCATTTGCCTCAGGCAACATTGCCAATGGGCCTCAGCCCTTTTCTGGAGAGAGCACTCTTAAGTGAACATGCAGCTCAATTCGGGGTGTTTTCAAATGTGATGGTGGCCAGCTTTAGCACACTTTACTTCGCGGGCCACTGTCACGTTATTTGGTGCCCAACAGATGTTTGCACAGGCTGCATCCCGACTGTGATAGCAGCTAGTCTGGGCTGTAACTTGGAGAAGTCTCTGAGTCACCGTCCGTGCTAGTCGCCACCACGATCAGGATCTCGCTGCCTGACTGTAAATAAAACGGGCTTTCACGTTAGTTCGGGGGCCTGGCCGGATCCCAGCCACAGTGCTTCCCCCACATTGAACCGGGTGAGTCCGTGGCAGTGCTTCAGTGCCATCACATTTGAAAACACCCTCAGTCTTTGGCACCCCTCTTGAAACCCCACAGTCGGTGAAGGTGAAAACAGTTGCACGGATAAACCAGAGAGATTTGGGGAAATTGCTGAAGGGAATAAAAGAACAATTGGCACCTTTGAAAATTGGGCTACTTTCATTTTGGGGCCAACTAGAGCTGAAATTAGTACCTGAAAAAACAGGTATACCTATAGAATTTCTTTTACCAAATCAAACCAAATATTTTGGGTATTTTTCAGTATCTGAACGGGTTTTTGATCAGGTACCCAAAATACTGGCAACTGATTACTGAAATACTGACATATCGACAACTGGTATACCGAAATACCGGAATATCCCCCAAATTCAGGAAAAATCTGGGATAATTTGTCTCAACTTTGTCCCAGATTTTTTTGGATTTTCGGTATATCAGTTGTCAGTATTTCAGTTTTTTGGGTATTCATGTACTGATTAGAGTACCCAAAACAGTACCCAAAAATGCGGGTATTACATGTGGATACCAAATCAGGTACCCATTTCAGCTCTAGCCAACATAAGGATTTTCAGTCTTACATTTAAGTCTCCGACTGGAATTATTTTTGCCAATATATTTGTATTGCCCTGCCCCATACCTCCTAACAACCCTGCCTTAGGGAGGATCATATCGGTGTTGTGGGGAAAATCCCATGTTCTTGCCTAAAGTGAGACATGTCTCACTTTTTGGTGAGGGTGGCCACCAGAACACCCTGACACTCTACTGTTCACCACCAGAATATGGGGCATCTGTGTGCCGTGCCTACTGCTGCAGTGCCTGCACGTAAGTGCTTGTGCATGGGTGCTGCTAGAATTCTCATATACAACCAGGCTGTCACTGGAACCAGCCCTTTTGTGAACATGGCCAGGCCACTGTCTCCTGGACCCTCTCACTATGCATGACCATGGCTGCCTCCCACTGGACCTTCTCCCTGCACATGTTTAGGCTACTGCTGCCACTGCCATAATGCTCCAAGTGGCCAGGCTGCTGGAGCCATACCCCTGGCCACTACAGCTGCCTCCCTAACTCAGCCAGGTGCGTGTGAGTGCAGACGTGAGTCAGAGTTAATATATATGCACCTGTGAGTCTGTGCATGTGAGTGTATGGGGATTGAGCTTATTGACTGAGGAGGCAGACATGTTGGCTGAAGGGGTAGAGCTTATTAGTTGAGGGTACAGGACTTGCGCCCCTCTTAGGGCACTTGAAACGTTGGGAGGTGTGTTGCCCCCTTCAGGTCAAGGCTTTGGGGGATGTGGTAGCCCTACTTCCAGGATTAAACCCAAAGAGTGTTTTCAAATGAAACAATAGCCCTGCCCACTGGAGTCCGAGTTTGGTCCATGCAGCCCCCACTCACATGTTTAATATGTCCAGCCTAATAAACAGGCAGTCCCCCTGTGTGTAGTTCATGCGCTTGCTGGTAGCCCCCACAGCCAGTGCCAATAAGAGTGAGATCAGAGAGAGGGGCAGGAAGTGATCACTCCTCAGATGCTCTAGGAGTTTTGTCCATGACTCTATGGTGCTGGCAAACCCATATGCATAGATGCGCTGCATGCAACCTAATTGTCGAGATGCGGACACATGGGCGCACATTAGCCTGCATTCGCCCACACGGTAGGCTCCACATTCTCCGAGACCCTGTCATGATTGGGGGCTGCATGTCTGATGGGTTGCGACTACATGGCCGGTGGGGTTGAACACCTAATAAACGGGCAGGTGGACACCCACCTGACATGGGCTATTATCTCATTGGCTAATACCCAAAGTCGTCACAATAATCCTTAGTTCTTTACTATCCATCAGTTTCAAAGTCAGTAGTGCATAACAGAATGATAACGGCACTATTAGTCTTTGTGGCGTAATTGTTGATCATTTACTGGGTGCTGACAAAATGCTTGCTCCTCTACAAGTAGCACAGGCTAATTGTTTTGTTCAAACTACAACTCACAAATTGAGCAAATCAACTGGTTGCAGTGAACAAAAAAAAATGCATAAACATGTTATCTTGCAGCTAAAGAAAGATGTCACCTATACTGTGAGTCCAAGGAAACAGGAGATATTGTATATATGAAAAGAATGGCCCACGATGGAACCCGGTGCTCGTATAAAGACGCTTACAGCATCTGTGTACGAGGGGATTGTTTGGTAGGTGACATCAACTCATGGTGCTTAATTTTTAACATTTGTTGCAGGAATTCTTAAGATTAAGAAAATGAAAAGAATGTTCTTCTGTGAGACTAAGTGTAATAACACCTAAAGCAAGATAGAGATTTCATAGCAAGTATTGTCACAGTGCTTTCAGTGCAATCCTCTGCCATAAAAGTCAGTGGGACCTCAGCCATTGACTTTAGTGGACAATGTGATATTTACTGTTGCCATCACACTGCATGAGTCTAGATCCTAACAGCAGTTATTTATTTGTTTATTTTTAATTCATAACATTTGGCAAGGGGGGAATAAGTTGTGTATGAAAATTCAGAGGTGTTGAGTAGAGTGCTTCTAAAATGTAGAAGAAATGTATATTGTATTTATTGGAGTGAGCCATTTAAAAAAAAACCCACAGACAGTGTAATTCAAAGCAATCTATAGTTTACCAGTAATTTAAATTGTGTACAGCAGACCTAATTTTGGAATGTGTTGTGCCCCACTTAATGGGAACTTCAGAAAACAATAAGATGCTGGAGTCTTCTTAGGTTAAAACAGGCAGCAGCTTTATTCTTGCCACTCTCAGCCCAGCATAGCCAACTATTTCCTGGTCCAATGTAAAACTCAGGGATGGATGCTTGTCATGCATACTGGGTGTTACCAACATGGTTGGGCAACGGCCCACCCAACCAGGCCTAAACGGACTCTCACATGTGTTAGCCCGCTGTTCCCAGCCCGTTCTAGGGGAGCTACCATGACCAGCCGCACATCCATGTGTCTCCCCACCTGGCTGGCATGTTTGTTGTGCCAGCGGACTGGATCCGGACCATGTTGCCGTCATGTTCCCAACCTGGGTCGGGTTGTGACAGCGGCACTCCACTGTCATGTCTGCTAACACCCACTGTCTGGGAGCAAGGAATTAATCCTTTATAAACACTACAGCACCCTCTTAGTCACATGATTAAGGTCTCTTTCACAAAGTACCATTCTCCCTTGCAAACGCGACACTTGTCCTTTAATCTGTGTTTGTCTTGTCCTGCAGCAATATATTCATACAACTGATTTTTCTGCATGTCAGTTGCTCCTCCACCTCTTTACTTCACTGTAGTTTTTCCCACAATGCAAAGGGCATGGAGAAATATGATATTCCTTCATACACTGTTCTGGAAGTAGAATGGAGTAGAGAAGGGAATGCCTGTTTCAGGACACGCTGCCCAATTCATATATTGTCAGTTGGAGGTCTGAAGTGAAAACCAGGAAATGGTATATGAAGGTTAAACCTTGCTCTGGGATAATCAAATCAGTCACACAACACCATTGCTACTTGGTAAAGTCATATCCTCACATTGTGTGAACACAGAGAATGCAGACTCATCAAGGAGCACAAGAACTGGTTTCTCACCACACTCAGAATGTGAGTTTGTGCTGCTGTCTACTCCAAAAGAGTGGGTAAGGCCACACGAGATGTTAACCCGCATTGGGCAACCTTACCCCACATTAGCCCACCATGCAGATGACAGTCAGACCAGCACCCTCTTCCACCCTGGATCGGGTGGCAGGCTACTATGTGATGCATCTGCCGGAGAAGACCAGTGACGCACCATGGACTACTGTTGCCCCATCTGGTCCAGTGAAAGATAATGGGCCGCCTCCCATCTGGTCAGCCTGTGCAGCCCTGCTGTGAGACGAGGTCCAAGAATCGGGCACGGAGGAGCACACATGCTCCCCCACCCACCAAACAGCTGATTGGGGGAAGGGGTGCCCGGAGGAGCATGTACACTTTTCCACCCACTAAACAGCTGATTGGGGGAGGGTGGACTAGAAAAGGGTGTTTGCACTCCTCTGGACTCCCCCTCCCCCAGTCAGCTGTTTAGCAGGTGAAGGAGGAAAGGAATTGTAGCTCAAGATAGGCAAAAAGATTTAAGAGAACACCTAGCTACTTTAAACAAGTTCAAGTTTTCGGGGCCGGATGAATTACATTCTAGGGTACTCAAGGAACTTGCAGATGTAATCTTGGAACCTCTGTCTATAATCTTTGAGAACTCTTGAAGAATGGGTGAGGTGCTGGAAGACTGGAGACGGGCAAATGTTATCCCTATCTTCAAAAAGGGAGGTAAAGGAGGATCCGGGAAACTACAGACCGGTCAGCCTGACATCAATACCTGGAAAGAGTCTGGAGCAGATTATAAAGCAGTCAATCTGTAAGCCTCTAGAAAACAATGTTGTGATTACTAGGAGACAGCTTGGGTTTGTCAAGAACAAGTCATGCCAGTCTAATCTTGTTTCCTTTTTTGATCGAGTTACTAGTTTAGTAGATCATAGGAATGCTGTGGACGTAGTATATCTTGATTACAGCAAAACATTTGACAGATTCCCCCATGATATCGTTCTTGACAAGCTGGTAAAATATGGGCTACCGTTAGGTGAATTTACAGCTGGTTGAAGAACCATACCCAAAGAGTGCTCATAGATGGCTTCTCATCAATCTGGAGGGAGGTATCGAGTGGGGTGCCTCAGGGCTCAGTCCTGGGCTCTGAATTGTTCAGCATAATTATTAATGACTTGGATGAAGGAGTAGAGGAGATGCTTATCAGATTTGCAGATGACACAAAACTGGGAGGGATAGCTAACACCTTACAAGGCAGAAACTGTTTCAAAATGATCATGACATGATGGAAAGGCTGGGCCAGAACTAACAAAATAAAATTCAGCAAAGATACATGTAAAGTTCTGCATTTAGGTAAAAAAATAAATAAATGCACAAGTATAGGGTGGGTGATACCTGGCTTGGCAGCAGGACATGTGAAAAGGATCTAGGGGCTGTAGTTTTTTTTTTCTTTTTTCTGCTTTTCTAAATGCACCCATCACAGAAAAAGAAGTCCAGGAGGCAATAATAGCTTCTAAGAACAATAAGGCAGCGGGTCCAGATGGTTTCCCGAATGAGTTTTACAAAATTTTTGCGAATATTTTGGGTCCACACCTCACAACAGTATACAATAACATTTTAGCAGAAGGGGAGATGCCACTAAATTTTTATAATGCGGCAATTACACTGATCCCTAAGCCAGGCAGAGACCCAGATCAGTGTGGTAGCTACAGGCCTATTTCTTTGCTAAACGCGGATTTTAAATTTTTTTCTAAGATACTAACAGATAGGCTTAAAGCAATAAGCGGAGAAATCATCCATATTAATCAAACGGAGTTCATACCTGGCAGACTTGATCACAAGCTAAACATGAGTCAGCAGTGTAATGCAGCTGCTAAAAAGGTTAATGCATTTTTAGGCTGCATTAACAGAAGCATAGTGTCCAGGTCACGAGACGTAATAGTTCCACTCTATTCTGAACTGGTCAGACCTCATCTGGACTAGTGTCCAGTTTTGTGGGCACTGCATTTTAAGAAGGACATTGATGAATTGGAACGGGTTCAGCGGAGAGCAACAAAGATGGCCAGGGATCTGGAAACCAAATCCTATAAGGAAAGGTTGAAGGAGCTGGTAGTTAGTTTAGTTTAGTTTATTGTACTGGCAATAGGCCTTGACATAAAGAGCATACACATCCAACATTATAACGTAACATATATAAATTATTCAAAACACCATGAAATGAGGACAAATACAATTCAGAGGAACTGGGTATGTTTAGCCTGGGGAAGAGAAGACTAAGGGGAGACACGATCGCCGTCTTCAAATATCTGAAGGGCTGTCACGCAGAAGATGGTGCAGACTTGTTCTCTTTTGCTCCTGAGGGCAAGAGTAGAACCATTTGGCTCAAATTACAAGGAAGCAGATTACAGCTAAACATTAGGAATAACTTCCTAGCGGTAAGAGCTGTTGACAGTGGAACAGGCTGTCTAGGGCGGTGCTGGCCTCTCCTTCACTGGAGGTTTTCAAAAAGAGGCTGGACGGCCGTCTGTCAGGGATGCTGTAGCTGTGGATTTCCTGCAGTGAGCAGGGGGTTGGGCTAGATGACCTCTGAGGGTCTTGCGAACTCTAAGGGTGTCTTTAGACATAACGGTGTCTGAATGTGTGTTTTGACCTTGATATGAACACGGTTTGGCCCTGTGTTCACCATGTGGCGCTGCTTAGACACACAGCCCATCTTGGGGCAAATTGGCCTTTTGCTCACCACCCAGTCTCCATACACAAGCGCTGCTGCCTCGTTCCCCGTCTTGTACCTGCTAACACACCACGCGATATCATTAGACACAACGTTGGCCACAGGTTCAGCTGGAACATGCAAATTGGCCTCATGATGCAATGGTGTTCACATCGCGTGTACAACAGGTGGCCAAACTGGTGCTGGGATTGTTATGGTGCTTACACACAATGGCCAAACACATGCTGAGGGGTTTAACACCCTATGTTTGTGATGTCGAAAGATGCCCTAGGATTCTATGATTTTAGGTGGAGAAAGCATGTGCTACCCTCCCCCAATCAGCTGTTCAGTGGGTGGGGAGAGAGCATGTGTGCTCCTCTGCCCCCCCGCCGCCTCTTCCATGATCATCTGTTTAGCAGGTGGGAGGAATGCAAGAGCTCACTGGACCCCCTCTCCCCCAATCAGCTTTTTAGCAGATGTGAAGAGCACGCACTCTCGTTCGTGGCCCCCATCAGCTGCTGTCCACTGGCAGTGGGCCCAATCTTACAGCGCAATAGGAGTCAGGGAGTTGAGCCCCATGTTACTAGCTCCTCAGCCAGATACACAGGGAGGAGGGTCTGGTGAGTATCATGGGGGAGCTGCTTCTTTGAACTACATCCTCCCTGCTGGCTCAAAGTGTGATGGCTGCATTCGCCTCCCCCAGGGCAGGCGGAGGATCCAGCTGGCCCTGTCTTGTGCCTTTATCCAGTGTTGTGTGAATGGGCCCTGTGTTCACCCCTATTCAGGAAAGAACAGTGCTGGTGATCGTATCAGTACTTGCCCTGATGAAGCTGCATTGACAGAAATGTGGCTTTATTTGCAGCCAATGTGCTTTACTTTAAGCATGTGTTTAAGTTTCATTGAATTAAGCTCATCCTTAAAGTTAAACACATGCTTCAATGTTCTCCCCAACAAGGTTGCTTTCCTGAAGCAAGACTGTAATTAATAGGACTGAGACAAGAGCAGATGTTCCTGTTCCACAAGGAAATACTGACTTTTCAGGAGTGTTTGCAAGTGTTCGTCAGAACTTCATCAGTCTCTGGTGATTCCACACTTCCGCCATTGTTGAAATTGGCACCTGTAATTGTTCATCGTTTCCCATCAATTATGTCACTTTCTGGCATTTTCATCATTTTTCAGCACTTTCTGGCATTTTTTGTAATTTTTCATCACTTTCCAGGACTTTTCGTGACACGTGTTTTACAGCTCTTTTCTGGCAATTTACAGCACTTCCCCAGCATTCAGCTGGCACTTTTGCATCTCCACAGTCCTCAGGGGTGTGCACATGGGGCTGGGATCAGCCCTGTAGCAGCTTTGTTTAACTCGCAAAAAATATCAACAAAATGGTAAAAACAGCAAAAAAGCCAGTAAGTTTCCACATCGTGCAAATGAAGGCAAATGACCTGTTTCCGATGGAAACAGCTTTCACCACAATTTGTCATTCCAGACCTAGTTACTATTGCTGAAAATACCTGTACTTTATAAACCTATCTGGATAGTAAAGAACACATCTAGGAATGTACTTTAAGAGTTTTTAGTTAATGCTAAAGGCCTTTTTTGATATCTTGGTCAAATGATCAAGCAAGTTAAAATTCTACTAAGCCAGTTTAATTGCATCTCCTGTTTACTTACAGAAAGTTGGATGTGACAGCGTGATAGGGTCTTCCAAGCAGGAGGATAAGTGTGGTGTGTGTGGAGGAGACAACTCTCACTGCAAGGTGGTGAAAGGAACATTCTCCAGGACACCAAAGAAACAAGGTCAGTCCGTTTGAGAGGTATAGTTCAATGTCTGTGCCCATGATTTCTCACTTGTTCCCTCTGGATCTCATTGCTGCCATAACAAACACACAACTAATCCCAAGTAGTCTCAAGCTCTGCTCAGACAGATGTTGGACCTTGTCTTAGATATAAGGACTGCTAGGCCTTGTCTTTAGAGTGAGTCTGAAAGAAATTTTATTTAATATCACTACACTGTGTTGAAATCAGGGTTTATCCCTGACACAGTTGGCATGAAGAAGCACTTTTAATAGTCACTGTTAGAGACTGAAGGAGTGAATTGTATTCCAGACCTCTTTGTGGGTTAAGGGTGTTCACTTATTTGGTAGATTATTGCATTCTTTTATCCCCAAATATTGCCCAGACTGGGGCATGGATGCTCTCTCCTTCTACAATGTGTACAGCTCCTCACTATCCTGGTGCCTCAAGGGAGCCCAGCCAAGGGATTGCATCATGGGAGATGTAGTCTAGAGAGCAAAGGCCACAATGGGATAATGGTGCAGGAACTACAACTTATGATGCATTGGAATTACTGTATCTGCACCTATAATGAAGATATTTTGATTCGAGTTAAATAAGAAAAAATATTTTTGGAGTTTTTCCTTCAGCAGGAAATCCACCCCCACCCCACCCCGTCTTTTTGTATAAATTTGGGATTGTTAGCAGGTAAAATAGCCAGCTACTAGACCAGAAACAAATGGGTTCAGAAATTCATTTAGCTCAGTACTAAGACATTAATTTCCCCACAATAAAATCAGCACATGTAGGGTATCTCTTACCCTTTCCTAGGAAATTCTTACAGCATATCCTCATACAAGTTGGTTTACTCCCCAAGAGAGGAGTTACTCTTAAGCTAGGGCTTCTCAGACTGGATCAGGAGTGTTGTCAAGTGGAGTGTCACCATCTGCAGATGAGGTTTATTATTTATTTATTTATTTATTTTATTAACTTCTACCCCGCCCCTCCTGCCATGCAGCTCAGGGTGGCTTCCAACATCTTAAAATCCAATAAAAACAGTTAAAATAATCACAAATATTATAAAAACAGGGCTAGCAAACCAATCTAAAAACCAAAAATAGGTGGGGGAACTAAAACCCCACACCCTACCCACCCTCCCTCCCAAAGGCCTGGGCGAACAGCCAGGTCTTACAGTTCTGCCGGAATGTTAACAGGCTAGGGGCCAGGCGAGCTTCCTCCGGAAGAGAGTTCCACAGCCACGGCGCCACTACGGAGAATGCCCTCTCTATCGTGGCCCCCCGCTTAACACGGGGGACCTCTAGGAAGGCACCCCCGGCGGACCGCAGGAGCCGCTCTGGGGCG
>QEPC01015059.1:736077-747500 GCA_003113815.1 Sphenodon punctatus | reverse complement strand
AGCCACCCCCCTCCCCACCAACCCTCCCAGTGCTCCCCCCGCTCTCACCAAGGGGAGTCACTGGGTCCACCCCCCTTTTACCCACCCCTACCTGCAACCCCCACCCTACTACCCTAGCCCTGTACAAAAAGAAGCCCACACAAAAACAAACAGGTTGCAATCCTGATTGATACTCAGTGGCAAGCAAGGTTGGAGTGGACCCTGGTGCATCAATGGAATGCCCACATCCTCAGTCTCCTCCCAGTTGAACGGGACTCAGCTGCACCTGACAGTATGTCCCCACCCCAGCTTGCAGCTGCACCACCTGTGTCTGTTATACCTTGTTGATACTGACATACCTTGCCTCTTTCTGTTGCTGTTTGGGGTCATAAGGTTATATATAAACCTCAAAATGGGGTCACATTCGCAAAAATTCTGGGAACCGCTGTTCTAAGTACTGGTTAGAATACCTATTATATGTACATGATTTTGGAAACTCCCTCCCTTCGTTGCTTAGCTATCTGTATGTTAACTTATCTTATCTTTGCCTTATCTTACACAGAAGGGCTCTCTGCCACAACAAACCATGGAAATGTTTCCTGCACCCAGCAGTACTAAGCAAAACAAAAATATTCATTTACTTCTGACACTTTTTTATATCTTCCTCTGCCAACAGCTGGAATCAAAACTGCTTAGCCCAAGCAAAGAGCATGCTGGGAAACCAAATATTTGAGCATACAATTTATACAGCTGCTTGGGAGATTTTAAGAAGCCTCAGTGTAAACAGGTCTTGATAACTAGAAGGCCTTGCTAACAGGATTGTGAGAGAAAGCTGAAATAAAGAAATTGCTGCTGGTTCCAAATTCTGTTTTTTAAGCAGGCCTAATCAGTAAGCTGTTGTTGACTTAAGTCTGCATCTCTTTTCCATTAACCTAGATGCCACTGTCTGTCTTGCTTTCTTATTATCTGACACACATAATGACTCAGGCCCCACCTGCTAAGTAACACTGTGTATTTGTGTAAAATAATTATTTTTGCATACATTACAACAGATTTTTGCTTTGTTTATAATAATAACCAGTTTTGTTTTTACTATCACAATAAAGGCTATGTAAAGATGTTTGAAATTCCAGCTGGCGCAAGGCACTTGCTTATACAAGAATCAGATGCCACGGGTCATCATCTTGGTAAGTATGGGTGAAAACAGACATGGCGCTAACTTCACTTTAACACCGTTTTAACATTTCTTATGCATGTTGCGGGCTGTATCAGTGACCTATGCAACCGTGAAACATGCATAAGAAATGTTAAAGTGAAGTTAGCATCATGTCTGCTTTCACCGTATGATACTGTGGTTTGGGGGTGTTTGGGGGTTCCCCCCCCCCCCGAGTGACTTATTCTGCTTGCTTTTTTGGCCGATAAGCTGATAGGGTTCATTCATCTGTCTGCACATAGGAGTTATCTTCCCTTTGAATGTGCAAAGTAGGAAAATTTGATCCAATTTCCCCATAAACATTATTACTTAGTGTACCACAGCAGGAAAGCTCCAGACACAGAGTCAGCCTGTTTGTTGCTACTGCTGCGTGAGTAATGGATTTAATTCTCGGTAGGGGCAAATTTACATTGACTTTGCATGTCTGGATCGTAACACCCATTCCATATTCAGCTATTTCCCACTTGCATAGACCTCCCTAGTCCAGCAGCATTGCCTCCCTATTTCAGATTCTGCATCATTGTTAATAACATCAATGCCAGGCTGTTCAATCAATCACAAAGTTTAGACAGTAATTGAAATCCTCTCCTTACAATGTAGTGGGATCAATGAGGAGCAATGCCTAGCAGGCTATTATTAATTGGAAGTTGATTCACAGCAAATGGCCTACTAATTCTGCGATGAATCATCCAGACTTCTCTTTAGTAAATACTTCCCTGAACTGCCATACAGCGTACTCTTAAAGAATGCTGACCAACACAGGTTTGTTCTCATGAACAAGTGTCACCCCAGAGAAGCTGCTCTGGAATAACTATATTCCTCCACCATGGTTCCTTCACAAGTAACAGGAGTAGAATAAAGGGAGACACAGGGCCAAAAGCAAAAGCTATAGAAATCTGTGTACCCCATGAGAGACTTAAAAGCAAATCTAAGCAAGCTAGAGTGCCGAAACAATCCAGCCTTACCCAGGGAGAGCTAGTGGGAAACTGGTAATTGGTTTTTTCCCTCTTCTAACTAACCCCACCCACCAAAAATTGAGATATAAAAGAAAAATTGGAAGGACTGAATATTTGCAAGGATTTCATATTTGTTATGTTTTTTCTAGCAATTAAGAATCGAGAAACGGGGAAGTTTATTTTGAATGAAGACAACTATGTGCCAGACTCAAAAGTGTTTGTTAACATGGGTGTGGAATGGGAGTATCGGAATGATGATGATAGGGAAACAGTGCAGACCATGGGGCCTCTGCACAATGGAATAGTTGTGCTGGTAAGTCATTTGAAAACCATGTTCTGTGGAGCAGACTGTCTGGGTTACATTGAATCATAGCATTCTAAATTATATATTCTACATTGCTGTTATGGAAGTTTAAACACACCAAAGCATCTGTTTTAAGAATAAAGGAGACACCTTTTTTTAATCCTTTCCCTTCTTGCATATTACCACTTATTTTACAGAACTTGTGTTTACAAGGACTCAGGGAGTTGTGTGTCAAATCATTGACGCTTCTGATTATTTCCTGCTGATGCCCAGAAAGTGCCATTATTAAAAGATATCCCATCTACTAACCACAAGAGATGTGAACTTTGGGGGAAATCAATATAGCACATCAATGATACATTGACAATACCCTTTAACATCCCAAGAAGTTAAGGAGGCAATGTGGGCCACTGATTACAACATTGAACTGAAGCTTCTGAAGACTGGGTCCGTGATTTACAAACCACTTGCTCCAGAGTAGGGCTTCAATGGGACTGTTCCATAGCAAGTGGGTGGTAGTTTTGTCTCTTCCATGTGCTTGCTGTGTGACCTGAGGCAAGTATCTTCCTACAGTTCCATTCCCCTGCTCTCTCTTTAGAAGATGTGACTTGTCAAGTCAGGACACAAGATATCATTCTTTTCAGGGTCAGGTAATTTAATCTCAATCAGTGGTTTAGCTCACGAGTATTTTAATGTATGCTAAATGTACATTGTAAAAGTGTAAACGTAATATAAATAAATACTGCAGTCCAGACTATCAGCTGGTGTATGTCAGCAGAGCCCTACTGACATTGCTAGAGCTATGCTAATCTACACTAGCTGAAGATCAGACATCTTGGAACTATAAAAACTATATTCTGTAAAGGCTGGATTTTATACTGGCTGTTTTCAGATGAATGCTCTAATGCCAGCATTATTTATAAAATCTGCTTCATAGTTACGTGGTTTTAATCAGGACTAAGTGTTTAGACAATCACGATCGGTCATGCCGATATAAATCATTAAACTGGTATGGCTGTCTGAATGCTTATGCTTATAGGGGTTTCAAGGAGGACTCTGTCAATCCCATGGTTCACTGCAGCTGAATTTCAGTTCCCCTCCTGCTGCTCCTGTTACAGAGGTGGGCAAGGCTCTGCCTCTCCCATTGCAGAGAGAGATCCAAGAGGTCAGTTGCGAGGCACATGGGATTATCATCCCGTTTACCTTGCTTCAGGCTTGTGGCTCTTTATAACTGGCTTGTGGGTGCCTCTGCATGAAACGCAGCAGATGGGAGCTTGCGCAGATCTCCCGAGTCCCTTCGGGAGGGGGAGAATGCCAGTCCTGGTCTCCAAGCCCAGACAGAAGAGGAGACCCTCAAGCAGCACAAGCGCTGCACAATTCACTCCAGAGACTCTATAAGTGGGAGAGGGAGAGCGCATCTTGTGGGGCTCCTGCCTTGCCGAAGCTCGGAGAGTGGGGAGGAGGCAGAGCCTGTGCTATAGATATCTGCCCAGATGCAGCCCACTCACTTAAAAAAAAAAAAAAAGATAAAGAAATGAGAGAATAAAATCTTTATGAAATATAAACTAAAAGGAAAAGAAATGGAGAACAGAGTCCCTGTGTCTCTGGTCTGCTTCCTGCCTGGGTGCCTCTCCTAGTGGCTGCTGTCTGGGCACCCCTCTCATCACAACATCCTTGCTGCCTGACACTTGCTGTCATGGGTTCCTGGAGCAGATGGGTAATGGGGACATAAACTTTACCTGCAAACCTCTATGGTCTAGGGGCTTAATATTGTTTTAGGCATTCTCACGATTGTTATGCTGACATTATTTGAAACAGATATAGAGAAGACCTTTAAATCCAGGTTGAACTATACCAGTATTTAACCAGTATTCATCCTGGAAGTAGAACTGTTTATACCAGTATGACTGTTCAGACAGTCACCTTCAATCTGGATTTATAGGGAATAATATCAGTATTATGCTCATCTGAAAACAGCCACTGTTACTTACAGCACCTTATTCCATGTGTGGTATCATTCTCTTCAAGAAAGTACTGTCAGACCTGAGTAATGATATCATAAACTGGCACTAGGCCATTTTTAGGTTAATACTTCCTACACTTATTAGGAATTGAATTTAATATTAATAAAACTTGAGCAGATATTGAAATGTAACATAAGAGAGTAAAATCAGCCCAAAGCCACAACCACTTGTTATAAGATAGAGTATAATAAGAACATCTGTATCACAAAGATAAAGTCAAATTTAGCAATAAGACTTGAGCTAATGAGGCTAAAATGTTTAAATCTGTTAGGACGTATCTTGAAATTTGTTCCATAATTGTCAATTAAAGACTACTCTCAGTCTTACCAAACTGTTGTCGTGTGTTTTGTTTTGCTGACTAGGTGATTCCTCATGACGATGCCAAGATATCATTAACTTACAAATACATGATCCACGAAGACTCCTTGAATGTTGATAACAACAATGTTTTGGAAGAGTATTTGGTAACATATGAGTGGGCTCTGAAAAAATGGTCCCAGTGTTCCAAACCCTGTGGAGGAGGTAATGAAAAGAAAGTGATAAAAGAAAATGGTTTCTTTTTTTGCACATTATTAATCTATTGGTCTCATTGGCACAAGATATTATTAAGGCTAAGGATTGTTTTTAAAAGGATTAGTAATTTAAATAAATAACAATCTGATCTGAAATTGCATTCAGTAGGGAATAAGATATATGATGGATATTAACAATCTTCAGGATGTAAACTTGGGGTAAAGAGCACACGTCTTCTTTGAGAAGATGAAAAAACTAGTTATGCAATATTCATAATCACCTGAAATATCTGCTACTGACCACAGCAAGAAAAGGATAAGAGATTAGATGGATGTTTGACTACAGTGAGAAGATCCTCTAGTTTGGACACCATTGAGCACTGATGTTCAGTCCTGCTCCTCACCAGTGGTTCCGGGAAGATGGGAAGACTGGAGGTTTCAGCAGCCTTGCAAACATGATGGTAGCCCACTTTGGCCTGCGGGCCACTGATCCAGAGTTCTCCCGGGTGTGGTAGCGGCTAGTCTGGGCTGTGATCCTGGAGACATCCGGGGTCACAGCCCAGGCTACCATCTGAAAGATCAGGCCAGAGCAAACTACAGCGGGCTATAACGTTTGTTTTAGCCTGCCATGGCCCGGTCCAGATTGAGGCCATCATAGGCCATTATGGCTGCCTGTCATGGAGGAGATAGGGTACTGGGTACAGCACCTGGTTGTGTGAACATTTGTTCCATGGTTGGACCCGATCCTGACCAGGTTGCCAGCAGCTTCCCAGTCCAGATCAAGTTGTGATGGCGGTAGTCCGCCATCACTTGTGTTAACACCAATAGTTGCATTTTGGAGTGTGTAAAAGACACTTTTGAAAGTTGCCCTTTAAGTAAAGTCTCCCTTCTCAATCTATTAATCTTGATCAAAACTTTGTGCTGAGAAGAAACCAGGATTGATAGTTTTGGATGTTTGGTATAGAGCTGCTCGAGATGACCAAATTAGTTGTCTATCAAATATGTCTTCTGTGGAAGGTTTTCTTATGCTTCAGAATAGATTTTGAAGTGCTTCATAAAGAAGTAATTAGCAAGTAAAATCTAAGTTGTGTGTAAGCACTTTAAATGCTGAAGGTAAGTGAAGTGTCTTTCTTAAGGTTATCAGTTTACAAAATATGGTTGCCGGAGGAAGACTGACCTCAAGATGGTTCATCGGAGTTACTGCGAGCTGATCCAAAAGCCAAAGCCCATTCGCAGAGTGTGCAATCTGCAGGAATGTTCTCAGCCAATGTAAGCATTATTGCCCATCAGATTTACTCTTTGCCTATGTCTAGTTAATGCTAATGGTTGCTTGAAATGTGCCTATGGCTATCCTACTCCCACACATGGGTGCTTTAGATTAGGGGCCTTGCTTAGCCATTTTTTTACATTATTACCTAGTTAGTGTTATACAGTGATGTGTTCTTGTGACCAGAGTAGTGCGTTTGGAAACAGTAATTCTTGGGATGATGGTTCCCATTGATACCAATGTGGGGAGGGTTGGGAAAAAAATCCCAGTTTTGAACTGCCCACTTGCATCTGTTTCATTGTTAGGTAATAAAGATGAAAATAGAAAAGAGGTTGAATTTATATAACTTTATTTTACACAGGGTGAATTTAAACATAAACCCCTCCTCACCAGTTATTGAAGAGAGCATTATAGGGAGGTTATTGAAGAGAAAATTATACATAATTTCTAACCAAACACCAATAAAACTCACAGCATAGTTTTAAAGATCCAAATATAAGGGGCTGGAGTTATGTTTGGCTCATTCCACTAACTGTTTCTGTTGAAACATTTATGGGTGGGGAGGCGCTTGTCTAAAAACACTCTTTCTGGGACATCTCAGTGCTGAGTTCATGCAGCAGTATAAGGGGTAGAGGGTCAGTCTTGTCTGAATCCAACACTGTCCAGTTTCGTAAAATCATTAAAGCTAGAAGTGGAAGAGATCTAGAAGTTTATCTGTTTCACTTGTCTGTCAATGCAGAATTCTTCCCAACACTCCATTTTTTCCGTGCTTGTGCAAATACAATTTTCAATTACCCAAGTGTTGGACCTTTCACCAGTTCCTTTGCAAAACTGTTCTGCAGCCGAGTGTATTTCAGTGTCAAGACTGTGTTCATTCTAAATTTTCTTTTCCTTAATTTCAAACCATCCTGCCACATTCTGCCTCCATAAATAGCTCTCCCTCCATCACTGTGGCCTGTTATCATGTATCATGTTATCTATCAGCAGTTAGGTATGATATACACAGTTCACTTTTCCATGTTCCTTATTGGTTTCCTCCAGTCTCCATGATTATTTCTGTTGTGTCTTGTAGTCAGCAGACATTTTGCAATATGCTAACCAAACTTAACAATATTCTAATTGCAGTTATGCTGAAAGCATATAGAAAAGAACCATCAAGCTTTTGCTTTAGTGTCAATTGCTCTTGTATATACAGCCAGCAATTGCAGTGTTCTGTTTTAATAAATAATAATAATAATAATAAATTATTTTTATTTTTATATAGCGCCCCCGTGCCATGGCACTTGGAGCGCTTTACATATAACTAGCACAACTTTTTAATCCTCACAACAACCCTGTGGGGTAGGTTAGACTGAGAAAATATTGTGACTGGCCCAAGATCACACAGTGAGTTTGTGACTTATGCAAGACTAAAATTGGTGTGTGTCCCCCTACCTCCTGGTCCAAGTACTGCACACTTAGCTATTACACCACGCTGGCTCTCTTTTGCAGTGATATCACATTGGCAACCCTGTCTAACTGACTGTCCATATCACCTCTAGCTCTGTCAGCAATCCTACTTTCAAATTTGTCTCATCTCATTGAGTTTTTCTGTTCCAAATTATTTTCTGGCATTTTCCCAAAATTGTTTTCATATTGTTGTTTTCTTCCCATGTTTCTAAGCTCCCTTTGTTGCTTTGTGTTATTTCTCTGTACTCTCTGGTGACTGTTTGACATTCAGCTGTTCTAGCTCTGCATTTAATCAGCTGATTTTAAAGAAAATTTTTAAAAAGGATATTTTTTGAATTAGCCTCCAAGAGATTCATTAGTTTATTGAGTCCATAGTGCTAATGTCTGCTGCCATCACTTGGGAATGGAGAGAGCATTTCTGCACAGAGTGATCTTTGTCTTCTTTTTAAACTGTATTAAAAACATTACATTGCCGGTAAAACATAAGTTTCACCTGCTCAAATAATAAATGTCAAAAATAGCATCTTTTCCTGTAAAAAGAAATCAGTTTACCATTGCAACACTTTGTCCCTTGGAGGGCAATGAAATGGTGTCTGAAATGAATCAAACAGTAGACAATATCGATATAATGTTTTGGAAACCTTTAAAAGGTTGCAGAGCATTTGGAGGCTTCCATTTGCAGTGTTCCCAATTCCTCTTTCTTCCTATGATCCACCCCATTCTCTCTACATTACTGCCAACAAGAGGAGAAAACTGTGTTGACACGCATCTGAACTCGCCAACAGAAGTTGGTCTAATAAAAGACATCTGGACTACTATCTCCCTCTCTTACATTTTTGACTAACATGGGAACCACGCTATTTGAACTGTGATATAGGGATGACAGCCATGACCACGTCTGCTGAGGTGACAGTGTTATGAATTGGAACCGTTCTCTCTGTTTCCTGACTAGGAGCAGGACTTAAACCCCTAGTAGGCAGTTCCCAATTCCGGGATCTGGGCAGAGGCACTGTGAAACAGATCACAAGCCCTTAAATAGACATGTGTTTATTATAAAAAGAACTGAGAATATAGCACCAATACACTTGCATCTAGCAATAGCCTTCACCTACTCTAACAGCAAGCATACACACACAAATACATATGTTCTTATGCATCAGAGGCCTCAGGTCTGGTCTCAAGAGGAGAGCAGGGCGGGGGCCCAATCGAGGTCTATCTAGGAACCTAGCTGCTGGAGTCTTGGCTTTTCACAGCCTTTGAGATCATTGGAAAGGAACCAAGCATCGATCAACCGGCAGTCACCTAAGTAACTTGTCAGAGGGTACCATGCAAGGCATCTTTCCTGTCTAGGGCTGGCCTTTTTATACAGTGACTGCCTTATGATTATCCAGAGTGCGGGGTTGTCAGTGCTAAGCCTGGAAAGTTCTCCCATTGGCTGTTCAGATTTGGGGTACTGCTTAGTCATTGTTATTATGGGATGTCCTGACCAGTTGGATCCTGCTTACCCCTCCCTCCAGATGGGAGGCCTGATCTTTGGCCATGAGTTGCCCATGCCCCTTTCTCTAAGGCGTCTTCACTGTCTGACTTAAGCCATCTTTTCTCATTGCATTGCTTAGTTCTTATCTGCAACCTTCTCTCTTGTTTATGTTCTGGGAACGGACAATTCTTGCTAGTTCTGTTCTTGCTAGATGACAAGAATATATTCCTGTCAGCATATTTCTCTCATTTCCTTCTCCTCTTTGCCAGCCTGTTTCTTATAATATGCATTTTCAATGTTTCTACACTAAAGTTACTATAAAGCATATAGCAAGCAAATAAAACATATAGGGAACTCATAGCATCCTTTCAATAGTTTCAGATGTGTACAATATTCTCTTGGTTAGTGCTTCAATCAGTCTATTAATTCACTACAACAGCAGCAGTTGGGGTAAACATTGTTAGCCAGAAAAACAGATGCTAAAAGCAGGCCATGAAAAATATTGCATAAGGATTCAAACTTTCAGTTGAAGGCAAAATTTAGCAATGCAAACAGGGTGATACTTAGTACCGAATAACAAAATAACAGGGTATCAAGCTATCAGAACTTGACAGGCCAGCTTGCTCTGAAATAAACACATAGAGTTATCTCCCCAACCAGTGCCAGAACAGATAATGGAAATATTTCTGGGTGTCTTGCCCAAGAACGTTGCTAATACACGAGCACCTCCTAAAGGTTTCTGGCAACAGTACAACTGTGTTCTAGACACACGTTTAAATTATACTCTTTCACATTTAAATGTTGGGGTGCTCAAACAAGTGAGGTCAGATTACCATGAACCATGCTCCAAAATCCTTTACTAGAACACACAGCTAGGAGAAAGACAGAAAGGGGGAAACACACATTTTACTTAGATCAAAATACATATATCATTAGATTTTAGTTGATCCAGAACACTTGTATATGAACACACATAGAAACAGGAATGAACACATTCACACAGTAAACAGACACATTCATAAAGATATTTTGCTTTTAAGCAGTTTATGAGAAACTTTGGTCAAGCAAAATAAAGAAGCTAGCAGGCATCCATATTGACTTGGCAACCAAAGCGAGAGTGCACTGGGTACCAAAGAGTAGCTATGGATTCAGGCCAGCGGCTTTACCCTGTCAAAGATAAGAAGAGCTAAGAAGATTAAAGAGGTACCATAGTTGGGCTAATTTTAAAATCCTGCCTCGGGTTGCCAAAAAGGATGAACCAAGCCTGGATTGGCCAAATTGTAGCCAGGTGATCTGGCCCAAAAATCATGCTCTGAGATGCCAAAAAGGGAGGGCCTGGACTAGATTGGTCAGTAACCATTGACAGAGTGGCTCCCAGGTGTCCGCTGCCTTCCCGAGTCTCCTGCAGGTCTCCTTGGTTTACTGAGGGCCTGAGGTGTTTGAACCGGGAGAGCAGGCAGTTAGAGCGATGGTGGTGCCCGACTCATAATGAGTATGGTCGATCGCAGCATAAGACCAGTTTAAAGGCCTATGCTGTGGCAGTGCAGGCAGCAAAGAAGCAGTTCTTTGCTGCCCTCATTGCATCTGCAAAGTCACGTCCAGCGGAGCTTTTCCAGGTGGTGAAAGGCTTGGCCAGACCTGCCTGCCTCCACCTGAACCTGGAGCAATCCAGTGAACGCTGTGACCGGTTTAATGAGTACTTTGTAGATAAGATGGCTTGCATCCGCCATGATTTCGGTACAACAGTTATTGCAGAGGATCATCTTGGGGCTATGAATCCCCTGTCCTGTCCTGTCCTGTTTTGTGGGATCGATTTCAGATGGTGTCACCTGCTGATGTGGAGTCCTTGTTGGGATCTGTTCTTGCCACCACTTGCGAACAAGATCCATGCCCGTCCTAGTTGGTGAAAGTCAGCCAGGAGACGTTACGACCATTGCTGGCTGGGGTGGTTAGTGCCTCCCTTCGGGAGGGCAGGGTGCCTGACTGCCTGAAGGAGGCTGTGGTTAGGCCCCTGCTCAAGAAACCATCTCTTGACGCTGATGCTCCTGCCAGTTATTGACCATACTCTAACCTTCCTTTTGTAGGGAAGGTTATTGAATGGGCTGTGTCATGGCAGCTCCAGGAACATCTGGACCACACCGGTTTCTTTGTCCCCTTTCAGTCTGGTTTTTGGCCTCGGTATGGTACGGAGACTGCATTGGTGACCTTGATTGACGATCTCCGTCTGGCATTGGACCAGGGT
>QEPC01015059.1:708583-728087 GCA_003113815.1 Sphenodon punctatus | reverse complement strand
AACTAAAATTAGAAGAACATCCATTGATCAAGAAAGTTAAAAGCCATTGTTGCCTTTTTAAAATTGGTCACCTGGAATTGCATCATAGATAAGGACATGATATTAAAGCATGGCAGGAATAGATGCATAGGTCCTTTTTTGGGCCCCTCTGCAGCCTTTATAGATTTACAAACTATACACCTATATGTCCTGTCCAGAGGTGGCACTTGTACAGAACAGTGGAAAATTAGTGGTGACTACACAATTATATCCCCAGGGTCAATGATCAAGTAGGTATTGGATGTTCCAGTAGGTTTGGAAGGAAAGAAACTACATAGACCAAGAGACTGGTGGATCTATCAGTGGTTAGATCCAGGGTTGTCCAAACTGATGGAGACATTTTATATAGAGGCCCACACAGTCTTTTAGGAGGAGGATCAAATACAAAGATCAGATGGCCCTTGGACACATGTTTTCATATATAACTATTGGTTCCTGTGCCATGGTATGGTCCCTGGATGTGTACATATGGCCCAGCAAACAAATACTAAAATAATGTGGGCCCTTAGAAGAGAAGGGAATGTTGATGCTGGTAACTACATATTGGAGCAATTGGCAGGTGCTGGCAAAGCAATGACCCCAAAATATCAAAGGATAAGTAATCCAAGTCCAAAAGTATGGACACTGCAAAATTTGGCTGCAAGAGCCATGCTGACTAATTAAATTCAGCTACCCGCATGGCTAAGCCACTACCCTGTACGTTTAGTAGTGCAAAATATCATGGCACATGGAGCAATAAAAATTGGTTATGATGGAATCAAATGTTCAGATTGCCAACAAAGAAAGGCCAATGGTCCATATAAACAACCCTCCTAAGAAGAATAAAGTGACAAAGCCAAAAGCACACTGCTTTTTGCAAAGCAGTTATTGCTGTTCCCTTTACATTTTTCGACAGCTTGGCAAAATGTTTTAAGAAAAGAAAAACCGGCTGCTGTACAGTCAGTTCAGAGCACTGCCTGCTTCGATAAGGTCAGCAGCCAAGGCCTTTTAGACACTATGTGTCAAATATCTTTCAACCTAACATGTTTTTGGATGTGAATTCATGGGCCACTGCAACTAAGTTAACTCCTTAGTGCCCAAATAACATTGTAGTCCCCGGTTACTGCTTGCAATTACCAGGAAAAGCCCAGTGGTAATTTCATGTTCAGGGCTCATGCCAAACTGTTGCCAAGCTGCTATTTTGCTCACGTGCCTCACACTATGACCCACTTGAGCAAAAAGGGGGGAATAATAAAAATAATAATAATAATAATAATTGAAGCACCATGAGGCCAGACCAGAAGGATCTCTCTGCCTGACTCCACTTCCCCTTGCCTGATCTGTTAAGTTACCTTTTTTAAAAATAAAAGGATGCCCCTGGGTGGGTGGGTGTGAATGTCTGTGATCTCTCAGACTGGCTCCACTTCCTCTTTTCTGGTCTTCGGAAACAGCACCAAAGGGCCACCAAGTACCTGGGCCAATTACCCCAAACTTCACAAATTGGCCTGATTACCCAGAAGTACTATTTGGTGCAGCCCTAAAATGCACCTGTGGCCACCGCCATGTTGGCCATAGGCTAGTTACAGCTCTGCATGGAGCACATTCTGTGCTGCCTTCCCTTGTCACAGAGGTGTTGTGAACCCCCTTCATACAATGCTCACACACACAAACCAGCAGTGGCTGCACTTCATGTCTGCTTCCCCCTCTGGAAGGACAATATCTGAATGAGCCCAAAGAAATCAATTGTGCCTGACTTAGAAAGCATCACTACCACCGTGCATAGGTTACGTTGCATATAGTGTCTTTTCCTAACATAAGAAGAGACCCTTAGAATGGACAAGACACATTGGAATGGTTTTTGTATCTCCAATCTTTTAGCCCATATGAGCTATGTTCTCACCACTAAGCTGCTGTCTGCCTCCAATATTTTATAAATGAATGACAGTAAAAAGTTGGGGTTATTGCAAAGAAAAGGTGTTAGTGCATCACTCCCAAGGAGTCCAGAGGGAAGTAGGCAGGTAAACATCCCTTCCCCATGTTCTTCTATCTTTGCTATCCAAGAATACTTTTTGCCAGATGCATATACAGGTGCCAATCCTCTGACCACATACTCTGGAATGGTTTCATTGATTTCAATGGGACTACTCCAGTGTAAGTGGCTTGAGAATTGTAGCTGTAACATCAAAGAGAACACAGAAACATTAAATTAGTGACAGTGTTGTTCTTAAGAGTTAACATTAAATTCACAGTGATGGCTCTGACTCTCTGGATCACAACCAATCTACAAGGTAGAGAAGTCACATTGTGCATGTCCACAGCACTGTCATTTTTAAATGGTTCTTTTTATTTAGTTTAATTAATTAATGCAATGCATTTATTTTACAATTAATTAGTAGTTTACCCATATCAGGGGCTAATCATTTGTCCTGTCTGGTTTTGGCAAAGCAGTAGTTTTTCAAACACAAAAATAAAATTGCTTAAAAATCTCAAAATGGTATTTTTGTGTGTGCTCCAAATAACTTGGACAATTGAAACACATTTCTTTTGAAAGTTACAGGAGAAGAAAATGTACAGCTAGTCAGATTTTGTGTCGAGAATCAGCTAACCAATTTTGATTAATTTTGTTATTCCCCACACACAGATGTGCAGAATTTACAGACAGAGTATTGCTTCAAGAGCATCCACAATGCAAACCTGCCATAGTATTTTGATTGAGCCAAAGTAGCTGGGTATAAAATGTTACATTCTTTGGCTAACTTACCTCTGTCTTTGTTAACCTTGCTTGGAATGTTAAACCACAGTAAATCTTTGAGAATTGTAGCTGTAAATCTTTCAGAATAACAATGGTAGCAAGTGTCAACACAAGCAGAGATTGAAAGACCCATACTGCTCTCTCTTTCCAGTGCACTGTCAGTGAGCACTACTGGGATTATTATTATTATTATTATTAGACATTTATATAGTGCCTGTTGTATGACCTGGTGCTGTACAGAACATAGAATTAGACGCGGTCCCTGTCTGTGGCTTATAATCTAAAAGACAAAGACAAAGGGGGGGGGAGACAGGGAGAGGGGACAGTGGGAGAGACAGGGGAGAAGACAAACAAACATTCAAGCGGATGCGAAGTCTCAGGTGCATATGCTTGGCTTGGTTACAAAGAGGTTGGTAGCAACAGTCAGCAGAGGAGGGCCGACAGTAAGAGTAAGGGGAAAGACTAGCGGGCATTGGGAAAGGCAGCATGGAAAAGGTGGGTCTTGAGGAGGGATTTGAAGGAGTGGAGGGAGGAGACAAGGCAGATGTTGGCAGGGAGGGAGTTCCAGGCATGGGGGGCAGTGAGGGAAAAGGGACGAAGGCAGTTAGGTAAGCAGGAGAAACGAGGGAGAGTAAGGGTGGGTACAACGGAAGAGCAGAGAGCGTGTGCAGGAGTGCGTAGGGAAATTAGGTCTGAGAGATAAGGGGGAGCTTAGTCATGGAGTGATTTGAACGTGAAAACCAGGAGTTTGAACAGGATACGTTCAGGAAGGCGGAGCAAGTGAAGGGAGAGGAGGAGAGGCATTACATGGTCGAAGCGACGGGCAGAGTGAATGATCTTGGCGGCGGACTTTTGGATTGCGACAAGGGGGGACCGGTGGGAGCGAGGGAGGCCAGCAAGGAGGAGGTTGCAGTAATCAAGGCGAGAGATAACCATGGCATGAACAAGGATTTTGGCNAAAATGAGGAGTTCAGTCTTGGCCATGTTTAGTTTGAGTTGACATCGGGACATCCAGGCAGAGATATCAGAGAGGCAGTCGACGAGGCGTGAGCGGATAGAGGAAGAGAGAGGGGGTAGAGAGATAGAGTTGGGTGTCACCAGCATAGAGATGGTATTGGAATCCGTGGGAGGCAATAATTTGACAACTTACTCTCCTCTTAAGAACTATGACTAATTTAGCCTTCCCATAGCCATTAACCATGTTTAATTATTAGGGATAGGATTCTGGGGCAAATGTTGGATTCTGTTTTCTCGGATTCGAGAATTCCAGTTCTCGATTCGGTTTCAGATTCCGTTGTGGGGTTTTTGCATTTCATTTTTTGGCTACTGCATTGGGAAAAAAAAGGGGGGGGAGTGGAATCCATGCAAAAAAAACCAGATTGCCTGAAACTGAATTGAGAACTAAAATTTTGGGAGAACTGAATCAGCCATTTTCAGGTTGATTCAGTTCTAACTGAATCTGAAATACCCATCCCTATTAATTATCCTTCTTCATTTACTAGATTAGAGCTATGTTCAGACATGATGCTGTGTAAGCTAATATGTAGTCTGTGCTACATAGTAGCTTACTACTCAGGAAGCCAGAGGTGAGAGAACCTTTCCCCTCCTGGAGGCCACTGAAAATTAGTACAGGCTCTGAAGGTTGCATGGAAGTTGGGAGCAGGGGTGTTTAAGACATGCAGTTAGGAAGTATAGGGTCCAGATAATGGATTCGTCCCATGTTCTTGTGGACATCACCTCAACTGTGCTCCCTTACCCTGAGCCCAGTTTTTCAGTGCTTGGGATAGGATCCATGGGCCAGATTCAGAAACCTAGAAAGGAGCCAAATAAAAACTATTCACAGGCTGCATTTGGCCTTTGGGCCTGAGGTTCCCCAACCTTGCTCTGAGTCTTTACTTGTAGCATTCAGATGCAACACTGTTATTTGGAGTGACTAAAGCACATGACCAGTCAATAAGACATCACTGCTTCAGGAGCATGGTGAAGGATTCCCTCAGAGTTTCATCCCTATTACCCCCTCAGGGTAGAGGAGCAAGAGGAGATCCTTAGCTGGGGATTATGGGATGGTTGGAGGAGAGTGGTTGGGTGGAATTTTTTCCATATAGCATTCAGACATGACATCGGCCCTTTCTAAATGAGCCGTGGGTTCGGGCGGAGAATAGCATGGGCGGTGCGGGGGGAGCGGTGTACACAGGTGCACATTGATCCCCCACGCATCCCCATTCATGGAGCAATCACCATATTGGGTGATGGGCTATGGGAGGAGGTGGGTGTGCATGCGTGTTTCACGGGAGCACTCACACATGCCCACCCATTGCAGCATTCACACGGTTAACACCCACTCATGCCCATGCAGCGGATTTGCATGGACATGAGTGGGTCCATCTTGTGTAAAAAGGGCCATCTTCTACATAGTAGCTCTTTACTAGAGGCATAGCTATTTTGTAGTACTTCCCCCTCACAACATTGTGTCTGAATACTACAGTGCTACTACCTAGTTTCTGGAAAGTTAGCTGGTAGTTGTTAATTGCTACTCACTAATTGCTGGACTCTGGCATCAGGTCTGAACAATCTGAAGAATGCTGGTAGTTCTGACATCTAAGAATGTTATATTCTAAACCAGGGCTGTCCAACTTCTTTACCACCGCCTTAAGTTTCTATGCTGGAGGTGGCTTGCAAATTCCAGCTGAACAGCCATGTTCTAAGTTATATTCATTTTCATTTAATTTATATTCCATTTTTAAAATTTAATTTATTCCATTTTATATTTCATATTACAATATATTCTATATCTTCTGTTTCATATTGTATTTCATTTATACTCAGATTCATTTTGAGCATCATTAATGTATGAGGGAGATAATTTTGTCTCTCTTGCCCTGTTTTTCATTCCACCAGATGGGTTACAGGAGAGTGGGAGCCCTGCAGCAAAAGTTGTGGGAAAACAGGATATCAGGTGCGTTCTGTACGCTGTATCCAGCCTTTACACGACAACACAAACCGCTCTGTACACACTAAATACTGCAGCAGTGATCGTCCAGAAGGCAGAAGGTCTTGCAATCGGGAACTTTGTCCTGCCCAGTGGAGAATTGGATCCTGGTCACAGGTAAGCAGTAGTCAGCAATCATTCTCAATCATCATCATCATAATGATAATAATAATAATAATAATAATAATAATAATAATTAATAATACATTTCATTTGTATAGTGCCCCTTCCCTTGAGGGGGATCAAAGCACTTCACAACATGAAAAATACAATAAAATGCCATAACCTAAAATTCATATAAAATCCATTTTAAAACATTTAGAAAGGGAGGAAAAATAGATGAAAGGGAACCAGAAGTGAACCCTCTAAAAGCACTTGGGGAGCAAAAAAGTGTTCAGGTGCTTTCTAAGGATGAAGAGGGAGGAACTGAGATGAACATCCAGGCCGACGATTGAAAATTCAGAAGGAATTAAGGCTATGCCCATGTTGTTCTGGTGCTGTACAAAATATTTCTCATTCTGTCGTGGAATGTGCCCTTTTTGAGGAACCTAGGACTAGGTATATCCTTCCCTTCCTTAAAATTAAACATTTATATGAAGAATATCATTTGGCTGTTGCAACAAAAGGATTTTGATATTGTTTCTGATCTTGTTTTATTTGCTGATAAAGCAGAAATGATTAGACATAAGTTTCCAAAAATCTCACTTATGGTTGACTGAGGATATTAATTATTATAATTGTGGCTGATTTATTAACTGTGTATAATAATGAATTTTATTCTTGGATTTGGTATTTTATATCCCTTATTAGATTTTATTGTTTGTATTGTGGTTTTCTATTACTTTTATATTGGCCTTGTCAAAAGCCTGTGCCAAGGAATAAAGAACTGAAGAACTAATGAGATGAAAATCTGAAGAGAGAAAGTTCCACATTGAGGGGCCTGTCACAGCAAAGGCCCTATTGCCTGCCGATTTCAGGCATGATGGCAGGATCCCCCAAAAGCAGGTGACATCTGAGCTTAGACAGCCAATGGGTGAGGTTCCAAGAGTAGGTGTCAAATATAGGCAAGCTTAGAAACCAGCAACGCAATCCTAGATTCAGTCGGCCATGCCACAAAACAGTGGCTTGCCTATGGTGATGTAGGTTGTGTTAGAGCAACACCTGCACTGAAACATACAAAGTAATGGTCAGATCACCCAACTGTATTGTTGTTACCTATTTTATGAAGTAGGAGGCGAAATGGAGTAAAAAAAAATTGCAGCTTCCTCAGTGGCTGCACATCCTACGGAGGGACATGGTCTCCTGTCCTGATTTGGCCGGGGAGGGGTGGCGGAGAATGATGCGAAGCTGGCTGGTTCCACCCCCCTGCTGCGGCCAGCATCCCGTCTCCTGCCAGGATGGGCGGCCATGGCTGCCAATAACAGGCCATGGCTCACTGCTGGGCCAGGGTGGCAAGACAACAGACGCGCCCACCCAGTTTAGTCCGCTCTGATTTGCTTGGGACCCAGACTGTGAGCCCAGTTTCTTCTGGGCCCACGTTTCCAGCCCAGCCACTTTCCCCGCTGGTTCTGAATTGGGTCCACATCTGGCGGGCCCAGAACAGATGCACAGGTTCAGTATTGGCCCAGGCAGGCCAGAGCGAGCTAAACCAGGAGGTGTCACATTTATTAACACCCATGGTCTACAGCTCCAGTATACTGGGTCGCCAAACCATAGATAGAAGATGCTTTATTTAGCCTATTTAATTAAAGATAAATTTAGATAGGTAGAGCAGTGGCAGAAACGATCCTGAAACCTATCTTGAAATTATGTTGCTTGTTCTGGCATCCATGAACCAAATCTCTAAGAACTAAATTTCAGTTGCAATAAGTTTCTGTCAGCGTCCCCCTTCTCTATGCCACTTTAATGCTTTTGCCAATTGAAATAGTCTAGGGGGAAATACAACACACTTTTTGAACAGAAAAGCCATAGAGAATGTGAATGGGATTTTTGCCGGCTTTTACAGAGGTACGCATCCAAGTCCAAATAAAATTAAATGAACATTGTGCATCTGCCCTCTTTGTAATCCTTTTAAAATCCCAGCAAAAGCCATCTTTGATAAAGACAAACCATTCTGCAGGAAGTTTACTATTTCCTGAATAAGGCTGTTAAGTTGGACACAGATTTCTGAGCTCCAGAAAGTGCATTTTTTCTGATGCTTTGCTGTCATTTTCCCCCCACCCCACAAGAAAGAGACTTTGGGTATTTTCAGACGTGACGGGGCCGATTGGCCCCGGCATGGAAACAACCCTTTGATTCCCCGCCGGGGCCACTGCTTCACAAGCTAACAGATGTGGTGGCCGATCCTGGCGGGAAATCCAGGGAGGGGGCGAGGCTGCACAGCGCAACTTGCGGCCGCTCAGCCCTGCCCTCCCCCCCCACGCTGCCCTGGCCGGCTGCCCTCCAGGAGACGAGCGGGCGCTGCGGCCAATGCAGCCGCAGCACCCGACGGCCCCCCCCAGCATTCACCATGGCCCAGAATCCCGCCATGGATTCCGGGCCATGGTCAGGAGACAGACGTTACTGTCCCCTTCATCACGGCGGGGAATCTCATTCACCACATGATCGTGGATGGTCCGGCCAGGACCGCCGATCGCGTGGTGAATCTGATTCCCAATGCGATTGACTGTGGCAAACATCTGGGGGGGGGGGGGAAAATTCCCGTTCCCCAGCAGACGTTATGAGGCCATTCCCCATCACAGGGTATTGACTGTGGTTGAGCGTGGTCTTGTAACGTCTGAAAATACCCCAAGTTTCTTGCTAAATCCTGAGAGTCTGGCATTTTAAGTCTTTGATTCTTGGCTCTTACACTAATTGGTTGCATTGCTTGGGACTCACACAATCTCACACTCAGCTTTTCTGTCTGTAAAATATTTACCCCCTTTTCAGGAGTACTGGAAGAGTTATGACAGCTACGGCTTATAATGTGTTTTGAGATCATCAGATGGACAAGCAATGTCAAAATACAATGTAGAGGTATTATATGCAATGTTGATGTCTAGTACCCTTCCAATTTTTCATGACATTTCTTTGTGAAACTGTTTAAGAGTGTGCACCTATAGGTGAGACGTTTCATTATAGAATATTCTCTGCTCTACAAATAAGAGTCATGTGATGCTTTGGCAGCACTGACTTCAGCTAGGGTTGAAAGCAATTTGACTCAAGCCACGTACTGTGAATAGATGGCCCCTGTGTAATATTATTCATATACCGTTTAAAGTATCTCTCATCGGAGAAGGCACCATGCTTTTGTATTTATCTATATAGCAACTACAACAATTTGGCCCAATCCTGGTTTATATTAATCCTGCTAATGTTAATAATGAATAGCAATAAATAATAATATTTCAAGTCAAATTCTGCACAGTGTGCAGACCTCAGAAGTTACATGCAAAAGATGAGTAAAAGTCCAATCTGTGTGTTTTCTTCCCAGTGTTCAGTAACATGCAGTAATGGCACCCAGGAGAGGCAAGTCCTGTGCCGGACGAGAGACAATGCAATCGGCTTTTGTAAAGAAGACAAACCAGAGACAGTGAGGATCTGCAGACTGCCTCTGTGCCCCAGTGAGTGCCAAGCTCTGGCATGTTTGGCTGATTTTGATAACTGTTAGAATTAAATTTGTTTCATTAATGGAAAAACTTCTCCAAGTGCCTGACCCATCTCTCTCCAAACGGGAGCTTTCCTACTGACTTCAGGTACAGTTAGGGATGGGCGAATAAACCGAGTTCAGAAATTCGGTTCGGAAGTTCAATTCGGTAGACCGAACTAGTCGAGTTCGGTCCGAACTCTTAACTTCAGGACCAAGTTCGCCCATCCCTAGTTACAGTCTGATCTATCTCTTATGCATTGCAAGTGGCCTGTGAGGTATTAGTTTGTACTCTGTGCGCACTAGGTTTCAGATGTCAATGGGATGGTTGTGGACCTGCCAAAGGTAACAATGTCTTTGTGAGCGGTGTACTTCCTGTGCCTGCTGAGTATTACAGAGTGGAGAAAAGAGCATCAGCTAAGTATTGTGGGAAAAAGATGAAGGGCAAACCAGCTCCTCCTCCAGGTAGACTTGAGCTCTTCTTTGTTAGGGGAGGAGCTGCTGACCAAACCTAATGCTCCTGAGAAGCATTGTGATCAGTCATTGAGTGATAGGGTAGTAACCATACGTTGTCTCAGGGCAAGCTGACATCAAGAGTTGTCTTGTATGATATTTCAAGAATATAATCAATTTGTTTTATCTTACCCTTAAAACTAATGTCTATCTCCATCTGATTTGGCCACTGTCATTTACAATTATTGCCTGAGAAGTCCTATTTAGATGATAAATTGTGAGTTGGGATGCAAAAACAGCAAAATTCTTTAATACAAATATTTTTAGAGTTTACACTGATCTCTTTTGAAGTATAATTATGGCTGGTGACTCATTCTTTTTAATTAATCATTGGGCTACAAATCCTATTTACCAATCCAAACATTTTTAGGTTATGCATTAGTTAAATATCTATAAAGGCTGTTAACATGGAATCTGGTGTGTTTATTTCAGTATTTCTGAATTTGCTATCATGCAGCAAATTACATAATATGTTAGTCTGTAGCAAACTGAAAAAAAACACGTTAAAATTAAGTCACTCCAAAGAATGCCAATGCAACAACACTGGAGTCTTCCTCAAAGATACATTATCTCACTCTTTACTGAAAGATTTGATCTGAGCAAAGCAACAGAAGTTAGAATGCTGCACACTTCTATTTCTGTTCTCTCTGTTCCAGAAAATACTTCGGATACGTCAAAGAAAACCTACATGATACAATGGCTGTCCAGACCAGACCCAGATTATCCTATGCAGAAAATATCTTCAAGTAAAAGACCCATTTATAACTCTGCCTTTGCCCTTAAATGCATGCCACATCAAATGTGGACTTTGCCTTTTGCTCTCTTCTTCTGTCTATATGGAAAATTCCCTTGACTTCACCAAGTAAAATCTTGGTCTGAATCTTTGTTTCTGCACTGGGCCTTGGCGCACAGTGTCTTTCTGCTCTGGAGATTGTGTAGCAGTGGCGGTGGAGGTCTTGAAGTTGTTGGCTGTGTGAAGTGGGACCTCCGCAGTATGTTGCAGTCCTCTGAAAGGGAGCTGGCATCAGTTTGCTTGTTGCTTGGTGATGGTGAAAAAAGGCTCTTACTGGTTCATGATGTTCCGTTTTATAGCAAAACTGAGAACTTATTGTGAGTGTGATCACATCACAATAATGACACCTTGTAGTGCTAAAGTTCTCCTTTATCTAAAGGCCCTAAATCTCATAACATACTTTAAGTTTCAATATTCTTACAGGGTAGTGTGTTGGATGAAAGAATTCATTCCATATTCCTTTGCAGTGCCATTGCTTCTTCAGCCATGCTGCTCATTTTTAAAAAAAATAATTTAAAAAAAAAAGTAAAATCCTGGTTTAAATTTTTTTGTTTGTTTATCATGAAGAGCTTATTACTACCGGTAGCTGAGTTTCAGCTGATATTTTCAAATGCTGCTACTGTAATTATGCTTATAGCACTGCATACGACTGGCAGCGCTATAGAAATGATAAGTAGTAGTGGTAGTTCTTCCAACTCATCTACTTTTATTTTGATTCTTTTCTTTCCCAAAATTGCAACAGGCTTTCTTGTCATAATTTTGCCAGAACTTACCTTCCATTTATTTATTTATTTATTTATTTCATTACAAAAACACTAATGGTCCATTCTAACAGTTGTGCTGTGTAGGTTTTTTTTAGCATAGTTGAGGCACTATGACATTTTTATATAGTATGATGTCAAAAGCTGCTCAACAATGAACTGTTTATGATCATTACATCCATTGGTCTTTTTTCACCATATGTATGTTTGACTTGACTTGGTATGATTGTGTGAGTGTGTGTTCTATAGATGTGTCAACTGGCAAACATAACAGTGTGAACAACTACAGAATTACCTCAATTTGTATTGCTTTTTTTGCTTAGGAAAAATAATTTAGAAAAATGCCTTAAAAATTAAATGTAATGGCATTAATGACCAGATCCAGCTTTAAAGACAACAGTACACTGGTACCATGAATTAACTTTCATAAACAGTGTTTTTACTTGAATAACAAGCTATTGGAAGAGAGTAAATTTAATCAAAGGTTAATTTGCACAGTCCATGTACATTTAGTTCATAAAGAAGAGCTCATCATTTTAACTCCTCCAAATATAATTGACACGGTTGCTGCACCTTATGTGTTTGTGTTGAAGATTTGGAATCACTGTTCATAAAACCATTTGTGACATCAAATAATAACCGATGCATATCAGGTTTTATACAGCAATCCTTGAGTTATATATCAAATTGCTACCTGATTTCACTGATCATCTCCTTTAGAAAGGTGGCACTTCGGATCTTCAACAATGTAGCACTTCAAACTTGTCATTATCATGTGATCACATATTTAAATTTTGCTGTTAATATGATAATTTCCTGAAATATGTTAATGATTTACATGACAAGGTTTTAAAAAAAAAAGAAGCAAAGACACGTTATTAGGCACTGAATACTGTTATGTAAAATAATTGGTGTTTAACTGTATAACTATATTCATGACTGTTACCTTTAAATAGACAAATGTTTAGTGATGTTTCAAGGTCTGGGTGGCTAGAGAGAATGGTGCAATAAGGTATCTGGGCATTGTGCACTAGGTCTATACGCACTTTGGTTTATCAGGGATATTTTATTAGTGTTTTGTATGTATTTAACATTAATATTAAAGACGTGCCAATTCAGTTCGCTTTTCAATATTTTTTATGAGACCAGTTTAATGTGTACCAAAGTGACTGTGAAACTGACTTATTTTTTCTTACTGATGATTTCAAGACATATTTCCAGTCTGTCATGCATACTTCAAAATAAAACAAATAAAAGTTCAGCAAATCTGGCTATTTTGGTTTGAGAAAGACAATATAAATTTCATGTTGACATTTTATGAGTTACAAGCTGATTCATATCAAATAGCAATTTTAGCAAAGCATTTTTATTAGCTACCAGAATTCATTTCTCTTGTATAATTTTTAATGCTTGTTACTGCATTTTTTTATTGCCAGAAAAATAAGGCATTTTTCTAAAGGTGCTTCCACTGGCCCTGAGTGAAAATAGACAATATATGATCCATCCTGTTGGTGTGCTAGCTTAATTGCTAGCTTGCAAAATATTTATCAAGTCTATTTGAAATGTCCCCAACATGAGTTGAAAAACTCTGTGCATGCCGTCTGATGCATGAGTTTGGCACATAAATGTTTTTTGTGTAGGCTTAAAGACAGCTTTGAAAAACACGTCCAAAACATAATTATTGCTTTTGGAATAAATATTGCTTTGGGAATTTTAGGGAAGGAATTCCTTCCTGTTGTGGTTTTTCTTTAACATCTGGAAATGAGCTGAGACAAATTAAAATTAAAAAACTTATTTTTATTTTTCTCCACAAAACACAACAATCCATGCTGAACAGACTAATTTAAGAAAGATATTTTCAGTCTTGTTGTTCAACACTAATGGAAAGAGGGATAATTATTAGCATAAGCTAGACTGATATGTTTGCCAATTCAACACACTAATGCCCTTTGTTTAAAAACTGAGGATGAATGAAGAAATGTCACATTTGCCTTCTAAATTTGCTTAGTGGTTCTAAAACTGCTCGGGTGCTGTAGTAGAGTACGTTGCAATGTCATTGAGAACGTCAGCCCGTTTTCCTGGTACAGTAACAAATATGAGGTCAGAAAGGCTAAGCATAAGTGGCGAAAGGTATATCTTCTGCACTCAGGAATGCTGCAAATAGAGGAGAATATTTGTAGTGCTATATTATATAAAAAGAGGGTGAGGTACTTTCTGGATTATCACGATGCTGCTTTTCTTCCCAGGATAATGAAGGCTCTGTTTATAGTTCCTATATCTGGCTCCTGGATTACTGCAGAAGAGCACAGTATAGCTGATAAATTACAATGTTGTGACTGCTGAGGAAATAACGCATGTCACCAGGGATTCAAAGTGTTAGACCAGACCCTCCAGTCTTCCTCAGTCTGGGGTTATTTGGGGCATTGGGGGTGAAGAAGATGTGTAGTTTCTCTCTACTTAGCAGTAGTTCCTATGTACTTATTGAGCCTCAGCCTAGGCAGGGCAACTGCCACTGCACTTAGTACATGTACTGAACAGAATATGGAGCTCTGTGTGCACAGACAGAGGAACAGACACCATTCTCTCCCTGCCTGTAGTGAGTCGGCAAAGAGAAACCAGGCAGATCATTTCAGTGTTCCCAGCTGACTATAGCTTTGTCAGCTACTCATTAAAATGATCTCCCTTCTAATCCCTGGGCAGATTAGCAATGACACAAGGAGATATAGTTATTTCAGATTATACCTGAATGAATTCTGCTCCTGAATATGAGGGAAAGAAATATGCCCAAACACTTTCTATTCTAACCCTGCATCCCCACAGCTGGAATTTCACCATGTGCATTTCAGCCAGACTCCAGTATCTGGTCCAGTACATTTATTGGGATGCAATTACAGTGCTTCACTTACTGAGCTATAAAAGTCAGGAGGTAGCATTCAATTTCCCAGTTATTCATACAAATTAGTGAGGTTCTACCACACTTGTGTAATAAGCTCAAAGGATTTCAGGTCCCTCTACATTCGCTGACTGGAGTCAGTAACAAAGCTTGTGCCAACACTGGGTAAAAACAGACGTGACAGTGACCCGCTTTGGCCCACAACCCACTGGCACATGTCTTCCCATGCTGCCAGAGGTTGGCCTGGGACTGCCCCAGTGGGTAGAGAGCTAGCCCAGGCTGCATCCTCCGAAAATCTCTGAGGATGCAGCCCAGGCCATTGACCGCCCACGCGGGCCAATGCCAGCTAGCATGTGTGTTTATCCTTATCTCGGGGCAGTCTGTCATGGTGGGAGGCAGGACATCCACATGTCTGTTGTGCGCCCCAGTCTATCCCAGGCATGGGGGCAGTGGGATGGCGCTCTGGCCATCAGCACGTTAGTTCAGTGCCCCTCCCCAACCCAAGGAGGGGTGGCTGCTGTTTTCTACCCTGGGCCAGGCCGGAGAGCTGCTGCGCCACCCGCACGTCTAATTTTTCCCTCTGATGGTGTAGAATTGCGGTGTAAAAGGAAGGCAGGGTTTGTCCCGATGCCCACGAGAATTGTGAAGACAAGGTAAATGTCTCAAGAGCCATCATTTTGAGAGGAAAGCCAGGGGATGGCACCCAAGCAAGAACTAGACTAAATTGCCTAGTTACAATAACAGGCAAGATTGGCTTTTTATATATTTGCAGAAAAAGCTATTTCGTAGCTGAGATTAAATGGTTGCTATACTTCATACCTTCCTGTTGTTCATGAAGTCTTTGAAGATTATTCTGTTATGCAGAGTAATAGTGAGAAGAGACTGAAGGCAGAAAGGGCTTCTCAGTACATGCATTAGTGACGTGAACTATTCAAAAGGTAATTCCAGTCATTAACCTGTAGTAGCTTCATGACAATAATATTATTATACTTCACACCTAAGCTATTAGCTCACATCACCACCACAGCATAGTTTGTAGCATGGTGTTTTTAACACAGGGGAAAGACGTAGTTTTGGTCAGATTTGCCATAGGTGTAAGACCAATATGTAAAACTTTGATCTGAGGTTGAGGGTATTGGAATTTAGATCCTAGGTTAGCGCCAATGGTAGTATAAGGATCCAGTTTCTCAATCTCCACCTGAATTTGTTTCCAACACGGCCATTTGAGTTTGTGTGTGTTGGGTTTATGGTGCACTCACTTCAAATAATTTCTTGGGGAAGAGTTTCCTGACATGCCATTTGTTTACCTGTTCCATTTTTCCCTTTCAACAGAACGTTGTCAAGGAGACAAGTCAATGTTTTGCCGCATGGAAGTTCTCTCTCGTTACTGTGCCATCCCTGGTTACAATAAACTGTGTTGCAAGTCCTGTAATCTGTATAATAACGTAACAGAAGATGACAACATCACTGAATCTCACCACAATAAAAACAATGACATTGAAGAGGATTCCCCTCCCACACTAACAACTCCTGTTGAAGTCCACATTACACAGGCTACTTCTGAGCCTCCACTTGTTTTCAAGGCAAACGTTACCAGTTCCAATGCAACGGAGGACCTCCCAGAAATTAATGCAGTGGATGTTCCATATAAAATCCATGAGCTAGACAATGAAGTCTCGCAGCACAACCTCATCATGCGAAGGAGGCCACCTTATGAAAAGACCAGAAACCAAAGAATTCAGGAGCTGATTGCTGAAAAACAAAAGAGAGAGACTCTTAGAAAGATAAATTAAAATGCAGGACAATTATACTTTTTTTTCTCTTATAGAGATATTACCAACACCATCGTAATGCCCATGTCATAGAGACTAGTAAAAAAGAATAGTGGTGCTATGGCAGAAATGCCAGATCCTAAGGCCTAATTTCATGGATGCTAATATTGACATTTTGATGGCTAGGATTACAGGTTGCAAACAGAGAATTAGTGCAATATACTTAGGGTGCTTCACTGTAACCATACAAGCAGTAATACCTAGTCTAGCACAGCAGGGTTATTATGGGCTCTCTTCATCCCTCAATGTGTGTCCGTGACTCTTGGGGTGCAGTAATGGGAGTTACTCACATTCAGCATGGGGGAGAAAAGACCCCAATGTCTACAAATGCCTCTTGAAAGTGACAATCAAAAATTCACAATGGTGCTTGGGATGCATTGTATAAAGCAAGACACCAATGTAGTCCCCAGTTCAGGAAGGTACTTAGCAGCACACACCTGTTTTTAAGTACATACAGTATATAGTTCCATTGCCTTCAAAGGGGCTAATTGAAGCCTTAAAGTAAAGTGTGTGCTTAAGGAATTTGTTGGCTCAGGCTGCAGCGCTCAGGACCTTGCAGGATCAAACCTTAATTTCATTCTCGATACCAGAGGATACTTAAGTGCATACTAACTTTAATCACAGTGCATTGGGACTAGTAACAACCTTAAAGTTAAGCATCTGCTGAAGGAATTTCCTGAAACAGGGCTTTCTATTGAATATTTCTATTGGAAATATTTGTATAACCAACTAAAACTGTAAATTCAGGGACACGTACTGCTGCTTTACATGCTCCCAATTTTTAGGTATTTTTGTAAACATCTGAAATGTCAAAAAAAATCATTTACTAGTTAGCTGAATCTGTTTTTCTTAGGCCCCTTTTACACGGGCAGCACCCACGCATGAACACCCAGAAATCTGGGTGTTCATGTGTGGCTGAGTCTCGTGTAAATGCCGTGGGGGTGTGTGCGCTCCCATGAACATGCATGCACACTGACCTCCACCCATCGCACATGCGTGGCACAACCAGCAAAACAGCAATTGCTCCATGCATGTGCGATGGCTGGAGGTGGGTGAAAGTCAGTGTGCGCCCATCTACCCTCACCGCACACCCACCAGCACAAACACCCACACACCCCACACACACACTACAGCCCCATGTAAGAAGGGCCTTAGACTGACCATGTGCTAGTATTTTTGTTTACAAGTATCTCTGTTCCGTAGTCTTTCAACTCCTGTAACACAACATCTACATTGGTTTTAGGTGACTTCTTTTTTCCTGTATACCTCTTACCCACATACTGTTAAATGACCGGATTTTTATTTCCTTTTCAATTGGTGCTTTGTGAAGAGAAATATCATTTTCTTGGTTACATTTTGCACAGTGCAATGTTATTGTCATCTTGGAGGAAAACAGCTTGCATTATTATCAACCCTTCCTTAGGACAGCTCTAGTGTAGCAAAAGAGAGCCAATACTCATTATGCTTATATATACATGGTACAGTACCCCATCTACTTAGAACTTAAGATGTATTTCCTGAAAATCCTCTGAGTACTGGCTTCACCCCCCATGGCACAGAATTTTCTGATAGCTGAGGGCCTGGATAAACAGTATTGCCATTTTTCCTTGCTCATTTTGTACGTCGTCTTGTTGGGAGACAATTCCAGATTGGTTGTTGGCTTCCTTCAAACCTAAGGGCAAGAATATCCATCTCCCAGAGTGGCTAATGTATATACTTGGCTTTAAGAACCCAGTCCAGAGCTCTGATGTCAGTGGAAACATTTCAGTGGGTTTTAGGTAAAGCCCTAGGCATACCTGCTATTTTAACAAGATGTCTGGTGGCAGCTGGAAAGAACATAATCTACTTCAAATAATGTTGTCAATACTACTACAGGACTTGGGAGCATCAAATGGAAGTGATCTAATGTCCTTGTGATTAACTTCTCCTTTTCCTCCCTCACCTTCTCATTGCAGGCTTATGTTCCTTGAAATAGTTATTTTGTTTTGAAAAACTGGCTGAAAGGTGGCTAGACATTCTCAGTCCAGCTTTTATATCTAAGTATGCAAAGCAACATCTCCTTCCCCTGCTCCCTCTACAGCTTATTATGAGGAAACCATTCTTTTTAAGCCTCCTAGTGCATTTTCACTTGCCTATGTTTCTAAATTCAAAGTTTCACTTCTAAAAAAAAGACTCCTAAGCTGACCATATCTTAGGAAGCACTACTGAACCTGGCAGAGAAACACTTGCTACAAAGCTAAATGTAAACGACTTTCTGCTTGTCCCTTCTGCAGCCCAGCTTTTTCTTCTCAGTATCTAATGGCATGCTTTCAAGATTTTGGGTGCTTTTAGACGGACGGCATGCATGGCTTTGCTCTGCCTCCCATTCAGGTGGCCCATCTGTCTTAAAGGTGGGTCACCATATGTGCAGGTGGGGCAAAAGCAGAGCAGGGTCAACCCCACTATTGGTGCTCCGAAACATCCCAGTGTACTGCCAGTGGAGCAGGCTCCCCAAACACGGGGAACCAGCCGGAGGCAGAGAAGCGGTTTGTCTACTCAGACGACCACTGCAGCTCTGCTCCCAGCCAGAGGTTACCCCAGGCAATGACATAGAGCTGTGAGTGGCAGCCTAGAGTGGCGGCCGATCCACCCACAGCTCTGTGGTGTGTGTGTGGGGGAGGGGGGTGCCACATGGGCAGACTGTGGGCCACGGCAGCTGGCAGGCCCAAATAAACCTGGCGCAGGCAGGGTTGCACGTGGGGTATGCAGGGCTTGCCCCCCCGGACCAAGGGGAGTTGAATGTTTACTGCTTGGAGCAGAGAAACAATAAGCAGCAATACAGCTTTTCCCAATATATACTTGACAAGAAACTATTTTTGGTGGGAGACTGTTCTATTTTAAGGGGTAGTTCTTTTTTTTTTTTAAATAGATCTTTGTTACAACAGCAATAAAAGAGTTTGGGGTGTCTCTCTTTTGTCAGCAGGCTGAGTCAGTCTCTCAGGTGAAGGCAAGAGCCCTGTAGCCTCATTCCTCCAAACTGCTTCATGATAAGGTTTTTGTGGGTTTTTTTCACCTCAAAACTGCACTTTAAACCAGCAATCTCCTCCCACAAAGGTTGTGGTGCTGACCTGCTGCCCAGTGAAGTCTCATGAAGTGGCAGCACGCATTTCTGAAGGAAATTTTCAGAGTGGGGACAAAAGAACGTTGGCCCTGCTCCCTCCCCTGCCTACTCAGAAAATGTCCTAGCAGTGCTCAAGCTGCTTGAAGAAGACCCCCCTAGAGTGCAGGGCCTGGTTGAGTCTCCACAGTCCATGGTAACTACACCTCTGGGTACATGTCCACCCAGGCA
>QEPC01015059.1:674962-689439 GCA_003113815.1 Sphenodon punctatus | reverse complement strand
CTTGTAGACAGGCATAGCTCGGATGAGTGTGCCGATGGGTGAGGGTGGGTGTCCATGAGAGTCACCACCAGGCAAGGCTTGCCCAATTTTCAGGAGAGCTCAGTCGAGTAGGATGCCAGCCTGCAACACCCGGCCAAGTAGGGGTGCCAGCCACTGAGGTCTGGCTGAGCCTCTGCTGCTCCTCTGATGATGCCAGCCAGCCTGCAACACCTGGATGGGCAGAGGTTCCAGTCACCAAGCCCTGGCTGGCCCTCTGCCGCTGCCTGTCTGGCAGCCTGCAACGCCCATCCAAGCAGGGGTGCCAGCCACCAAGCCCTGGCCGGACCTCTACTATTGCTCCACTGATGCCAGCCTGCAATTCCCAGCTAAGTAGGGGTGCCATCCACCAAACCCTGGCCAGGCCTCTGCTGCCGCTCCACTGATGCCAGCCTGCAATGCCCTGCCCCCTATTGGTGCCAGCCACCAAGCCCCAATCCTTCCCAGCCTCTGTTGCTGCTGCTGCTGCCACCGCTGGGTCTCATACAGACAGCCCTGGTGCCACGGGTACCCCCAAGAGTCAAGCTCCAAGCCTGCCTGCCCGGGCAACCCAGGGTGCCAAGCGCCAAGCCTTCCTGGTGTCTGCTGCCGCTGGGTCCCTGACAGCCAGGCATGGCACCATGGTCATCCCCAGGATCCGAGCACTGAGCCAGCCTGCCCAGGCAACCCAGGGTGCCAAGCATCAAGCCTTCCTGGTTTCTGCTACTGGGTCTCCGATGGCCAGTCCTGGTGCCATGGGCCAAGCGCTGAGCTTGCCTGCCCAGGCAACCCAGGGTGACAAGTGCCAAGACTTCCCAGTCTCTGATGCTGCTGGGTCTCCGATGGCCTGCCATGCTGCCACGGGACCCCTTGGGGGTCCCTGGAGCACCCCAAGCCTCCCAGCAGCACCGAACTCTGCTGAATGTTCAGGGGTGGTGGTCCAAACTCCACCGGACCAAACCCACGAACTCAAACTAAGTTTTTAGTCTGAACGGTTGAACATCCGAATTCTATCCTGTTCACACATCCCTAGTTATTTTCCCAGAGAGCTGGAAAAAATAGTAGGTTTTGTATTCATGAATATTATTTACATTTCTGGATAGCTCTCCAAGTAGCCAAATGACACCCACAACTGAAATGGATATTCACATATCTGCTTACTTGATAGCTCGGTTTGATACTTCATTTATTTCAGTAGTGCAGTTAAAAATCCAAAATAATCAATCAGTCCAGCGTATTGAAAGCAGATATTCAGCAAATTGGGAGTGAGGCTGCTTGCACATGAGACAAGAGGGGCAGGGGGAGCTGCCACGAGCCAAAATCCCATCAGGGGGATCGCGTGAAATTCTGCTCATATGTGCTGGGTTTTTTTACATGATTAGCCCATTTCCACCATGATTTCTGCGATGGGAGACAGACATGAAAATCCAGCCCTGTCTCCTGTCACTGAAATGATGGAGGAAATGGGCTACATGCCGTGGCACACAAGCAGAACTTCACATGGTCCCCCCAACATGATTTTGGCTCACAGAAGTTCCCCCTTATCACATGAACAAGTGGCCTGACTCTTCACTTTGTCATATCCAAATTGAAGTGGGTGAATTTGTTGGACATGTTATTTGCCGTGAATATTCATTTCTCTCTATTTTCCTTCATTCTACTTGCCCAGATCTGTGGGGGGTTTAGAATGGTTGCATAACAATAATTAACCTGCGAACTGAAGTCAATGGGAGTGAAGGATATTTCATCTAGTTAATATCCAATGAGTCATTAATGTTTCCCAGCAATCTCTTTTGTACATACCATGATATTCATCATCTATAACTCACAACAGATTAATGATGTGTGTGAATATGAGGAAAGGCAAATGGCCTGGAAACTGGTATAAACCAGGTCCAATCATTTCTCTTTCTCCTGGGATGTTAATGACAAACACAGATAACAGGGAGAAGCAGCTCCATGCCATGCAATTTCTCTTGCCTTCAGTAAGTAGAAAGTAAATATTAACAATTAGTTTTTTAAAAAGCGTAAGTATGCAGTCCTCAGAATATATACTCTGGAATCAATGGAGCTTCTCTCTAGAGTAAGTGGTTTGGGGATTCTGGTCTAAATGACTTACAAGAACAAGTCCCATTGAAAATTCATTTACTTGTATAATTGACAGGAACCTGTGTTCGCTGCATTTTCCTCATTGGAGGCAATGGGGAAAACGCAGTGAGCACGGGTTCCTGAATGGGGACTACGAATTATGATATGGTATGAATGTATATAATCTCAGCATTGGTGTATTTCTGAAATGGTTTGATGAAACCTAAAAGGTGTTTGGTATCTATATGACCTATGTAGCATGATAAACATCATGGCAGGCAGAAACTGATGGTACACGCCAGGATGAAAGTTATGGTAAAAGCTTATAAAATTGTATTGGAAAGCCATTCAAGATACCCGAGTTAGCCAAATGAAGCGATCAGCTTGAATACACGTTATTGTACCAGAACAATGGGTAACATTTACACACACAATTAAGGCTACGTGCAACATGAAGCATCATCAGGAGCCCAGAACAAAAGAAACGGTAAGCCTGTCAGAACAGCAGCGTGGCATGCATTCAACAGCTTGCTCTTTCCAACATGTGATGATCAGCAGCCAGCCTGTCTTGCCAACATGGCAGACAGGGTCTTTGTTCTTTAAAGTTTCAAGTCAAACCTGAACTACTAAGAATCATGACCATTGGGAATCTTATGATTTGGTAAGAGTTTAGCTAGGGTAATTTATAAGTAAAACTAGCATTTTGTAGTATTTCTCTTTTATGCAACTTTTGTATAAGCCCTTATCCTGTTCTGACAATCTTAATCCTCTTTATAAACTTTAGGTAAAAATAGACGTGCAGGCCAGGAGTCGCTTCCCCAGCCCACCCTGGGGAGAACCACTGCAGCCACCGCTCCTCTGCTTGGCAGGGAGGGCTGTTCAAATGTGTAGCCCCCAACCCAGGTATGGGGGCTGCCGGCACAGGTCCCTCTGTGCCCCAGGGCGGACCAAGGAACCGTCCACATGGGACAGGACTCCCAGGCCATTGTTGGTACAGCAGGATCAGGCCCGGGAAAAGATGCCGACAAACAGCTGATGGAGGGGGGAGCCTGGAGGAGCTCCAGGTCCCCCATCAGCTGTTCAGCCAGGCGGGGTGAGTGCGTTCTTCCATGCTCCCCCATCAGCTGTTTGGCAGAGCGGGGATGAGTGCAGGCCCGATCTACTGATCCTGCCTCACAGCAGGGCTAGGCGGGCAGAACAAACGTGCTACCCCTCTGTGGCCTGGTCAGGTGGGCCTTAGTCCAGACTGTGACTAGGGCTGAAGCGAGAATGGGTTTTCATTCCTGTGAGAATCTCGCCATTATCAAGAACCATTACCAAGATCTCAGCACATTCTCAATAACAGTTCAATATCTCAGAAAGAATCTCGGCAATGTTTTACCATTTACTGCAATTTACCGCATACTGTATGCCGATTTACTGTGTACCGCTTACACGTACCATGTTTGTCCTGGTAATGTGCATGTGCAAAGTGACCACCACAGCTGTTCTTCACATGCACAGCACTCTTCCAAGAGGGCGCCAGCAGGGTTGCCACCATTTTGGAAAGGGACAGCCATTTTGTGCATGCATATTACTGGTACGAATGGAGTACAAGGTAAGCAGTACACAGTAAATCAGTATATGGTACATAGTAAATCACAGAAAATGATAAATGTGGCAGAGCCTCTTTGGGCTGCGAGCCCTTTAAAGGACTGATGACAAGTCAAATTGAGAGAGCACCTGTGACTGGGCATGGCTGTAGCCAGCCTAGGAATAAAGCTGAGAAGCAGCTCAGTTGGAGGGAGACTGTCCTGGAGGTAGGAGCCAGAGAGAGAGAGAGCGCCTATCTGAGATCCTACCCAGAAGGAACTGGCAATAAGAACCCAGAGTGGTCACACAAAAGTTTGTGTGACCACCACCCTAAGGCAGCAATCCACAAACCACTTATTTGGAAGTGAGCAGTTTGTGGATTGTAATAACTTTGGAGCACCTCACCTTCACCCTAAAAGAAAAGCCAAACCAATCCACAATGGCTCTGCTCCGTCCTTTCGGCACTGTGTAGCTGCTCCGACAGACCCATCTTGTTAGATAAAAGTGCTGAATGGGGAAGCTGGGATGATAAATCCACTTGTTTCAAGCTCTGACTCATCCTGGAGGAAAGGTCAGATAACCAGCCTCCTGCATGTTCCCTCCTACTGCTCTGTTTGACTTGGCTGATAGTTCAACATGCCTCAACATGCATTAGTTCAGAATGTAATTCAATTTGTGTCCTGGCAACAAACCCACTTAGTGCTCAGGAGGAGTTGTGTAATTTTGGCCCTGACCCTGCACATAGATGGACCAACAGAGACCCTTATGCTAACATGTAGGGTGTCAATAAATGTGCAGTCAACATGCTAGCTACACGCTCGGGGAAGGGAGGCTGGCCCTGGTGGGAACACATTAGGGAACAGAACTGACATGCCCAACCAACGAGCACTCCCCCACCCCCAGTAGGGTGGGGGGAACAAAACAAATGTGCGGCCGGACGGCCGGGGGTTGGGGCGCTGGGTGCAGGGCCAACATGACCATTCACCAAGCGATGGCGGCCCCTGATTCCCGGCAGGGATGAGGCTGAAAACACACACGCTGGCCCGCTATGGTCTGCATTGTCCTGCCTGGGATTGTCCAGGGGACCAGTTCCAGGTCAGTTGCCTACCCAGGCTAGAGCAGCACCAGGCCCACCTCCAGCAGCTCAGAAACTGGCATGATGGTGAGTCGCTGGCCCAGACAGGCCATAGCAGGTCCTCATCACATTTATTTCACCACTCACACTTGGGCCACCCAGCACCAATTTGCAGGGGCAGGACCTATGGCTTTCAGAGTTTTTCTTCCACAAACAAACAAACAAACAAAAGCCACATTAAGATTCATAGTTTGCACAAAGTCAGCAGTGGAGCAAGGCTGCGGTGGACCCAGGCTCAAGTCCCAGTTATGGCCCCCCTAAGGGCAAAAGGGCAGGATCTTCTAAGTGGTGCCCCCTGCCAAAAGCTTCTGGCTTCCACCTAAAAAGGTTGTGGTGCAGCTCTGGCTTCCAGTGGAGGTCTCCAGAATTTCAGCAACCCCACCAGGAAAGATGTTTTAAGAGTTGGTGGGGCCAGCATTCCATGCCTCCCTACTTTGGGAACTTCCTTTTTCGCGGGGTCCTTTGCAAGTGACCTGAGCATCACTAGGAAATTTTCAGAGTGGGTGGGGGCAGAATGTTGGCCCCACATCTTCCCCCACCCACTCTGAAAATGTTATAACAATTCTCAGGCCCTTTTCACTTTAGATGCCCCCCCCCGTCTATGTGGGGGACTGGGGGAACAAGTGGGGGCCTCTGTGCAACCACCAGTGGGGGTGTGTGCATGCTTCTGTGTTCCACCCATCTCCACTGATCCCCCATGCATGGAGGTTCTGGAGAAAACTGAGGTGCCTCTGTGCGTGGAGATGGGTGTGCGTCCGTGAGGCGGACACCAGCTGCAGCTTCCACCCATCTCCCCCCCACCATTACGGCTCTTCCTGGGCCTGTTTGAAAAGGTCCTCAGACTGCTTGTAAAGGGCCGCCCTAGAGTCCATGGCCTGGACTCAACTGAGCCCCCTTGCCTCATGGTAGTCACATCGCTAATGAAAGCAATTTAAAAACAAAATTAGATTAGAGACATTGGCAGTAAGACATTTTTATGTCTTAGAAACAACAATTTGAGGAAGTGGCCCAACTGACCCCACAGCTTGCATGCTCTCACCAACAGAAGTTGGTCCAATAAAAATATCACCTGAACTACTTTGACTCCATCATGTGCAACTACAGAGCACTGTTCATTTAACAGGATTCCTAGTTTCTTTATAACAATGACAATAACTAATTGTTTTATCTATCAGTCAAAGTGCTTTTCAAAGGCCGTTTTCACACAGACTGTTTCAAAGGCTGTTTTCACGCGGTGCCTCCGCAGTCTGTGGGGGATGGGTGGAGGCAGCAGTGAGTGGACGGCGCATGGCGCGACTCATCCCACGGACACCCACCCACCTCCATGCACGGAGCATCCACCATTGGCACCCGTTGCTCCGTGCACGGGCAATGGGTGGAGGTGGGTGGAGTGTGGGAGCATGCACGCATCCCTACCTACCCACTGCAGCAATCCTATGGATTCCCTCCTAAACCCCCACCCACCCGCACATGTGGAGGGGGGGCGTGTCAGTGCAAAAAGGACCAAAGGAGGGGTAAATAGTATCCTTTTGTTACAGCTGGGGGAAATGAGGCACACAGAAAGGTTAAGCGATTTGCCTCAGGACAGAAAACCTATGGCAGAGCAAGGAATACACTTCAGCAGATATCCAGAATCCTAGGCCAGTGCCCTATCCATTCAGCCACAGAACTGTCGCAAAAGTTGGGCACCTAAGAAGTCTAGTTCTATTCCAAGAGTGGACAAACTTTCCTAATCCTGAGAGCTAGATCAATTTACAACAATAGGGCCAAAGAGCCACACATGGCTCTAGAGCCACAGTTTAACCAGTTCCATTATACTCCTTACTTGTACAAATAGCTCATTGGCTTCAGACGGACACCATCTGCAAAGATAGCACAATTTGCTTGTTAAATTCATAGATGGTTATAAACTATGGGCCTGATCTTGTAAGCCTCCATGTACCCAAATAAGTTAACTGACATGAGTAGCCCCAATGATTCCTGAGAGGAGGTAAATTGTATCTTTTTATTACAGCTTGGGGAAATGAGGCACACAGACAGGGAGAAGCGAGGCACACAGCCCTAGGAATTTACCCATGGGAGTAAAGTTACTCATGCACACACCTGTTGTTGGAGGACCATGTCCTAAACAAAAAGATTATTCCTATTACAATCAAATCACAACCATTATTTAACAGTTAAAATCCACTCTACACAACAGCGTAGTGGTCAGGCCTGAGGGACAATGAGCCACTGGAAAGATTTCCATGAACATTGGTACAGTAAATGAAGTGGAGTACCATAGTGACAAGTTTTGGAGACAACTAAAAATACCACCATCTGCTATCTCATGCTCCTGCTGCTGACAGACACATGAAATATGCTCAGCACCTAACCAGAATTTGTCCTTAGCTCTTCATTTTCCACTCATGTGCTACATCCAAGTAAAGAAAGAACTGCAAGAGTGCCTGTACATGCATGTGATGAGGAAGATATTCATTTTCAGCCAGACATTTTCTCCATTTTTTTAAAAAAAATGTAATGATAGAAGTTCCCAAACAGCAGGTTGTGATCCCAAATGTGCTCACACACCCCATGGATGGAGTCACTATTTCAATTGATATACTTTGCATGTCTTTCTTGGTGTCCAAGGTCCTGGAATTATACTGGTCTCAAATGAGGTCAGGCAGACAAAATACTGGGAACCATTGAAATAGGTGGTTAAGAATGCCAGATCATTTGTCACACAAAATAACCACTTCTCCTCCTCCTCCTCCTCCTCTTTGCACACAAATAAGGGTGATGTAGAGCAGCAAGCAAAGTTTTTAAAGTGCCCATTGGTCTTGGGTCCCCAAAACCACACCCTCTTAGCTTGATTGTCTAGAGGGGTTTGAGCACCTGCGGATCCTACTGACTTCACCTGTATATGTGGCTCCACAATTCTGCTACAGCAAAATTCTTCTAACACTTTAAGCCGGACTTTAGAAAAACAAGGCACCCCTTTATGACTTAAGGCTGGGACAATTCTGCAGGTCTGATAACTAGTGATGCACTCAACCGAACACACACTGACCCTGCCACTGTCTTCCTTTACAGTTAATTCCATTCAGTCACGGTTTTCATGCACAGAGGAATGCTAATTCATTGCATTCTCTAAAGGGTATAAATACACCAGGATTGTGCATGTTTATTGGGGTGGGGTGGAGGTTTCACCAAAGCTTTCTTCAAAGGGGCATGAGAGAATCTTCAGACACTATCAAGGAGAGACAAAGAATCTTTGAGGTTCAGTCTTGATTATTTTTTTACAACTTTCTGAAGAAAATAAAAACTGTAAAGAAAAGGTAAAGTGTATATATATTATACAGCTGTAAATAATGGGGATTTTATGTGTTTAGGATGGCAAGAATTCCAGTTCAAGTAAAGGTTTACTGTACAGATCTGTGATTATCTTGTTTTGCTTGATGTTAAGGAGGACATCAAGAAAAGGGATGCAAGAATTTTCAACAGTGCTATTACATGTAAATTGAATAGTGGGATTCATTGAGTTGATATAGCTCTTGAATAGTTCCAAACTTTCTTTGCCACTAGTCCAGATTACAAAGCTGTCATCAGTGTATCACCACCATACAAGAGGTCTGTGGGTAGATTCTTTAAGGATAGCTTGTTCAAGTTCGCCCATAAATAAATTGTCATAAGATGGAGCCATGTGGGTGCCCATGGCTGTACCTTGTAACCTCTCTAACTTGGAAATCTTTCCAACAGAAAAACCATCCAACTCTGTGTTGCTAGAATTCAGAGAAAATGTCTGAATTTACAGGTTTAACACCCTCACACCTAACGGTCTCAACTTAGAGGATAATACATGAACTTTTATTTATTCTTGCACCTTCATATCAGATGTCATCTATCTGAGAACTCTCTCCATCCACAGTGTTCTTACACACTGCAGGAGGGTAAAAAGAAATATTTTACCCAGATCAAATTTAAAGATTGATGTTTAAATTAACTAAAACTAGAAAAAAATGTATAAAAACAACAACAACAAACGGAAATATTTTATGCTCAGGGCAAATTCCAGAGTTCTCTCCTCTTCTCTATCTACACCCTGTCCCTTGGCAAAATTATTGCCTCCCACGGATTCCAATACCATCTCTATGCTGATGACACCCAACTCTATCTCTCTACCCCCTCTCTCTCCTCCTCTATCCGCTCACGCCTCGTCGACTGCCTCTCTGATATCTCCGCCTGGATGTCCCGACGCCAACTCAAACTGAACATGGCCAAGACTGAACTCCTCATTTTTCCTCCATCCCCCTCCTCTCCCTCTGACCTGACCGTCTGCATTGATGGGGTCACCATCCGTCCTGTTCTCCGTGCCCGCAGCTTGGGCTTCATTTTTGACACGCACCTCTCCTTTAAACCTTACATTGACTCTGTGGCCAAATCCTGCCGATTCGCTCTCCTCAACATTGCCCGCATACGCCCCTTTCTATCTATCTCCTCGGCCAAAATCCTTGTTCATGCCATGGTTATCTCTCGCCTCGACTACTGCAACCTCCTCCTTGCTGGCCTCCCTCGCTCCCACCTGTCCCCCCTTGTTGCGATCCAAAACTCTGCCGCCAAGATCATTCACTCTGCCCGTCGCTTCGACCATGTAACGCCTCTCCTCCTCTCCCTTCACTGGCTCCCCCTTCCTGAACGTATCCTGTTCAAACTCCTGGTTTTCACGTTCAAATCGCTCCATGACCAAGCTCCCCCTTACCTCTCGGACCTAATCGCCCTACGCACTCCTGCGCGCGCTCTCCGCTCTTCCTCTGTCCCCTCCCTCGCTCTCCCTCGTTTCTCCTGCTCGCCCAACCGCCTTCGTCCCTTCTCCCTCGCTGCCCCGCATGCCTGGAACTCCCTCCCTGCCGACATCCGCCTTGCCTCCTCCCTCCGCTCCTTCAAATCCCTCCTCAAGACCCACCTTTTCCATGCTGCCTTTCCCAATGCCCTCTAGTCTTTCCCCTTGCTCTTACTGTCAGCCCTCCTCTGCTGACTGCTGCTACCGACCACCTTGTAACCAAGCCAAGTACACGCACCTGAGACTTCGCATCCGCCTGAATGTTTGTTTGTCTTCTCCCATGTCTCTCCCGCTGTCCCCTCTCCTTGTCTCCCCCTCCTTGTCTTTTAGATTGTAAGCCACAGGCAGGGACCGCATCTGATTGTATGTTCTGTACAGCGCCAGGTTACTACTGGCGCTTTATAAATGTTTAATAATAATAATAATAATAATAATAATAATAATTCTTGTATTTGAAGTGATGTAACTTAATTAATGCTTTCCTAGCCTAGAGACCAAGAAGTTGCATCTGAAAATTAGCATCCACAAAGAATTATGCTTTGATACTTTAATAAAGAACATTCCACTGTCCAGTTTTTCAGTATATATTTCTTCTATTGTAGGTCAGAGAGGCAAAAAGTTCATGCAACACAGCAATGTGTGGAATACACGTTACACGTGGGCTTGTCCAACAACCTTTATTCAGACAGGCAGGCCAGGACTCCCCGAGAATAAAAGGGGCTTGATCCAGGGGCAAATCAAATTAATAGAGAAACTGTCAGTCTTCAATGGATTTTGACCCACAAGGAGTCATATTAAAATAAATGGGATTGTTCACGTAACAAAACATTGGAAGGGGGTGAGCTACAGTAGGGAAGCATGAAGATGGAGCAAAGGAGCACCTCTCAGAAGGGATGGGCGAACACGGTTCGGAAGTTTGGAGTTCGGGCCGAACTTGGCCTGTTCGGATGACCGAACTGAACGTCCGAACCGAACGCTCAAACAGCCGAACAGTTCAGAAAAGTTCGGATGAGTTCGGGGGTGGGAAAAACGTGACTGGAAGGCGGGAAAAACGTGACTGGAAGTGGGAGGCAGCTGCGGAGCAGACTTCCTGGCATCAGGGGTGGAGACCAGGGGTGGTTTCAGGGTAAAAAAAATATTAAAAAATCGAATTCGGTTTCGGTATCGATAGCGTTATTTTTGGTTGTTTGGCCAAGTTCGGCCAAACCGAACAACCAAAACCAAACTCAGATTTCGGACCAAACGACTGAACGTCCAAACCGCGTTCTGTTCACCCATCCCTACCTCTCAGAGTACTTTAGCAAAGGGAACCCTCAGTGGAGGTATTTATTGGATAGATTTTGTTTCTCCTGCCTGTCAGTTCTTTCACTGCAAGAATATCCCAGGCAGTGGAGCTGTGCACAGGTCAAGGATGTGTGTTTATGTTTTTAGTATTTGTATTTGTGGGGGTGTTCACATGGATATTTTGCCACAGAAGTGCACTGAGCTGCTGGCTGGGGAGTGGGGCAGGAATTGGATGTAAGGGGGTGCTGGATGGGGTGTGAACAGGGGATGGTAAAGGAGGGGGGACGTGGCTGGATCTTCTGGGTGGGCACTGGCTATGGGGGGGAGGGGAATAGGCCTGGGGAGCAAAATGGGACTGGAAGGGACTCTTGGGAGACACTGGAAAGGGGGAAGAATGGGGCTGGCTGGGAGGTAAGAATGGAAAGGCTGGAAGGGACTCACCATCTCTCTGTGGGAAGGTCCAGGCTGGGCCAGGGCTGGCTATAGTAGTGAAGCAACAGCAGCACCTGTAGTACTCAAATGAAGGAGCCCTAAAAGACAGGAGAAAAATAGTTCAGATGATAATTTTTGTTGGACCAACTTCAGCTGGTCAGTATGTGCAAGCTTTTGCGCTATACAGGGTCTTTCCTCAGGCAAAGTCTATAGACTAAGCAAATTCAGGATAGGGATATATTTGGGAAAAAAGTCTGTTGGGTGCAAACTGTAACTCACCTGTGTACCGTAAGCAGTTTATGGATTTGCTGTGTAAGCAAGGAGGGGGGAACTGAAGCCCTGAGTAGGTACCATAGGATCTCCTGGTGACAGGGGCAGAGCTAGGTTGGAAAGGGCCCAGGTGCAAGGACATGCCCCCAACCCCATCATCACCATCTTCTCTGCCCCACCATTCCTTCTCCCCAACACTTCTCCCTCCTTCGCTTGCTGCATCTAAGCCCTGGAGGCTGCAGTTGCACTCTCTGCCGTGTGTCACCTCACTGGTGTTTACGCTGTTCTGTGCCACTTGGGTCTGGTGCTTTCGCTCTGTCTCTGCCCAGCCACATTGCAACAGGACAGGATTTGTGCCCCCCCCCCACACCCCTTGGGCCCCAGGACAAATGTTCCTCTTGTCCCTATCACAACTACACCTCTGCCAAGTGAAGAGTTAATGGGCATTTTTACACACACCAATCACCATCCCTCTTTTCCTCAGACCACTGGCTTCACAGTCTGAGAATGGCCATGGGCTAGGCTGCACGGAGTCAATGGGGCTTGTGATAAGGCGGGTGCAGCAAGTAACAAAGGTCATTGCCCTCCGCCCTTCCAACTCCTTCTGAGCTAGCCACTGACCCTGTCAGCAGGCATTTTCAGAAGTCTCCATCTCCCAGCAGTTTATGTTCCTAATTCATTGACATCCTCCTCCTATTTCACCCATTTCCACACATTTACCTCCATAGTTTCATTTATTTAGATTAGATTAGATAGATTTAGGTGTTACTTTTATTTTTTACCCCTCCCTGTGTTTTTTCTCCCTACCCTCCATTAAATCCTTCCCTCCTCCCTATATATATGCCATCCCTGTAACAGCGGAGGGGCTGTAACAGCGGAGTGGTAGCAAGCAGCCCGAGCCCATCACCACGTCCCAAACTCTACAGGCCTGATTTTGGCAGTCAGGTCTCAGAGGCTTCCAGCAGTGGCACTAGAGTGGTGGTTCGTCGGTGCCTCCTGCCAGCGTCCTCCACTGCCACACAGGGCACTGGAAGGCTGGCACTCCAGGAGGCTGCAGCTGTCTCTGCTGTGGCTGCAGGAGCAGGTGCTTCGGGGTTCCTTTAGGGTCACCAATGTCCCCGACCCCCATTGTTGAGGAGATCCCCAGCAGTTCAGGGCTGGTGGATCCCACCCCAGCTGCTAGAGGCAGGGCACGATCCCCGGGCAATAGCAGCAGGGAGAGGAGCAGCAGCAGCAACAACTGTAGGGGGCACAGGAAAAGTGGCAGCAGCATGTTGGGCAGTCAATCAGCGTCAGGGTCCCAGTACTCCCCTTCGCGGGACATCACTCAGATTGGGGACAGCGAGGCAGAGACTAGTCCTGCAGAGGAGATGTCTGGTGCTGAGGTGATGGCTGTCCCTCCGAGAGCTCTGTCGCCACCATGTTCTTCCCTGTCAGCGGTGTGTCACCCGGTGCGGGCCAGAAGGCAGGACGGGGCAAAAAATCCTCCATCTGGGTGCATTTTAAGTTAGCGCGGGCAGATGATCCCAGGGAGGTTCAGTGCCAGAAGGTAATGAAGTGTGGGCAGGTGCTCACCAACCTTGGCACAACTGCCATGACGAGGCACCTGAAGGGATGTCACAGCGCTGTGCTGCTAAGCGGGCAGACAGAGGAAGTGGACTCCAGCGGGTTCCCAACTGCAGCGGATAGTCATCTGCCTCCATCAATGGGAAAGCGTCCTGCTCTAACAGCTGCCTATAGCAGCAGAAGTGGTATCGCTGCTAGGGGGAAGCAGCAGCAGCAACAACATCAGTGCACCATGGAGGTGCTGGGGTGAGGGCAGCTGCCAAATCCATCGGCACATAAGCACTGGGGAGGAAGTGAAACTTTGGGTCCCCTTAGGATCATCGAAAATAGATTGTATTCAATCAAATTTTCTTAGAGCTTTACTTAGGACCCCAGGGAGTACCCCTGGGGCAGCGATCCATCTTGAATTGAGGCAATGGAGATGGTCCTTTAAGGCTTGGGGAAGAATCCACACAATGTGGATAAAAATAGCTTACCTTGACACTAGGGGCCTATTTCCGTTACTTGCTCAGGATCCATTCCCTAGTACTTGGCTCCAACAAGTGGAGCTGCACCTTACTTCTATTGGGTTGTCAAGGACCTACCTATTAACTAAAGATCCCCGCTCTGCTTTGGCCGAAATCAACACGCGCTGGCACGATCTCAACTTGCAAGGCGAGTGGGAAAAGATAAGGGCTATGACCAATCTCAGGGGATACTTAAATCTCCATATCAAGAATGATGAAATGGCCTGGCACCTTGGGGCAGAATGTACAGCAAGGGGGAAATGGGTATTTAGTACGGCAATGTTCAATGCCTTGCCGACACGTCTGTTAGAAGGTCGGTTTGCTGGGATTCCGACCTCTCAGAGACTATTCCCCTTTGATTTGCAGGAAGTAGAGTCTATTGAACATCTGCTCCTCTGCTGTCATCTTTACGATAAATTACGGGGAGATTACCTCTTACCGTACCTGAAGGATTTCCAGGACTGGTGTCACGGGTTGGGGTTCAACACCCCCTACTTTACCAGGTTTGAGTGACTCAGTTTCCCTTGCGCACAGTCCTCTTGAATCAGTTTCTCTCTCTGGCTAATTCAAGTCTGCCACAATGAAACTTCTTGTCACCCAAGCGCCCGATCCTTCCCGTTTACAGACTCTTTACTCTCTGGGTTCGCAAGAGCTTGAGGGCTCTTGTAGCTCACTTGTGTTCCAATATTAGACTCTAGACCACTTCTTCATAAAGTATGAAGTATATTTATTGTTTACATAAACACAAGATAGTTGATACAGAGTGGTAATAGAAATAAAAGGTAAA
>QEPC01015059.1:627586-671737 GCA_003113815.1 Sphenodon punctatus | reverse complement strand
CTGTGCCACGGGTTCTGTGCCCTGGCAATCCAATGTCCACTACTGCTGCCAATGCTGCCTCTGCTGTCTGTGGCATGGGTTCTGCTACCAACTATATTGCCCATTAGGGATGGGCAAACAGAACCGAGTTTGGAAATTTGGTTCAGTTTGGTTCAAAAATAGAGTTCGATTTGGAAGTTCGGTTCGGCCGACTGAACAATTCGAGTTCTGTCCGAACTCCGAACTTCTGAACAGAGTTTGGAAATTCAAACCCCGTTGAACTAAATGGAATATTATCTTATAGGGATGGGTGGACAGAAGCGAGTTCGGAAATTTGGTTCGGTTCGAAAATGGAGTTTGGTTCAGAAGTTCGGTTCAGTCGACTGAACTGCTAGAGTTCGGTCAGAACTCCAAACTTCTGAACCACGTTCACCCATCCCTATTGCCCGTAGGCCTATAGACAAGGGGTGCAGTCACATGATCAGACCAGATCCCCCGTGAGACCCAGGGCAGGCAATATCAGCTGCCATACTTTGGGCCAGCAGGGAGAGTAGGATACATGATCACCCCACTGCGGAAAAACTGTGGGAACCGGACAATCCAATGTCTGCTGCTGCTGACAATGCTGCCTTTGCTGTCTGTGCTGTTCCACGAGTTCTGTGCCCCGGCAATCAAATGTCTGCTGCTGCTGCCAATGCTGCCTCTGCTGTCTGTGCCACGGGTTCTGTGCCCCGGTAATCCAGTGTGCACTACTGCTGCCAATGCCACCTCTGCTGTCTGTGGCATGGGTTCTGCTACTGGGAAATCCAATGTCTGCTGCTGCTGCTGCCAATGTTGCCTCTGCTTTCTGTGTCACGGGTTCTGTGCCCTGGCAATCCAATGTCTGCTGCTGCTGCTAATGCTGCCTCTGCTGTCTGTGCTACGGGTTCTGCTATCAGGCAATCCAGTGTCTGCTGCTGCCAATGCTGTTTCTGCTGTCTGTGCCACGGGTTCTGTGCTCCGGCAATCCAATGTCCGCTGTCGCTGCCAATGCTGCCTCTGTGGTCTGTGGCATAGGTTCTGCTCCCAGGCAATCCAATGTCTGCTGCTGCAGCCAATGCTGCCTCTGCCACAAGTTCTGCTACCAGGCAGTCAAATGTCTGCTGCTGCTGCCAATGCTACCTCTGCTGTCTGTGCCCCAGAAACCCAATGTCTGCTTCTGCTGCCTCTGCTGTGCCACGGGTACTGTGCCCCGGCAATCCAATGTCTGCTACTGGGTGGCCACGTGATTCACCAATGAGCAAGGCTTGACCAATTGGCAGAATAGCTTGTTGAGATCCGGAGAGTAGGATGCAACCCTGCAATGCCTGGCCAAGTAGGAGTGCCAGCCACCAAGCCCTGGCCAGGCCTCTGCCACTGCTCCACCAATGCCTGCCAGCCTGCAACACCCGGCCAAGCAGGGGTGCCAGCCACCAAGCCCTGGTCGGGCCTGGATGCATTCTTCACACAAACGCTACCCTGAGCCAGCCTAAAGTAGCTGCAGCTGTAGACGTGACAGGCTGCCATGGAAACCAAGTGACCACAGCTGCCTCGAGCAAAGCAGTTTACCAGGAGAACTTTTTATACACAAAAGTTCTGGGAGAAGTTCTATGGACAAATTCAAAGAACTAGATGTTTAAGATCCGGGTGAGTGATTTAGACACAGAAAGTTCAGGATGTAACAGCAAACATGCAGGAGAAATGTGTGTGTAAAAACACCCAATATATGGTGTGTACAGCAAAATTCAGTGTGTCTGACTTCTTTCTGCTTCATTCTTTTCCCATTCCCTTTTTCTCTTTCTTCTTTTTCTTTCTTTTCTCCCTTTTATCTATCTCCCCTCCTTTTGTTTAAAGTGTGTGGTGGGAGGCAGGGAAACAAGGAATACTGGAGACAGCAGCCAGACTCTACACCCCCATGTCTCCAGCACCACTGGTGTCAGCTTTGTGCTGCTGCTGGATTCTGTCTGCACATGGAAAAGCTAGTATGAGGCAGGAAGCAATGTACCTGGAGCTTAGGCATGCCTTTGACTCTCAGCCACGCCGATGACTGAGGGACAGCAAGGAAGCCTGAGCTCTTCCTCCCACAGCTGTGATAGATTAGCAGCCAAAATGGACAGGAGAGTAGACCAGCTCTAAAAGTAGTAGTTACTACCATTCGAAGTAGTAGACTTGATAGGTCTGATTTATATGTGCTCTAGCTTAGATCCAAACTTTGTTGTTTATTTAAAACACTGTGTGTCAAAATAGGATTAAAATTACATCTTGCTTCCCTACATGGCCAGTGTGTGGAGGTGGGTTCAAGAACAGGTGCCACTCAAAATATTTCCTGCAACCCCCAACTATAGGAGAAGTAGAAGAGCTTCATATTACCTGCAGCAAAATCCGTGCTCCCCCAGCAATAGATTTTTCCACGCCAACATTATTCTAACTAATTATTCTAGCATCACTTCTGGGTGGGTTGGAACAACAGAATTTAAATATAAAAGCCAGATTTTTGCAGTGTTCAGTTGTTACTAAATATTAATCAAGTAAATACACACATGATGATAATAGATTGACCAAGACCTTTGTGTGCTTGGTCAACCTATTATCATAGGTTAAATTAAATGAATTTTTCTTAGGTGGCTGGTAGGGTAAACATCTGTGTAATACTTAGTTATCTTTTAGTTTATGCATTACATTAATTGTGAGGGAAATATGTTTGTTTTTTTAAAAAGCAACAGAGTAAAGTTCAGTCTCAAATCTGCATGGTACTGGTTCTGGAAAGCATTTAAACACATGCTTAAATGGGATTTAAACCCATGCTTGAATCGACTTAGTGCTCAGCAGTTGACTCGTACCACCAAGGTCAAGTTAATCCTGGATACTGTTAGCTGTATGGGCAAGTCAGACAGTGAGTATGGATCCATCTTAAACCCCCAAATCCCATGGCTTCTAGGTCTGAAGATAGACCACAGATGGAGTAATAGACAAGAGAAGCCTAGATTAAGACTTGTTATGTTTCCTTCAGCTCTACCAGATTGCAATTGCACATAATTATATGGTGCTAACTGGCACAGTTAATGCCAAGGGGCTAATCCATCAGCCTTATTTCATTCCCTGCCATGTCAAGGGACCAACTGTGAGGATGTGGAAGGAGACTGACTTGCGAATTACAAAAGCAGTATCTTATCTGGCAGATGTTGCCTGTTTTGAAAAGATCATTTACAGCCTTAATGATAAACTGGATGGGCTCAGGACAATCTGAAATGGATTTTTCCCTCCCTGAATAACAATGCAAAAAAGTAAGTGTTCAGAAGAACAAATGTTCCAGTTGTCGTAGAGTCATGGGTAGATTCTGCTCTTGGTTATAGCAAGGTAAATCTGAAGGAACGTCACTGACAACAGTGAACGGACTTCAAGTTTACCCCAGTTTAAAAAAAAGAAAGAAAGAAAGAAAGAAAGAAAAGAGCAAGAGAATGATGTTTGTTTCTTCAGTATATCCAGTTTTAGGACACCTCCTCTTCCCCATGGCTCCCGTCTATACAGGACTTGCCTATGAGGCAATTCTACAACATCAACTCTTCCTTAGAGAGAGGTTAACTCTCTGTCACACTCAATATATTTAATAGTTCCCCCTTACACAACAGTTTAGATAAGAGTCCTGGGGTTCTCAAATTGAATGTACTGTATTATGCAGATGAAAAATATCTGTGTTAGTGCCTTATATCCAGAGCCACAGGGTCCTAGGCAGGCAAACATATTTGGGAATGAGGGGGTGGGGTGGGTGCGGTGAGGGATGCTCATACTTGCCAGAGGCGAGAGGAGCAGGATAGAAATATAATGAAATAAATACACATGAGCAGGCCAGGATGTGCCCCTGTCACACCTAGCATGAGACACATCTAGGTGTTGACCTGGGAACTCTAGGTTTTGACCCAGAGTCTCTGGGCTCCAAATGGACCCTCTATTTCTGCAGGACAGTAGATGGGGCTAAGTCAGAAAGGGTGCAGGGTGTAGCTCTCCCACTCCCTGTGGAGAATTTTGACATCACAATGGGTGCTTTCTTTTAGATGGATCGCATCCACACTTCTGCTCCTCCTCAAAGACAGGCGGGCCGACCATATAAAGCCAGACATGCAGGTGGAGCAGGCCCCACCTGCTCTGCTTCAGACCCATTCGTGGTGCTCTGGACATTCTGGAGCACCGCCAGAGTAAGCCAAAGGTGGAGCAGCAGTCAGTCTACTTGGTGGATGGTCGCTGCAGCTCCACTCCTGGCCAAGGGTTGCCCCACACAATGGCATAGAGCTGTGGGTAGCAGCCGATCCACCCGCAGCTCTATGGTGTAGGAAAAGGGGCATCACATGGGTGGGCCAAGGGCCACAGCAGCTCCAGATCAGTTTAAAACGGACCCAGTTGCAGCTGCAAGTCTACAGATGTGGGAGTGCACCTCCAGGCTTGCTGCGGGGTTGAGCACGTCTGCGTACATCCAAAGACACCCAATATTTCAAAGGAGATAGGGTGTTTGACAGTAACTAATATGAATATATCCTTCTCTGGTATAAACATTTATTACAATTTATTGGTAATCATAAAAAATTAATATAAAAGATCAAAAATCAAATAGTATCCAACACTCAAACATTAAAATACAAAGTATCAGTCATCAATAAATGTCCAAACTTCATAAGAAAGCCATGATGAAATATTGTTATGCCAATGTGTTTTAAAAACCTTCAACATGATGTTTTAAATGTCTTTTCAGTAACAACATATAAAGAACTACAACAAAAGTAAAAGGGGGAACATAAAATTCCAAGCTTCACAAATGGATACTGAAAAAACTAATAGCATAAATAAGTATCATAAAGCATCTGGAAAATTTTTCAAACTATGTTTCTGTTTTATTGAGGAATCTCCCTTGTGAGAGTAACCAGGGGCAAATTGCCCATTTCACAACTCCCTCTGGGTGGCTCTGCACTCTTATGCAGGACACCTGGCAACATTAGTGTGGGTACTACACTGCAGAGCAGGCACTATTTAATTAAATATATATATATATTACAGGTTTTATACCCCACACTCACCTGCTATCAGCAACTTGGGGTGGCTCACAAATAATGAATTAAAAAACATAAAATACAATAAATATCATATAAAATGCAGCAGTATAAAATAATCAAAATGGTGGAGGTCTAAAAAACATCCGCCCCCATCCCTTACTCATCCCCCCCCCCCCACTAAATGCCTGGTGGAACAGACAGGTCTTGCACTGTCGTCAAAAGGAGGGAAGATCCGGGGCCACACCAACCTCTGCCGGAAGGGAGTTCCAGAGCCTTGGGGTGGGCACTGAGAACACCCTCTCCATAGTCGCCCCCTGAGGCACTCGGGGACTTCAATAAGGGCGCTCCCAGTTGAGCACAGGGGTCAATCTAGAGCCCAGGGGGAGAGGCGGTCCTGCGGATAGGTAGGGCCCAGACTGTATAGGGCTTTGTAGGTAAGTACCAACACTTTGAATTGGGCATGGAAGACTATAGGCAGCCAGTGCAGAGAACAGAGCACTGGTATAATGTGCTCACAGAGATCCATCCCTGTAAGGAGACGGACTGCCATGTTCTGCACCAACTGCAGCCTCCAAACTGTCATCATGGGTAGCCCCACATAGAGTGCGTTACAGTAGTCCAGACTTGAGGTGATGAAAGCATGGATGATAGTGGCATGGTCAGAGTCTGAGACGTACGGCCAAAGCCGCCACACCACATGTAATTGGTAAAACACACTCCTCACTACAGCCCCCACCTGGGCATCCAGGGGGAGCTGGGAATCGAGAAGCACCCCAGACTATGAACCTGAGGGACCAGTGTGGGACGAACCCCATCAATGATGGGGGACTGCAGCCAACCCCATCGCCCTCCCCACCAACGTGACCTCCATCTTATCAGGATTCAGCTTTAGATGGCTCACCCTCTTCCAGTCCCCCTAAGCACTGAGACTGCCGGGTCTGAGTCAGATGAAAAAGAGAGGTAGAGTTGGCTGTCATCAGAATATTGATGACACCAAACATTAAACCCCCTCACGACCTCACCCAATGGCTGCATATACACGTTGAACAGGAGAGGGGACAGAATAGAACCTTGTGGAACTCCACACAAGGAGACGACTAACAGTCCACCACTACCACCCGCTGAGTTCTCCTGGCCAGGAGGGAACGAAACCATTCAAGAACAGTTCTAACCAACACCGGCTCCTACCACACACACACACCCCTTGCTCCCTCTCCCTCTTCCCACCCTTCTATTACTTCCTCTCTCCCCTGCCCTTCTTTGTCTCTCTCACCTTTGTCACCTCATTATATTGGAGATTCCCCAGTGAGAATGTGGAACTAGGTGTTTGTTAACTGGGTCCTTTCCATGCCCCTCCCCCCTCCCAACACCTTCCATGCCCTCCCCTTAGGGCCCACCTCCCAGTTTGAGAACCTAGGCCTTGGATGGTGTTGTATTCCATTTCTGAAACACAGGTTCTTGTTATTTCTCTCTAGAAGAACAATGCTTCTGTGCTTCAGCCTTTTAGCTATATATAAGCTCTGTTTATTATTAAGTCAACAAGAACGTATTTACATGGAGACTGATTAACCTCACAGGAAGTAGCTACTGGTTGCCTCAGGCTCCATGTTCTAACTCTGACTCCAACACACAAATCCCAACTGCCACCATGACCATGGAATGTTCACATCCAAGTCTCTGTTAACGGTACGACGTACACCACACGTAGCTTGAAATAAATTAGCACCATCTTCAGTCTCCTCACCCTTGTGCCAAGAAATCACTTGTGTCCCTTGTGTGGAGTTGCTGTTATTGTTAAAATTGAAATAAGGGTGTGGCTTCAGAGACCAAAAGGTCCATTTTAGGGGGTAGGGCTTTTGAGTGCAGAGAGCAGACTCTGGTTACTGCTTCCTATTATATAGTGTATGACAGCACAGATAATTTAACAGTTAAATACAGGCTATGTCCTTATAAGAAAAATTACTTTCCTTCCTCAGCTGCGGAGAGCAGCTGGAAATCTGCACTAATGCACTGCTAATGATTTCACCAAGATACAAAGCATGTACATGTGGTTGCTCCCTCACTGTGGCAGCTCCCTCCCTGCGGCACAGTCCATTTTACATTTTCACAGCTTAAATGTAACAGTTTAATAACACTGCATTCCCAATTGGGGGGGGGGGGGCGGAATTGCTAGAGAGATCATTTTTCTCTTGATACCTGCTTCCCTGATCCCCTTTCTGCCTTTTCAGTTAGAAGATGAGCATTTCTCAAATAAGGATTCTGTGAAAACAGAAAGGATCCAACAGTCTATATTTAGCAACGACAACAAAAAAGCAGTAGGATCAGCTGACTGGAAGCCGTTAGCCTGGTACACAGTCCAGACTCTGACAGCAAAGAGTCTGTACTGGAAACGCAGAGAGTAGAACATAGGAGAGATGCTGAAGCTTGAAGATTAGAAACGCATCCAGTCACCCAGACATAGCAGAAAGGTAAGGAGAAAGAAGGGGCCCCCCAAAAGGTTGGGTTGAAGTACTGTATTCTTTGTCATGAATGTGGCTTTAAATGGATTAACGGTGGATTAGAACTTGGTGTCTAACAGAGGAAAACTACGTACTCCTTGATGTTGCTAGTGCCCACCCACTACCCACAAGTGCTTGTAGCCAAGAGCAGGGACACATTCATGCAACGCTCTTTTAAAGCAGGTAGTGACAGAAACCCACATTCTAAGTGCTGTGTGAAATCCTTAACACTTTCTGTGCTGCCTAAGGACCTCTTATTTTGTGCTGCTTGATGCAAGAGATGGGTAATTGAGATAGTTTTATTTATTTTTAGAGTGACAGCAATGTTCCTGATGTTGAACAGTCTTGATTAGAGACAAGTCCCTGCCCAGTTTGGCTTACAATCGAGATGGGAAAAGAAAGGGGAGAGAAGTGGGAGGGGAACACAGAGATAAACAGGGATATATTCAAGAAGCTGAGAGGCTGCAATGCACATGCTTAGCTTAGTTACAGGGAGATGAGAGGGTTTCTGAAAGATAAGACAGTAGAAGGAGAAGCACCAGCAAGCAAGCTTTGGGGCTGAGGGGCTCCAGAAAGTCTGATGTAAGAGGTAGGTTTTTAAAAGGGAGGGATCCCAGAGTGACCTGCGACAGTCCGATCCCCGTGCAGAGCTGCTGCCACGGCCGGGGTGGGCCGCAGCCCAGCCCTGACCCACCTCCCTCCCTGCCAGTGCAGCTGCACTGCATCATGTGGCCCAGCTGCCCAGAGTGGGGTAAAGCTACCCAAGGCGTGGTAGCCTCTGGGTGTTAACAGAAGTGATGGCAGAGCCAATCTCAACCGGAAAGCCACTGGCACCACAGTCAGGATCAGGTCCGGCCAGCCAACAAATGTACTGGCAGCCGGACCACCAGGGAGGGCAAGGAGCCATGAAAACATGCAGTTGGCTGGTCCCACCCCTGCGCCCAGCGCCCTGACCCCCACCTCATGGACAGCCATTGCGACTAGCCATGACAGACCCAATACAGACCAGGCCACAGCAGGCTATAACAAACATTATAGCCTGCTGTAGCCTGCTCTGGCCTGATTGGGCAGAGAGTAGCCCAGGCTTTGATCCCAGCGGTCTCAAGGACCACAGTCCGGACTAGCCACTACCACACCCGGAAGAAATCCCAGGTAAACATCTGGCAGGGCTCCAATAAATGTGATGGTGGCCTGTGGGCCGCCTTCACATTTGTTAACATCCTCGGTCTTGTGTGGCTTCACTCACTCAAGGTGAGAGATGACTAGAGCATGGACTAGAGTTTTGGCAGTGGGAGCAGTAAGGAAGGGCCGGATTTGAACGATGTTATGCAGGAAGAAACAAATCCTTAGCAACAGACTGAATATGAGAGGAAAATAAGAGTGAGGAATCAAAGATGAATTCCAGGCTATTTCAGGCAGGATGGTGACATCATCAGTAGAGAGTAAAAGGGAGAGGAAGGTGTAGGGGCTGATATGAGTTCAGTCCTAGACATGTAAAGCTTGAGATGATGGGGAGACATCCAAATGGAAATGTCAGACAGATAGTTAATGATGGAAGACTGGATGTAGGGAGGGGGAAAGTGGCGAGACGGAACTGGGAATGTAAAATGTAGGGGGATCAGCAGCTGTGTGAACACATTGCTACTGGCAAAGCAAACACAGATTAAGCAACAAGTGGTGAGTTTGCAAGGGGGAAGGATGCTGTATGACACCACCACCACCCCCAATACCTAAGGAAATCATGGTGTGTTAGCACATGACCTCTGAGTGCATGTGTGACCTTTGACACTGCAGTGCTGATGAGAACTCAGCTGGAGCAAAAGCAACTAAACTCTATTCAAAAGATTTATTTTTTAAAGCATAAGTTGGATTGTTATTCTTTTCTGATGACAGGAAGGGTGTATTTGGGACAAAGAAAGGCAGTCAGTGGACATTTCTGGACTACAGCTTAAGCAGATATTTCATTTACTCCACGCAGGTATTGGGCACCTACGGTTGCCAGATCATTTATCTGAAAGACTGCCCATCCCTCCATGACACATCGTGTCCCCCTGTGATCTGCTGGAAGCACCTCCCTGTGGGTACCGTCTGTTAGCCTTGCTTATATGACAAGGGCTCGTAGGAAGATGTTCTTGGTTGCCGCCCCAATGCTTTGGAATTCCCTTCCCACAGAGATTCATTTGAGCCAAAGCCTGGGCTTTTTCCAGAAGCAAGGAAGGTCTTTTTATTTGAAGAAGCATTTGGTGGGTGGGGATAGGGGAGTGGGATGGTTTTTGGGAGGGGTGATGGTATTGGGTGCATTTGTTGGGGGTTGTGGGGTTTGCATTTTAATGTTTTTATGCTCTGCAAGCTGCCCTGAGCCTTTGGGAAGGGCGGCATATAAATTTAAATAAATATATTAAATAAATAAAATGTATGGGAAATTCTTGAACACAACGCTCAACCAGTTAAGTATCACATGAATAGTCATCTCTTCCCCACTCCGTTTGCTTGTGCCATGTCTTTTAATTGGCAATTAAAAGGTGCTCCATAGAGCAATTTGCTCAGGATTTGAACCAATTCAAACTGCACTGCATTAAAAAAAAAATGTAACCAATACTTTTCACAATTCAACGTGGAATAACTCAGTGATGTGTACACCAATACCACAGACAATGGCAATGTGCGTGCCACGTGCAAGAATACAACAATCATATTGAGTGTTCCTGACATTAGGTGTCCAGTAACTTAGAGAGCACAGAGGGGCTACTGTTCTTCCCTGTACTGAGCATTGTGTGGGAAGTAGGAAGGCATTGGATGGGAATTCACTCATGATTGAAGGGGTCAACAGGACTATTCTTGAATGGTTCCACTCCTTCCTGACTGGAAGAACTCAGCTAGTGGTGTTTGAGGATTATTTTTCATCGTACCGAGACCTCTCGTGTGGAGTCCGGCAGGGTTCTGTTTTGTCCCCTCTCCTGTTCAACGTGTATATTCAGCCGTTCGGCGAGGTGATCAGGGGGTTTGGTGTGCGGTGCCATCAATATGCTGATGACACCCAGCTGTACCTCTCCTGTTCAACTGACCTGGGCCCGGTAGTCTCGGTGCTTACTCAGTGTCTGACGACTGTGGTGGACTGGATGAGGGCAAATCAACTGAAGCTGAATCCTGACAAGATGGAGGTGATGTTGGTGGACAATGGAGATGGCAGCCCCCATCACTGATGGGGTTTGCCCTCCATTAGTCTCCCAGGTTCGGAGTCTAGGAGTGCTTCTCAACTTGCAGCTCCGTCTGGATTTCCAGGTGGAGACTGTGGCGAGGCTTCCGCCAATTACATCTGTTGCAGCAGCTTCGGCCGTATGTCTCAGACTCTAACCTGACTACTATCATCCATGCTTTCATCACCTTCAGATTAGACTACTGTAATGTGCTCTATGTGGGGCTACCCATTATGACGGCTCGGAAATTGCAGCTGCTGCAGAATGCAGCTGTCTGTCTCCTGGTGGGTCTGGGCTGCCGGGCACATATTACGCTGGTGCTCCATTCTCTGCACTGGCTGCTGGTAATTTTCCAGGCCCGATTCAAGGTGTCTATAAAGCCCCAAATGGCCTAGGACCTGCCTATCTGTGGCACCGCCTCATCCCCTGGGTTCTGGATCGGCCCCTGCGGTCATCCGGGGGTGCCCTGCTCAAGGTCCCCCGAGTTTGCCAGGGGGGGCCACACAGGGGAGGGAATTCTCTGTGGCTGCACCGTGACTGTGTAACTCCCTTCCATTTGTGGCCCGGTTGACCCCGGATCTCCCCTTCTTTTGAAGAAATTGTAAGACCTGGCTGTTCCACCAGGAATTTGGTGGAGGAGAAAGGTGATGAGGTGAGGGGAGTGGGTTAGGGTGGGGCGGGATGAGTTATTTTGGTCTCCTCCTTTTATGTTATGTTTTATAGTTTGTTTTATTATTGCTATTTTATTTAATGTAAGCCGCCGCGAGCTGCCTGTGGCAGGAGGGGCAGGGTAGCAAAACTTTTAATAAATAAATAAACATAATAAATAAATAAATAAATAAATAAATGATTGCCATATGAATGAAGGTTGGGGAAAAGACACCACATTGACAACAAGTGCTAAGCAGCCCCAGTTCTATTTTGGGTGCTTTTAGATGGACGGCAGCCGCCTCAGTTCTGCCTGTTCCAGCCCCCTTCACCCCCAGGCAGGTCCATCCATCTAAAGGTGCCCCTGCCAATGCACAACTGGAGCTGACTGCACCAGTGGCACTCCGGAACATCTCAGAGTACTGTCGGCGAAGCAGGCCAGCCTGAACCAAAGCTGCTGCTGATCATCTGATGGGTGGACCCATGCCGCAGCTCCACTTTTGGCTGGGTGATGCCATAGAGTTGCTGGCACCAACCTAGGGCGTCAGACAATCACTTGCAACTATGGTGTGGGTTAGGGGGTGCTGCGCAGGTAGATCACGGGCCAGGGAAACCACTAGGTCCATCAAAGGTGCACCCAGGTGGGGCTGGACACAGGCAGACATAGGCGTGCCTCCCCAGAGCATTTGATCAATAACGTTCTGTAGAAGGCGTACAAAGTCCGGATGTGTTTCCAACAACAGCAAACCCATAGAAATAACTAAGACTTCAGTCCTAACTACTTACATCAGACTAGTTCCATTGAAATCGATGGGACTACTCTGGAGGAAGTGATGGAGGATCACATCCTAATATTCTATATCAGAGATGGGGAAACATTTCCCTCCCGCAGGTCCCTTTGAAAATTAGTACAAGCTCCACAGGCTGGATAAGAGTTGGGGGTGCTTAAGTGGGAGAGGGGAAAGGTCAGAATAGAGGGGAGGTCCAGATCATGGATCCATACACCACCTTTGATGGCATATCTTTGTCTTATTCTCTACTCCCTTCTCCTGAGCTCACTCTTTGAATGCTATGGGTAGAGACTGGATCTATGGGCCAGATCCAGGAAAGGGTCAGATTTGACCCACAGGCTGTTCCCCACCCCTGTTCTATGTGCTCATTGTACCTACCCCATATACGTGTATGCACATACAAGTGCTTTAATGCAGCTCAGTTTTAAAGCACAGTCAGATTAGGGATTGAATCCAATTCTTGGCTATATCCTGAAATACTAGATTTGTATGTGCTGCTCCCTCATTTTATAAATAGGAAAAGTGAGGAACAGAAATCCGGACACTGAGAGCATAGCTGCCCCAAAACTTAACAATCCAGCCACACTGGTAATGCTACTGCAGCATCCTAACAAACAGCTGACGGACTACTGGACAATGTGCAAAGACATTCTTCAGTGGCTGATTTTTAAAACAGACAGACAAAACAAGCCAAGAGAACAAAGCAAAACAGCTAGTTATTGCTTCTGTAGCTCAAATGATAGAGTGCTGCAAAGGGAATTTGAGTGTTAGGACTAGTGTTAGTAAGGAGATGTTATATGTTTGACTGATTTCCATTTAAAAAAGAAAAACCAACAGGGATGGGACTGTATGAGAGGTGGTCTCTATTTACCTGTTTTTTATTATTATTAGCAGGCATTTATATAGCAGCAGCAATGTACCTGATGCTTTACAAAGTAATGGAATAGACACCGTCCCTGCCTTAAGGTTTACAATTGGAGAGAGTTTGGTTCATTCACTGCTGAAAGCCAGAATGTATTAACAGGATAGTCTGGTGTCCCCTCTTGCCTTGCGATATAGGCTATATAATTTTATCTTGCCTTGGTACAAAGGGTTAGACTAGATTGCCCTTGAGACCCCTCCCAACTCCATGATTCCATGATTCAGCCAATGATTCTTCAGCTGATTTTCAGCTGAATGTCTGAAATTCAGACTTGAATTTCTCCTTCTTGAATCTGCATAATCAGAGCAGCAAAATTTAATTACTTTGAATAGCCATTGAAATCAATGTGAATGAGTCTGCCTTTGAACCATCTTATGTAACATTTTGGACTTCCTGCAAACATCCAGTATAATTTCAGTTTAATATGTGATGCTTCCCCCTGCTGGAATAAACTCTAAAGTTAAAACCTCGGATTATTAACTCTATAGTCATTTCCATTTAGCTGTTTATTGGGTTAGAAAGAACATCTATGTTTTAGTCTATTTAATGAGTGCTTTAAAGGTATCAGTGAGGAGTAATATGCATTTTAAATGGCTCTCAAGTATACTAACACTTGCTACATAGCAGTCTTAAATTTAAATCTTGATTTTTTCCAAAAAGCAACATATTTCCAGTAGCATTTAGCATACACTAGTAATATCCTTTCTGTTATTTACAGCAATGGCACCCCGTATAAGAATGAATATATCAAATCATCTCCCAACCATATGTGAAGCCCATGAGGATATTTTAGAAGACACATCCAGCAACTCAAAAGGCCTAGGAAGCTTTTACATGAGCTCTGATTCTTGCTCTAGTGAAGACTACCTTCAATCCATCTGCCACCTGGCAAGGCCCACCTTCCCAGTGCTTCCAGAAAACCGCCATAAAGTACAAGTCAAGAGCAAGCTGGGAGCACTCCAGAATGATCGGTGGTTCCCTACGCTAGCAGTAGCACAGCAAGTAATTCCAACGCGCAAACTGACCGAAATGGTCTCCAACGCAATGTCATTCAAGAAAGTTCACTTCGCTCTTGATGATGCAAAAATACCTTCTTCCTCTAGGTCTGATCCACTAGAAGAGTTGTATGCACAAACAGAGAAGACATCTCGGCAGAAGAGTCCTACTGACAGGGAGAACGCCAGCACTCGCTATTCACAGTGTAGCGATCTCAGCCTTTGTGGTACAAAGGGCAGTCATGACGGGGAGCTATTCATGTCTCAAGACAAAACTATAGAGAAGCAAGTTCTGTCCAGGGCATTTAGCTTTCCCAGAATTTCCTCCCCAAGACCAATACAGAAAGAAAATGGCTTCCCAGAGCTTACAAGCCTAGAAAATAATGGGACAATGTCAATTCTAGAAAATGACCCAACTGAGAGAGAAAATCACCCCATATTTATTAATGGAAAATTAATATGGCCACACCCACCTAGAAAAAACCTGCTAGGGAACAAGGCTTTGAGATGCTTGCTAAGACAGCAGTGTGCTCCAAAGGCAGCAGACAGATCTCTACAAGGACAGCTGAAAGTTTCCACCTGTAGAGAAGGAGATTTTCTTCGTGTAGAAGGTTACTCCAAGTGCTTTAATGCAACTAAGAACCCCATGCTCCACAACTGGATTTCAGAGTGCAGGTTTGCCTGGAAGGATGTGAAGGTTAAAGCATGTCTGCTCCCTGCCATTGCAGAATTGTGAACAGCCCAGAGAATGAATGATGCTGAATAGCTACACAAATATGAAGAATGGATAATCTAGAAATTTTTCCTGCTAGTAACATGCAGTGAAAAACTGGTGCAAGTTTGCAAGTGAAGTGGTTATACTTGTGATCCATCATGCCTCTTGNGGAACCTCAGGCCCAGGGTCCCTCAGCAAGTTTTTTTGTGGCCCCTTTCCAGTGCCTGGATCTGGCTCCTGGATCCAGTCTCTACCCCCAAGCACTGAAAACTGAGCTCAGGATAATGGAGCAGAGAGGAGGGCATGCACACAAGGCATGGGGATAGATCCATGGCCCAGATCCATGATCTAGGACAGCCTTTTTTAAATACACCTGTTAAGCACCCCGCCTCCAACATCTATGCGACCCTTGGAGCTTGTTCTAATATTCAATGTGGCCCCCAGGACAGAAATGTTTCCCCACCTCTGCATTACAGCATTAAAACTTAAAACTCTAATTATTTAACCAATAATAATTCAATAATTCAATATCCAAAATATACAATATACTCACATTTCAAGATCAATTCACACAAGTTCCTGAACACAAACATGCCTTTGAACCATTAAAGCATGAGATATATTAGCTACTTTCCAATATATCTTTATGTGAATTTCTTACATGCAACACTCAAACATGTGCCACCCGAACAACATTAGGTTTAAAGACGCCCTTAGATAGTAAGATACTAAAGTCACCTCCTTCCTTTTCTCATCCAACTTCTCCACTAACTATTGACTCTATCCCTTCTTGCATCTTTTCTGTTATTTCCGTAACAATTGCTCCCACTTTACTGCATAGCAACACCCTTTCCCTTTGCACTGGCTTCTTTCCTTCTGTCTTCATGCACACCACTATCTCTCAAATCCCAAGGGAAGTCCACTCTTGACCTCTGCTTTGCCTCCAAGGTCCTTGAACAACCTACCTACACCTGCTGTCCTGACTTCCTCTCTTGCTCTCTCCCCCTTTGCATCCAGCACAAACTCCTTGTCCTCATCTTCATGACCGTGCTCCTCCTTTTCTTTCTACCATCATTTTTCACAGGGTGTCTTTAGACATAACGCTGTTCGGTGTTCTGTAACACAGTGTCCTACCATTACGGTGTTTAGACATACCATCAACACAGTGTTCACCCCAAACACTAGAAGTGAACAACTGCCAGGTCTTGACAGTTTAATCAGTGTTTGGGGTGAACACTGTGTTGGCGGTATGTCTAAACACTGTAATGGTAGGACACTGTGTTATAGAACACTGAACAGCGTTATGTCTAAAGACACCCTATGGGTGTTTTCACACAGATATGGGGGTGCTCACCCCCAGAGCAGGTCCAGCAGTGGTGCACCCCCACATCTTCCCACTTGCAGCCTAGCCTGGGTCGGGTTTCAACAATCTCCCACAACTCTATGGCGTTGCCTGGGGCAACCCCCAGTCAAGAGTGGGCTGCATGCCACAGCCAGCTGTCAAGCAGAGGGACCACAGCTCTGACTCCAGCTGGTGCCTCAGATTTGGGCTGCCTGCTGTGCTGGCAGAGCTGGCTCCTGGATGTTCCGGGACACTGCTGCCAGCAGGACTGCTCTGGAACGTTACCCCGCCTGCACATCAGGCAGGTCGCCTCTAAATGGACAGCCCACCTCGGGGTGAAGCAAGGCAGAGACATGAGTGTTGTTAATGTGAAAACACCCTTTATCTCAGCCTCAGTTTCCCATCTGTAAAATGGGAGTAATAATGATTTGCCTTTACAGGGTTTGTCAGGGTGAACTAGATAAAGATTGTAAAATGGCACTTTGATTACTGAAAGTGCTATAAAAACAATTCATTGGATTTAACATTGGCAGTGTGAATTTTGGCACTCTGGCAAAGACATCCCAACATAATTGGGCACTCTAATATAACTCCAGTACTGTGTTATGCAAATGCCTTTTAGCAAGAACATATTAACTGGAGTCAAATGTTCTGTAGTGCCATTTGCTTCAGTTGATATTTATTTAAAGGACAAAAACAAGAACATGGAGGCAGTTTAATATTTTAACTCCTTGCTGTTTTAATCCTTCTTTAATTACCACGGTTTATTGTAGTGCAACTTTTAGATTTATTAGTTGCATTGTGAAGAGGGCCAGCTAAATGGCTAGGATGTGAAGCTAATGATTCCAGCGGAGAGCTGCAGAGCACTTAGTGACTTGGAGGTGGAAAAACCTCCACAAAAACAAAACCAATTAGTGATCCACAATTGAAATGGTCCCTCCCAAACAGACCTCAATGGCAGGCAGACTCAAAAGAAATGCTCATCTTGTTATTCATACAAAGGAGACACATCACTCTCTAGAACCTGCTAGAGAAGTGTAGATACAAGTGCCTACAAAAGCACTCAGAAATAATCAGCTGACAGCAACAACAGCCTGCTTGCTGTGGGCTTTAGGGGAAATACATTCACAATGGCTATGTCATGAATTATTTTAAATAGAAAACAAATTATACCACCAAACCTTTGTTAGATTAAACAAAGGCAGACAGTTTTAATCAGCACTTAGTAGCTTGTCAGTTTGTTTGGTAATTATGAGTGGTACGCGTGCAAATTTTCCTATTTGCCTAGGGCTCAGTCCAGTTCCATGGGAAACGGCTGTGTCCTCTAAACCCTGAATTGTTTTTGTATTCCACAGCAGTGCAATAAAGCTGCTGAGATGGTCGCTTTTGCCTTTGATGTTTCCAAACAGTTCACAAGTGCAACATGGCCATATGGATAGTCCAAGATAGCCAATGACCCACTGGAACTGCAAGTTCTTATACAAGTGAAATACAAGATTTACTTATAGTTAAGAGAGCAACCCGGGATGAAGAAAAATAAAATGAAAGACTTCTGGGTATCCAGACTCTAGTTCCTACTGAAAAACATGTTGGTGTCTGTTTTTTGTTGTATGCAGAACATGAAATGCATTAGCTCGGACTCTGTGAGCCTCAAAACAATAGCTTGTAACTTGGGGGGCAGCCACACGAGATGCCAAGGGCAGGCTACCATGTCTTGGGCAGCCTCATCGTGTGCATCATGTGGCCAGCTGCTGCCAGATGTTCCCCCTGCCGCATGGTGGGGTGAGCAGATGGCTGCTACGTGATGCGTCCTAAGAAAAAGACCAAGGCCGCATCACATAGCAGCTTTATCCCAAATGGGGTAAGGCTGCCCAAGGTGTGGCAGTCTATGTGCCCTTCTGCCCTGCTGTGTGGCAAGCTCTGCAGCAGGGCTTTGAGTGGCAGGTGTTGCTGTCTGTTGCACGCTGCCACATCATGACTGGAATTTTGGTCAGACCGGGGGAGGGAGGGAGGGCAGGGCTGAGCACCCATGTGTGTGACTGACACCTCGGCCTAGTCATGGTGGGAGCTTTGAACCCAGTTCAGGGGCCCAGCTTCCCCATGACCATCTGCCCAGCTCCCCAAGCTGGCCCCACAGTGCGGCAGCAGCACTTGGCTGCCACAGGACTGCGTGGGGATCGAGCTCATGTGACTGCACCCTGGAAGGCTGCTTGCCTTATTTTACCGCTTAGCTCCCTTCTGTAGGATTTAAATGTATTCTTCAGGCCTAACGTAGATCAGTGTTTCCCAGCCCTTGGGCGAAGACACAAAATGGGCCGGCCAGAATGTGACAAAGGCTAAGAATAGGTTTTTTTAAATATTGGTCTACAATATCACTTGTGTTATGTGGCACGCTTACTGGGCCCCGGCAGGCGATTAAGAATTAGGCATGAGTCCTCAGCCCAAAAAATTGGAGAACCACTGACTTAGGTTAAAAAGGGATTTCATCCTTAACTTTGTCCCTCTTCCTTCTATAAATATCATCCAAGTAAATATTTATGAGGCTGCAATGTCTAGGAAATCTATTCTGTATGCTATCGATAGTCAGAGAAATGTATTTATGCTTTGAGAGTGTAAGCAAATAAAACACCTTAAAATCAATTATTTTCTCTGTTGCGGTTATACACAATACCTGGTGTTTTGAATGCAGTCAGAACTGGAGGCACCGCTCCGTGCACATTACTTCTAGGGATGTGCGAACAGAACATGGTTCGGATGTTCAGCCGTTCTGTCATTCGGTTTGAAAACCAAGTTCGGGTTCAGTTGTTTGGTTCGACGGAGTTTGGTTCAGCCAAACATTGCTGAACGTCTGAAATAGCGCTAACGGTACCGATATCGAAACCAATTTTTTTTTGTATCAGTATCATTTGGCCCTGAGACCACCCCTGGTCTCCACCCCTGGTGCCAGGAAGTCTGCTCCTCAGCTAACTCCCCCTTCCACTCACGTTTTCCCCACCCAAATGGGCCTTCCAGTCACGTTTTTTCCCACCCCGAACTCATCCAAACTCACCCGAACATGACCAAATTGTTTGGTCAGTTTCGAGTTTGGCTCGGACATTCAGTTCGGACGTCCGAACAGACCAAATTCGGTCCGAACTCCGAACATCCGAACCGCGTTCACACATCCCTAATTACTTCTAAGAGGTTGACGGTGGAGTAATATGCCAGGTGGAAGATCAAGGTTTAGCTACAGAACTCGCTTTCTTGTTCCAGAGGCTGGAGGCTCATTCACATGACAATCTTGTTGAGTGGGTAGTGGCACAAACCCACATTCTAAGTGTTGCGTAAAATCCTTACCACGTCCTGTGCTCCTTAATGATTCCTTGTGCTTTCCCAAATGATGCAAAGACTATTGAAACACAGGGGAATCAGCCGTCGTGCCGATGTATTGCTATGGGAAAGGGCAGACACCACTGAAGCCTACGGAGACAATTCCAGAATAAGTGGTTTATGGGTCACAGACTATGACAAGACCCCACCCCTTATTAAGTGTTGTGACGAAACAGTGTACTACCCTGCTGATGAGCCCACGCCAGCCCAGGCCCAATCAACTCAAGCAGGGGGAGACCACATCCAACCCAACCAGACACTTTCACTCAGGCTCTGTAGGGTCCAGGTCAAGCCATTCCTGCTTTAGTTGAAGATCTCTCTTCATTAGATGCTTTTCTCTTTCCCTTTAGACTATTTAATTTTCACCTGCCTTTTTCTATTTATAAGTCTAGTGATTGCAAAGGGGAATGAAATTTAGAAGGCTGGGATTCTAGTCCCAAGCAGGGACCTGTATTGACTGTGTTTTTCCTATTGCTGCCGATGGGGGAAACATAGGTAACATGGGCCCCTGATCCCTGAGTCTGCCTGTCATTTTCTGTGGCATCAGAAGTAAGTCACGCAAGCCAAAAAGGTTCATGCTTGTGTGCCATAGGTTGCTGCCTTTGGTGTTAGAATAGAGGGTTTTTTTAAAAGTCCAATTTCCATTGGCAAGGAGATAGAGGAGTAGTAATACGCTTCTTGAGAATATCAGCATTTGGAATCATAACTTTTTTCAGTGCTTCGGGATGAGAAAATTTAGTGCAGTCCACTAGATGGCATCTGAATACTCTCTTCTCAAATGCTTGCATATTCTCTTCCAGAATATATCATTCTGTAGCATACACACATGGAGAACTTGGTTTACAAACCAATAAACACACCCCAGAAAGTGTATATCTATATAGTAGAGGCTTTGGATGGGGAGGGTGGGGGGTAGTTAGGGATATTTTAATTCCTCCTGCTGTTTTGAGTGTTTTAAGTATTTTTATTGTTGAATTGTGAGCTGGCCAGAGCTGCCTGTGGCAGGATGGGTGAGGTAAGAATTTTTAAAAATAAATAATAGAGACTTTTTGAACTGGACCTCCTCAGTGGGCATTCAATTTAGCTTATTCATGGGAAAGATCAGTAAAACAAATATCTGTCAGTACAGCCTATTAATCAACACTGAGCAAATCTATAGACCAAAAAGTCATTTATCTACCATACCCCCATCTTACTCCTTCACCCACCCCCAAAATCCAGATGTTTCCAGGGGCATTTTTTCTGTCTGGATTAGAGAGATGTCTGGAGATTTTATTTTTATATTTACATATTTTTATATTCCACCCTGGCGGCTCAGTCATCATATAAATCATCAACAATAAAAATAAAACAAGTTAAAAACACATACCAAGTGGAGCAAGAAAACAACCCAACTCCTCCCCCCAACCCTCCACCCTACCCCCTCCCTTGCCGAAGGCCAGGAGGAACAACCAGGTTTTACATTGATGTCAAAACAAAGAGAGGTCCAGGGTCACCTGGGCCTCCACTGGACGGGAGCTCTACAGCCATAGTGCAGCCACCAACACCACCTTCTCCATCACTGCCCCCTGGGATACCCAGGGGACTTCAAGGAGGGTGCCTCCCCGATGACCTCAGGGGCCGATCCAGAACCCGGGGAGTGAGGTGGTCTCATTTATAGGTCAGCACCAATACCTTAAATCAGACCCGGAAGACTACAGGCAGCCAGTGGAGAGAGCAGAGCACTGGTGTTATGTGCTCCCGGTGACCCATCCCCATAAGAAGATGGGCTTCTGCATTTTGCACCAGCTGCAGCCTCCGAGCCGTCACCATGGGTAGTTCATTGCAATAGTTCAGTCTTGAGGTGATGAACGCATGGATGATGGTAGCCAGGTCAGCATCCAAAATGTATTTATTTATTTGTTTACATTTATTGGCTGCCCCCTCATGCCTACGGCTGTCTCTTATACACATCTAGATGTGTATAAGAGACAGGGTATGAGGGGCCCAGACTGTATAAACCAACACCAACACCTTGAATCTGGCTCGGTACGCTATAGGCAGTCAGTGCAGAGTGTGGAGCACAGGTGTAATCCTGTCTCTTATACACATCTAGATGTGTATAAGAGACAGGGCCCAGACTGTATAAACCAACACCAACACCTTGAATCTGGCTCGGTACGCTATAGGCAGCCAGTGCAGAGTGCGGAGCACAGGTGTAATATGCTCCTGTCACCTCGTCCCCCATAAGGAGACAGGCCGCTGCATTCTGCACCAGCTGCAGCCTCCGAATCAGAACCAAGGGAAGCCCCACGTAGAGCGCATTGCAGTAGTCTAGCCTCGAGGTGATGAAGGCGTGAATAAGAGTGGCCAGGTCGGGCCCAGAGATGTATGGGCGCAGCCTCCGCACCAGATACAGCTGGCAGAAGGCAGCTTTAGCCACCGCCTCCACCTGCCGATCCAGATGGAGGCCCAGATCCAACACCACCCCCAGATTCCGAACCTGCTGGGCTATGGGAGGGCAGACACCCACCACCACCAGAGGGGTTGGCACCTCCCCCGCCCTACCCACCACCATCACCTCCATCCTATCAGAATTGAGTTTCAGTCTGCTCTGCCACATCCAATCCGCCACAGCCTCCAAACATTGGGAAAGCAACTAGACAGCGGGACCTGGGTCAGTCAAAACAATGCCACAAGTGCAGTCTTAGTGCCATGCCCTGAGCTAAAGCCAGACTGCGAGGGATCTAGAAAACCAATGCAGTCCAGATGCTCCCACAGATGCTAAGCCACAACCTGTTCAATAACCTTCCCTAAAAAGGGAAGGTTAGAGACTAGCCGATAACTGATGAGGGAGTCAACGTCAAGTGATGGGTTTTTTCAGCAGAAACCACACCACCACCTCCTTGGGATGATCTGGCACTCTGCCCTCCTGCAGGGAGGCATTGACCACCCCAGTCAGCAATGCCCCCCCTCCCCCAAAGCATCTCCTGGCTGGCCTTAACCAGCCAGGACGTGCACGGGTCCAGTTCACAAAAGGTGACTCTAGCAGCTTTAAGAACATCCCCCGCATTTGGCAGGCGACATGGTCTGAAACCAATCGCACAGAATGGGACCAGACCTCTGGTTCTCCTAAAGCAATAAATGCAGTGTCGAACTCGTGCTGAATATGAGCAATGTTATCCACAAAGTACTCAACAAACATGTCACAGCTGGTGCTGGATGAATATGGGGGGATTCAGCACTGAGCAGTTGATAGGCCGACATGCTTTACAGGGGCGTAGCTACCATGGAGTGAGGGGGAAGAGTTGAGTCCTGGCCTCTAGGAGGGTGCCCTTTGCAAGTAGTCTGAGCACTGTTAAGGACATTTTCAGAGTATGTGGGGGAGAGAGCCAACATTTTTCCTCTGCTCACTCTGCAAATGGCAAATTTGCAAATTATCAAAGGGTCTTGCCAATAAGGAAGTATTCTTGGTGGACAGGGATGGAGTGCTGGACACCTCCCACTCACTCTTTAAACTTCCTTCTGGTAAGATTGCTGCTGCTCGGGGGAAGCTTTACCCCTTGCCTGCTGCCTGGCACTGAACAACTCAATGCCAGGCCACTCTATATCATGATTAGAGACAAGTCCCTTCCCCAGAGATCTAGGCTAGAGAAGGGAGAGGGGGACATTTATACAGACAAGTATACATTCACAAAGTTGAGAAGTTTCACATGCACAGTCTGAAACATGCAGCCAATGTAAGCTCTGTTAGCAAGCGGCTACATATCTGCTACCCACTTGTACAAATCTCTTGTGATTTAGGGACCTAGACAAACAGGAAAGTATGGTGCTACTCTCCCAGCTTGTCACCTCAACCCCACCCTCCACACACTTACCTGGGCTGGGCCCCAGGAACAGCCATGTTGCAGGTCTTGAGGAACAGTGGGAACAACAGCTGGAAGAGTGGCACTGCAAGTCCGGGAGAGTGGCAGCAATGGGAACAGTGGCAGGTTCCTGGAAGAAACAACAGGGCCACACCACAACCACACCAGCCAATGCTGATACTCCTAGGAACCTACCGCTCCCAGTAAGCATCCCACCTCTTATACCAACTATCAGGTAACCAGTAGGGATGGGCGAACGTGGTTCGGAAGTTCGGACCGAACCTGGTCTGTTCGGTCAACCGAACCGAACTGAACTCGAATTTAAAACCGAACCGAACTGAACCGAATTTCTGAACTCCGTTCTGTTCGCCCATCCCTAGTGGCAACACACACACACCAAAAAAATCCTGGGCTTGAATGACCTAACTTGGTTCAGAAGTTCGGAATTCAACCGAACCTGGTCTGTTCGGTCGACCGAACCAAACTTCCAAACCGAACTCGAATTTCAAACAGAACCAAACCAAATTTCCGAACTCGAATTTAAAACTGAACTGAACCGAATTTCCGAACTCTGTTCTGTTCGACCATTCCTAGTAACTAGTGCATGTTTTGGCTAACCAATAGCCAGTACATCTGGTCAACCGGATGTGTGTCCAGGCTTGTCCATATTGTCAATCCTGAACCCACACCACATTATAACACCCGATAACACAGAGGCCTGCTTGTTCTGGCCAAGACTGGTTTCTTGCTGCAGCTGCCTACCTGACTTTGGCCTGAGCTGTGAAGAAGGGTAGGTCAGGAGAATCTGGTCTCTGCTGTGAGTTATGGGGAAGGGGTGGAATAGCAGGTTGATAGGATGAGCTGCAATTCTTGAGCTGGGTGTATTGTCTTCATAAAACAAAAAGCATTTCCACTGTTAGCTGTAATGGGAAAAGAGTCTTCAAGCTGGAGTGTCCATTATTGGCAGAGAGGAAATCCAGCTGATGAGAGTCTGCATCCACTTCTCCACACCACCTTCCACCCATCCCTGGGCTGTTGGAGATTCCACTCCTGGCCATTTGTACGTCTTTGCCCATGGACCTTGTGATGTTACATTGCTCTCCATGTTCCCTCCCATGGAGCCACAGTGTTTTGTGAATGAGCTCACAGGGTAACATTTTTGAGATCTCCCGAGTCACCTTCAGCCCCCAAAATCCCATTTTGAACAGAGTCAAAGGATGTTGACAAACACGATGGTGGCCTGAATTTCGCCTGCTGAGGTCTGCTTTGTCCCACAAGCCACTGGCATATTTGTTGCTGCATTGCCAGATGTTTGCCTGGGATTGCTCCTGGGTGTGTCAGCAGCAATCCTGGGCTTTGATCCCGGAAACCTTCAGGGTCACAGTCCAAGCTAGCTACTGTCCACCTGATTGGCCTAAAGCCAAGCACAGCAGGCTGGAACGTTTGTTATGGCCCATCGTGACCTGACCCAGATCAAGTCCACCATTCTGACCACCATGGCAGCCATCATTGGCCACCACATCTGCCTGTCACGTTAGGGGGCACGGCGTTGGGCACAGCATGGGGCCGAGTGGCTGCATGTTCATTGCAGCTCCGCACCCTCCCCAGTGGCCCGGAAGCTTGGATGTTTGTTGTGCCACCCAACCCAATCAGGACCATGTTGGCGGCGCGGGTTCCCAACCCAGGTCAGGTTGCAACGGTGGTGCTCTGCCATCACTTCTGTTAATACCTAGAGTCTCCTTGTGTGCAAGTCACTTGGATTTGGGCTACCAGGGTAGATTCTGAAAGTCAAAGGGGGAATGTAGGTACCTAACTCCCATTTGTTTCCTAGGAAAGCAAGATCTCTGAGTGCCATTAGAACTTACTTATCCCGTACCTAAGTCACACTTGAAAATGGCACTCAAGCACTTTAAAAAGTTTTACCCATAAAAGAAGCATCTTAGATTTTGCAAGAAGCCCATAAGATAAAATGAATTCACATGAATTATTCATCCAACAGTTCAATTCAATTCAATTTATTTGGCAAATTAGCTTTTGCCATAGCCATTTAAAAACACATATAAATACAAATAAAAAGAAAACACAAATAAACAAGTGTATAATATACAAGGTCACAAGGAGAATCATCCCATAGCTCCAGAATAGGGGAGCCACCATAATCCCCCACCTTAAGTATATAACTTTAACCAATCTGCAATCATATCCATGGGACAAATTATCTCTCTCACATCTCTAGAGCTGCAATAACACTTTGCCCCCTTTGTCCTACCATGATTCTTCGATCAATATGGCGGGACTAGAGAAGAGAGACGCATTTGGAAAAGCAAAAATGCCAAGCACTCCCATGACCTGGCACAATGTACGTAAGAATGCGGCACCAACCTTTATTACTTTTGTCACAACAGTCCTGTTAATATAAGGGATTCAACCATAGTGGCATTCATACCTTACCCTTCTCGGGGCAAGCGCCATGACACTTAGCCCCTAAATCAGGATAGGTGCCTATACATGTCACGAGCCATGAGAGCTATAGTAGTAATTAAGTCAGCAGACTTAAAGGAGGCTATGTATATCATTGATTGTACTGGGGTTAGGCACGCTCCTGGGGCAATCCCAGCCGGGAAATGCCGTTCTCTTATGCATTGCGTAAGGGGCATACGAACAGTGTGTTCCATCTACAAGTTAATAAATAAATAAATAAATAATAATACAAACAAAGCAAAGGATCAAAACTAAGGATCAAACAGAAAAATGCTAAATTCACCACTTTATTCAGAATGAATAACTTCCATCAGCTCTAAAGGTGAGTCACAAAGAGAAAGAGCAGACATTTATGAAACCACTGAGAGCAACTGAGGAATAAAATGATGGCAGGAAGTTAAAGAATGCACTACATGTAAACAGATTGTAGAACTGAAACCAAGTGTGGATGGTGATGAGCACATGTGTCTGTACTGGAATCTGCACACAGACTGATGTTAAGAAGACAAGCATTCAGAGAATATAAAAAGGTCACGGACACTAGCGAGATTTAACAGTGGATCTATCATATGGAGTTTTTTCAATGGAAAGGAAACCGATATAAAAAATAAAGTCCAATGAGAACTGTGTCCATAGAATAAAAGTGTGAGGCTAAATTTTTAGCTTCATAATGGATAACCAAGAGAAATCCAGAGTTTAATATTAACTCCCTCCAAAAGTTTCTACTCTAAAGAGATTAGAGTCCTAATTCCTGATAGGGGTGGATTAATGAACAGGCCTGTGGCGCCCAAGCCCAGAGCACCTGAAACAGAGGACTTCACCCATTTGTAAGCTACCACTGTTGTCATTGTGCAGGCACAGATCAGTCAGAGCAAGCAACACCAACAGCACCCTATTGGCTACTGAAGGACCCATGCCATCATTGCCATAGAAAAAATGGGGGAAAGGTGAAGTTCCACCCCAATCCTGCAGGGGGTGCTCACAGCAAAAGCCCTGATGCCTAAACAGTAGGGGTGGGACTTTCAGTTTTAACCGAAACAGTCCAAAAATGGCTGTTTTGATTTAAAACCGAAGGAACCGAAAATTGAACTGTATCTATTCCCAATTTTTGGATCTTATGTTTCCATTTAAGTCAATGGGAAATCCTCCCATTGACTTCAATGAGAAGAGCCAAGAGGCTGTGGAAACCTATCCCACCCCTTTTCCAGGGGCCATTTTGGAAGAGGGCAGTCATTCTGTGCATGCATGGGGCCATTCCGATGCTGTCGACGCCATTTTGGATAAGGGTTGCACGTGCACAGAATGGCCTTGGTGGCCATTTGTGCATGTGTGCTGCCACTCTGGCAGTTTTTTCTTCCTCCAGACCAAGCAAGAAGAGGAGAAAGCCAAGCTGCCTGGCAAAAGAGCTGGCTCCGCTGTCAGGCAGCCAGGCCTTCTCCGCCACACCACAATGGCACCAATTCAACCAGTGACCTACCCCCATCCTCTGGACCTGGACCAGAGGAGGTACGTAGAGGGGTCCGGGGTGTGGGGTAAAGCTGGGCCCCTGGGGTTAGGGATAGGGGTATTAGGCATATGGATTCCCACCCCAACCCCCCAGGGCTGGGAGTGGGGTAGTGGGGATGGGATGGCCCGCTGAGGGTGCTGTTCAGTCCTGCATCCCTTTCGGGCTGTCCTTGGTTCTCTTTCATATTGATGTCAATGGGAAAAAGAACCAAAAACCAAAACCAACACATCTACAGATATGCAGGGATCCAAAACCAAAATAAAACCGAAACTAGCCTCTGTATCCCATCCCTACTAATCAGTCTCCTCCCTGAAAGCAGCCAACCCAGTGAGGGACTTGGGGCACCATTGCCAATTTTCTATAGAGGCTTGTGGTCAGTTCAATGATTTCGGGGTCCAGAGCTCTTTGCACCTTGGGCCTCAAGAATTCTAAATCAACTTCTGAGTCCCGGGATCCATTCATTTTGGATTTGGGGACTGTGTGGAGAACCCTTGTTTTGACTCCTCAAATGAAGTTCCTGTGAAAGCCAAGTCTGAGAGCAGGCAACTGTGGAACTGTGCTTAATTGCTGCCTGCATAGCTTTCCTAGAGGTCTGGATAAGCTATTAGCCCATCTAGATGGAGAGTTAGCATAAAGAATGCCAGAAGATGGTGGCAAGAATTAAGACAGGGGAAAAGCCATGTTTGTGACTGGACAAGATTTATTGGCTTCTATGAATTAAAACTTTAAAAGGGTTATTAATAGCAACATGGTTAATACATCCTTGTGCATTCATACATACAGACCTGTGATCCACAAGTGTAATGGAATGAAAGTATTCACTGGTTAACCAAAATAGACAATCTGCACCCCTACTGGGTATTGTAGTGTATTGCTATGAGATATGCTCCATGTTAACAATGGATAGTTGTACCTTAATGACGCATACATTCACTTTTGAGATGCATGAGTGAATTTTCCTCCAGCCCCCAAATCTAATGCAGAAAATCACAGAGTGGGGGCTATATTCTCTTATTTGCATCGCCATCCCAGCCTGCATACTCGTTCCAAAAAAAATCCCCCCGCCTGCATACCGATTCACTCAAATATGAACTGAAAGTGAACACAAAAGTGAAGTAAACAGTAGGGGTGTGCACCGGGCCCCCATGTCATTTTTGTTTTTGTTATTAAAAATGTCATTTTCGTTATAGTTAACGACAATGGTTTTTTTTGTTATTACCGTATCTATAATTTTTGTTATCATTTTAATTATCAATATCATTATCAATATTCATTATCATTGTTATTATCATTATTGATATTGATATAATTATCAATATCGTTATTGATATCGGTACTGTTTCAAACAAAGATTTTATTTTTGGTATTGGTATTGTTATCAATTCCCATGCACAACTAATACCTATCTAAATCTAAGGGAGACAGGGGAAGGGAAAAGGAAAACAAGCTATTATCTAATCAATTATATATATAACTATTCTATTCTAATCTATATGTCTATAATATATATCTATATCTAATCTATACTACCTATTTATATATAATGTACAGAGGGGAGAAGGGCAGGAAAAGGGAGAAGGTAAAACGTAGGGTATGAGGAAGGAAAGGTATTGGTGGTAATACAATGAGGGCTAGGGAGGATTGTTTTGTGTGCAAACACCACAGTTCTGTAAATAAAGTCTGATAAGCAGAGCTCTCACAGAACGGAGAGAAAAAACGTGGCCCTCCCATTATAAAAGGTTGTAGTGCCCTCCCCCAGAGCCCCCCGATTGGTTATAGGAGGCAGCAGGCATTCAATAATCACAGAGTGCCATGAGACTGCTGGGGCCTGCTTGCGCTGCTCATTGGCCAGTGATACATCCATCAGATACTGCTGAGCTGCTCGCCCCTCCCAACACAGGCACAGTTCGAGAGTTCAACCCTCTTAAGACTCTGAGAGGTCTGCCCCCTCCTCCCCTCTCCACATTTTCCCTCCAAAACCCAACTGCCACAGCATTAATAATGACAACGATAACGACATTGTCATTTTAGTTTTTGTTATAATTTCTCCTTATGGTTATTGATACCGTTATCATATTCTTGGCTGTCATTTTTGATATTCTCAGTTGTTTTCGTTATTGCAACAAAAATGACAATTTTTGCTTTTTATTGTAGTAAGGAAAATGACATGCACCCCCCTAGTAAAGAGTAATTTCCAGTTCTAAATGACAAATTCCCACAAATTGCAGCACTGAGACAAATAACACATCTGTACAGCTATCTCCTTGGTCTTATATTCCCCATCATTCACAACGGAGAAGACCACCAAATATTTTGTGCTATTCTAGTAGCCCAGCACTCTTCACCATGGTTTGTGATTGAAGGCCTCTAAGGTGCCATATTGGCCTAGTAGAGGATAGGGGTTTTATGTCTAGGGTAGAATTATACATATACAAGGACCTGTGCTCACTTTTGGTGAAAACAGACGTAATGCTAACTCTGCTTTNTTTGGGGGGGGGGTTTATTTCTGCCCTTTAGGTCTTTATCTCTGGCTGATTTTTTACTTGTTCTGTTTGTTTGTATTGTTGGAGGCCCCTCCACTGTCTTTGGGTTTTTTATTTTTCTGCCTTCTGGGCCTTTGTCAGTGGCAGCTTTATTTTATTTTTCTCTCTGTTACAGCCCCTACTTCTGTTTGGGGTTTTTAGTTTTATTTTTCTTTCTTTTTGCCCCTTGGGTCTTAGTCCCTCCACCGTTTGTTTTTGGCCTGGGTTTTTTAGTTGTTTGGGTCCCTCGGGGCATTTGAAAGGGCCGCGCCCACCATTTTGCCTCCTACCGTGTTTCCCTCTGCTGCCTCTGCCTCGCGCTTCTGCCGCCAGAACTGATCAAGGGGCCTTTTTTTTCTCCGTTTTTTTGGTCCGTTCTGTGCCCCAGACGTTCCCACAGCTGATCCTGTTTTTCAATTTGTTTGGTTTTGGGTTTTATTTGATGTTTGTAGCGCCGGAGCGGGTTTGCCGGTGGAGCGTGGTTTCGGCGCGGCTGGCTAGTCGCGCATGCGCATTGCGCCCCCTTGCAGCCCCTTTATCAGCTTCGTTGCTCTTCCTAGAAAAGTGACCCACAGCATCTTGCAGTAGACAAATATGAACATTTTGGGGGTTTATCATCCAGTAGATACATAGCTGAGCATAGGGTCTTATTTCTTGCAGTTAAAAATTCAACAGTCAACAACTTCTTTCAACTGGGATTGCCACCTTTCCCTTTGACCCAAAGAGGATGGAGCCACATCAGAAAGGAGGTAGAGCCAAGAGACTCTCCCAACCTTTTCTGACATAGCCAATGCCATACCCCTTTGGTTATGATCCAAAGTCCATGAGTGTTTTTCCATTAAGAAATACAAGCTGTGTTTCAAGGAACTACGGCATTTGAAACATCTAGTATTTGGTAATGGAAATCAAACTAATGGCTTACTTATATATAGTAGTGTTTTGTCAATTATTTCCTGCATTTGGTGTCTAAATGAAGCTGTTGAGCTGAGGTTGGTGGAAAGCCCATCAACGTGCAGTGAACTCCACAGGAAGTTTAGCAAATAAGGGGTGTTAACCACAACACTGTCTATCAACACACTCCAAATTACCGACAGAAAGCACTTACTGCCTCTGGCTTCTGATTGCTAATACTCAGCTGAAGAGCTTTGGTCTAGATAAATACTGTAAAGTGAGCTGAGAAAGACTAGCATTTAAAGAGAGTACAACCCTCAAGTTTGATAACTGTAAAAATCAGCGATTAGAAAATTCCCACAATTTATTAAAACTGATACAAATATATTCCTCTCTTACCATGCCAAAGGGGTGCAAAGGAGAGAATAGTTTACAACCAAGATCAGTACCATTGATCTTCACCTTTCCTTTCCTGTCCCTCCATCACACTAGATATATTGCATGGCGATAACATGACTATATGGGTTAAACCATTGTTTTACCTTTGGTGCCCTTGCGCTGTGGCTTAATGAAGGAGGGAGATTCCAGTCTCTGGGTTTCTCTTTGCTATTTTTGCACCAACTCTAACAACATGGGCCAAACTTTCCCAGCCAGCCCACACCACAAGCGACTTGTACTATGTGGTAAACGTTACCTGTCCTTTGCACTTTGATTTTGTCAGGAGATCGCAGTTGTCATGGAAATTGACACGTTCCATGAATTCACATGAGTTCTGTGAATTATAACTTAAGTCTGCTGTGTAATTGCTTTGAGAAGGCTATCGGTGTGTGTTAACTGTGTACTGAAAGAGCTTGCTCTCTTCTTACAGCAATGTTTTACAAAATGACAGACAGGGAATAAGAGAATGACAACCTTACAAAGTACAACAAACTGTCCCAGAATTGTGGAAACCTGTAACTGCATTTACATCAGCCATTGTGTACACTTCAGACAAATGGCACAGGGAAATTTGTCCAGTACATGAACAAATATGTCCTGACTATAGCTACACATGTTGAAAGTACCACTCTCTAGATTTGACACAGGGGGTGTCTTCTGATAGACATGGGACTGGTCAGCCCCGGAACTGCTTTGGGGGTGCACCCCCATGTGCACCCACATCCAGCCCCACCTGAGTCCATTTTAAAAACGGACCCAGCAGCTGTTACGGCCCACAATCCACCCATGCAGCACCCCCTACCCCACACCATAGAGTTGGAGGCAGATCACCCAGTGCTCTAGGCTACCACCTGCAACTCTATATGGTTGCTTGGGGCAACTGCCAGTCAAGAGTGGAGCTTCAGCAGCTGTCCACTGAGGAGATGGACAGTAGCTCTGCCTCCGGCCGGTGCCCCAAGTTTGGGTGGCGCGATGCTCTGGAGCACTGCAAGTGCTCTGTCTGCACATCTGGTGGGTTCATCTTTATATGGATGGGCCACCTGGGGTGAGGCATAGCAGAGGTAGGGCTGCTGTCCATCTGTTTACACCCAATGTCTCTGCATTTAAGCCAGTCACCTCCAGACTCTGGGTAATCCTTGATTTCTCCAGGTTAGCTGCCCTTTTCTAACATGTCCCCTCTTTCTGTGGGCACCATGATGTCATGATGAAGTTCCAAAAGGGGTTTGGTTAGGTCAGAAAGGGTTGGGAGAGTCTCTTGGCTCTGCCTCCTTTCTGATGTAATCCTCTATGGAGCCACCCAGTCAATCAGCCAGCACCCCCAGCCCATCACAACAAAGAAGATCAGTAGGTGGAGCTGGAACCATGCCTCCCACCTTCCCTTCAGCGGAGCTGAAGAAAACGGCACCCAGAGAATCTTCATATGCTCCCTCCCCTTCTCCTTCCTTTCCTCCCCCTCGTTTGGGCCCCGTCCTCTTTTTTTCCCCACCCCATCTCATTTGGATTCCCCCCTTCTCCTTTCTTCCCCTCTCTGCCCTCTTGTTTGGACTCCCTCCCCCCATCTCCCTTCTCCTTGCACTCAGGAAGGGGAAGGTCCCTGGATCCTATTCCTAACCCCAAGCGCTGAAAGACTGAGTTCAGAGTAAGGGAGCAGAGATGAGGGCATGCACACAAAGATAGAGAACAGATTAGGACAGAAATAAGTACAACAATAATTATTTCCGAGTAGACAAGGATTGGGCTTGAGTTTCTGGCAGCTCCTTGGTATGCCGGTGCTACTGTGGTAATGTCCGTTGGTTGTTTACCACAACTGAGCCAATCACAGTACAAGACAGTACATCCACCCCTTCCTCTACCCCTCCCAGGTGAGAGAGCAATCCATTTTGCAACAGCCATGCCAAACCCTGTTCCCCAACAGGCACATGGCTCCATCTCCAGTCAGATCCAAACAACAAGCAAGCAAACCAGAGAGACAAAAAATAGACTACAAGGAATTTGGGAGGTGATCACACAATCCAGGAAAAAGAGAGCAATTCCAATCCGGTTTCCCCACATTCCCACCCACTATTAAATTTTGCATGGGACATGAGGACACATTACCAGTAAGCAGCACCCACTGCGAGGTCACCAACGAAAGGGTGAATGTGCAACCCATAACTTTTATTTACCCCTGGCAACCAATCAAAAACTGTCTTGTACTTGTCCCCTTCCAATAAAACTTGTGCCCTTGTGATTGAATCAAGTGTCCCCTTGTCCTCTTATGTGTCTCCTGATGACCGCATAAGGAAGAAACAATTTTAATTTTGCAGGAGTATGAGCTCATGGGAAGGTAGGGTAGATGGCAGCAGCCTGGCATGGGATCAGGTAATCATTACTCGATCGAGACGTTACAGAATACCAAGTACTGTGCAGATTTCTCAGATTCTCGGTAAAACCATGTTGAATGAATACGATGATCCTCGGCTAAAACCAAGTACTGAGTTTCAATCCTAGAAGAACAAATCCACGATATGGATGATTCTCTTCCTGAATGAAGCCCATAAGCACCCCTGCCCCTAACTTATGCCATGGGTAGAAAACATTTGCCCTTCTGGGGGCCAGTTTGAAAATTAGTACAAGCTCTGAGGGCCACATAGATGTTGGGGGCAGGATGCTTAAGGGGTGTGCTGATTCAGAAAAGGAGTCTCCTGATCATAGATCTGTGCATGCATCTGTCCCCTATCCTTATGTGCATGCTGCCCTCATCTCTGCTCTTTTGCCCTGAGCTCAGTTTTTCAGTGTTTGGGGGTAGGAACTGCATACAGGGGCCAGATGAAAACTTGGCCCCTGGGACTGAGGTTCCCCACCCCTGTTCTATATGGAACCCAGAGCTTGTACAATACAGGGGGTGTTCCCCTCTCCCAGATCTCCGACCCCCTTTCCCCACTATCATCTCTGTCTTGTCAGGATTGAGCTTCAATCAGCTTGACCTCATCCAGTCCTCCACAGCAGCCAGGCACCGGGATAGCAACAAGACCGCTGGGTCTGGGTCAGTTGAAAACGATAAGTACAGCTGGGTATCATCCGCATATTGATGCACACGACCCAGCTGCACACGACCTTCCCAGCAGCTTCATATGCATGTTGAATAAGAGAGGGGACAGAGTGGAACCCTGTGGCACCCCACATGGGAGACACCCCCCCCCAGGGAACGATGTACAGTCCCCTAATATCACCCTCTGAGATCTATCCGCCAGGTATGAATGGAAACACCTCAAGACAGTATCATCCACCCCGGCCAGGTCTCCCAGGCAAGTTCCTAGCATCTCATGATTCATGGTATCAAAAGCTGCAGATAGATCTAATAACACCAACAGGGTCATACAACCCTGGTCCAACTTTACAAGGAGGTCATTGACCGAAGTCACAAGCACGGTTTCCATGCCTTAACCTGGACGAAACCCAGACTGCATGGAATCAAGGAAACCAGTGTGGTCCAGGTACGTCTGGCGTCGACAGGCCACCACCCATTCAATAACCTTCTCTAAAAAGGGAAGGTTAGAGATGGGCTGGTAGTTCGTTGGGGCACCAACATCAAGCGATCATTTCTTGAGGAGCAGCTAGACCACTGCCTCCTTGTAGCAGTCCGGCACACTCCCTTCCCATAGGTAGCCACCCATAATCTCCTCTAACACTGACCCCAAAGTCTCCCTGGTGGCTTTCACAAACCAGGATGGGCAAGGATCTAATTCACAAGTTGTGACCCAAACAGACCCCAGCACATCTGCTGCCTCGGCAGCCATCACCAGTTGAAAGTCATCCCATAAACATTGACCAGACAGGGCACTCCTAACCCCTGCCTCTGCCTCCAAAATTGGAAAGCCGAAGTCATGCTCAATGTGAGCAATTTTATCCACAATGTGCATTAAAAACATGTCACAGTGGGCTTTGGACAAATCCGGCTCCAGGCAGAGAGAGGCTGGAATGACCAGACCCCTCACCACCTGGTTTGGGGATCCCTCCATCATGCCTTAAGTTAGTGGATGATTGGGCCTTTGTTATGCCGGGTCCCTCAGTGTGGAACTCAGTTTCTTCTTCCTCACCTTTAAACAGTTTCTGAAGCCTTTTTTTATTCTCCTCCCTCCAAGTTATCTGATGCTTAATATTTTTTTTTGCTGAACCCTGAATGATGATTAAATTGGTTGGGATATCTTCTAGACTCAGTGTAGTGGGGGAAAGATGCAGGCAGTACTGAAGTTTTTCCAAAGGATGTATTTGCTGACTTGTTATAGTCAATCTTTTTGCAGCAGTGTGAAAAATTAAGTAGTTGCTCTGCATGCAGCTTTGTGTGATTCTATAGTGTTTCTGAAAGGGGGAAATTGCTGTTCTTTTTTGTTGATAGCCCTGTTGAATTTTTTTCTCCCTTTCCTGCATGACCTGATGCTTAGGAAAACTTTTTGCTTAACTTTGAATGTTTAAATTTTGGGGGATATTTTCTGGGCTCACTGAATGTAATGGGAAAATTGCAGTCAGAACTGGAAAGTTTTTCCCAAGGATTTTTTTTTTTACTGTGTTCAGTCTTTCTACTGCAGTGGGAAAACTTTGAAATATTTGCTTTTCGTGCAGTCTTGTATAGCATTATACTGTTTCTGAAAGGAGGAAGTAGTGTTGCTCTTTTTTGTTGTGGTAGTCTTGTTGATCTGATGTTACTGGGAATCTTGGGATTTTATTTATTTATTTTATTCATTCCTTCAGCATTTATATACCACCCCCTCCTGCCCAATGGCAGCTCAGGGCAGTGAACACCACAATAAAAAACATACAACAAAAATAAATATAATTTATCAGTTTAAAAACAATGTGTTTTTGTTTTTTGGTCTTGGAGCTCAAAGGAAGGACACTAAAAGTGCTATGTAATCGTAATAATGAGGATTCTGGCACGTTGAAATGAATAACCTTGAATAGCCATTAGAAACAATGGAAGCAATAATAATGGCATTGGCAAATGACAGTGGTTTTTAATGGCTGCAAAACAATACAGTGGAGCTGCATCTTTAGGGGGTGGGGGGAAGAGGTGTGAAATAATGAGGAAGGCACCAGGCAGAGTGAGCAGAATGGCTAGAATGACAGGGAGGAGGCTATGGGGATTGGGTGCAGTAGCAAAGGACTAGGTGGAATGATAGGAATGCCATGATCTCCTTGTCAGTCCTCCCAATCACTTATCATTTCATCCAGAACCTTATCCCTCTACCTGCTTGGCCTGGTATCCCTCCTATTATTCCACCCAGACCCAATCCCTTGCTATTGCACCTAACCTCTGTAGTCTCCTCCCTGTCATTCCACCTACTGTCATGGCCTCTTATCATTCCACTCAGTTTGTCACTCATTCCACTTCCTGACCTCCCTGTTGTTCCACCTCCTCTCCCTGGCTCCTTTTTTGTCATTCCATACACACCTCCTTACTCCCATGTCCTATCGGAGATGCAGCTCCATTGTTTTACTTTACAGCCCATTAAAGCATATTGTTGTTCACACATCTCATACTTGGCATTTGTGTTCCCTGTCCACTGTTCCTAATGGACATTCTATCTCATTCATTTTAGTATGTCCCAGAAATCTGGCCTCTAAATGCCTGTGGTATCCAGATACCAATATGTCAGCTTGAATTGTACCATAACAAATACTCCACCTCTGTTTGGAGTTCTGCAAGCTTTGGGGACTGACCTACATTGCTTCCCCAAGGCCTTTTACCAGCCTGCTGTAGAGTTGCCAATCAGCCCTGCCCTTGCAGGCAAGCAGCTCCTGGATTAAACCTTTAAATGTCACTTTGGAACAGGGTGTGTAAAGAGAGGAAGAAATGAGGGAGTGATCTGTGTTCATAGGGGAAAGAGGTGTAAGGAAAGGAGAGCAGGGATAAGAGGGACTGGTCTGCAGTGAGGGACTAGTAATGCATCCCTATCAGTGTGACTCAGTAGATAAACTTGCTTCTGTACTATTTCCTAAGTATTCTGCCCCATGCCTCCTCCCAAGTAAACTCTCCCATTCATGCCCTCCTCTCTCCCAACTGCAACTGCAGCTGAGGTGGGGTTCTTTCTGGGTTCTGGGAACTGTTTGGGTTCTTTCATGCATGCTAAGACTGAGGTTCACACTGAAGCTTTCCCCAGTTAGGCATTTACAGGGCCTTTCTTCTGCGTGGTAGATTCTCTGCTGTATACAGAGGGCTGAACTTACCCTGTAGCATTTCTCAGTGACAGCACATGTAGTTTCTCTCCTGTGTGGATTCTCTGGTGTGTATTGAGTGCCCCAACTTTTTCTTTCCTCACATCCCTGGCATGTACAGGGTTTCTCTTCTGTGTGGATTCCTACTTTTAAAATAACAAATTATAAAAGTGAGAGAAATCACACATATGTATAATGTCCCTTTACCTAAAACAAAATTGAACATTTGACCTGTCAATTTTCTTTTCTAGCACCTAACCTACTGGAGCAATTGCTGGTTTCCCCTTCTTTTATTTGCTCACAGAGCTTTGCATTTTGCTCACTATTGCATTGTGTCAATATTGTGTAGTATTTAGATCTGTATTCACTGTGCTTTTTCTACTCATTGTGTATTCCATAGTAATGTGTACAATTTTTAGGAGGCCCTGCCCCCTGGGATCCCACCCAAATATCTAAGCCCCACCAACCTAAAAGTCCACTAGCCACCACTTCTGCCATCTTTACATCTGGAATACAATAGTTTTTAAATGTCACATCTGATTAGCTCCTAAATTTCAGGGAATATTCTAGACATTAGTGAACTTCTAGAACCCTCATGATTTTTTTGGAAACTGGAAAACCCCAAATAGTTCAGTCTAGGAGAACTGCTCACATATATATCCAGCCAATTTATCTCCAAACTCCCACATTCCACTGTCTTGTTACAACCAATAGAATTGTGGCATGCAAATTGCCCATCATTCACATTAATGAACAATAACACTTACATGTTTGTTTTTAAGGCAAGCAAATAGAAACACGGGCAGAGAGAGTCTGGTCTGACCTAACCTTAACCTACCCTTTCTTTTAAGTTTCTTCCCAAATAACTGACATCAGCTGGAACTCTGAATTTCTGTTTTTTCCTAATAACTTACAGTTTTTGTTTTAGCACAAAACTGCAAACTGTGGGCACAACCTGGAGATCAAGTGGGACAGGTTTCTGATCCTGCCCATGTACAGGAGATGCCAGAGAAGATACAGATTAGTCCAGTAAGGCTCACACCAGACCCAATTTAGCACTTCCCTGCAGTCTCTTTGGCCTACTTTGTGCTGCTACCACAGCAGCCCCAAGGAGAGTTCCAGGCTGGTGAACGGGCAGAGTAGAGTGTGAAAAAGACAGAAGTGAATGTGGCCTTGGAATTCCGAGATCCTAGACCCTTCAGTCCCTTAGTAGAGAGAGGACCCCTCTTTCCCAGCACTTGCCCCTGCACCAGTGTAGGGATGAATTGGTCTCTTTGTGTTTTATTCAAATAAGGACACCTGGAGTGAAAATGAAAGACAGGTTCTCCTTTGAGTGGCTCCGTAATTCTCACCAATGGGTTCACAAGTTTGCGTCACCTACGGTCTGTCATTAGCTGTCAATCATGTATTTGAAAACATTCCATGGCCATCTCGCGCTCCCTAGTATATAACATTCCATGGCCATCTCGCGCTCCCTAGTATATAACATTCCATGGCCATCTCACGCTCCCTAGTATATATACAGGAGTAATGTCCCCTGACCCACTCAGTTCCTTCCAACCGCAGTTGAACGCAGTTCAGCAATGCTCACAGGTTGACACTAGCTATATGGCTTCAAGAACAGTTTTTAAGGTATGCGCACAGTGTACCAGAAGGGTCTCAAACCAGGACCTGCATGACTTATGCTTAATTTGTCTGGGCGCAGACCATCAGTGAGACAGCAGCACAGCCTGCTCTATTTTAAAACCCTGCACACACAGAGTGAGGAAGCTCTGGCTGTCAGGCTTACTGGCATAAAAAGCCAATAGAGAGGGGCAACCACATATGGTTCGTGCCCCAGCTGCTGACATGGCAGAGAGTGGAGGGGAGGGCAAGCGGAGCAGCCCAGTGCTAAGAAAGATACCTCTTTGAGAACACCAGACCCACTGACAGTTGGCCCAGCGAAACTCTTGCTGCAGGGGATGCACGGAGAGCTCAAAAGGCAAAAAAGAAGGGGTGAGGCAGCAGGAAAAGCTAAGCAGTCCTTAAAACATTAGGACAAGTCTGAAAAGCAGCCAAGGAGAGAGTCGGCATCCTCCAATGGGACGACATATATTCCACCGTTAACGTCAAGCCTCCCTGCCTTACCGCCAATAAAAATAGTACGGCACTACACCACTACAGGAAATCCACCAGCTCCATGGGAGCTGGATGAGGTCATCCTCAGCACCTCCAGTGCACGGCCAGCGCCAGGCTACACGCCGCCGCATTCCTACACTGAGGGGACCTGGCAACACTGGCCTTATCAGACACAACAGCAACCGCAGCCACAGATGACAGGACCACTGCTGGGAGCTGATTTACTGATGACCTGCATCCAGCAGCTGTTTACCACCTCAGTCAGGCTCTGATCCCCCCATGCCTAACCATCCTTTCGAGCCAGGGGAGCTGGTGGAACCAGACCCACATAATAATCCAGGACCAGCCCCAGAACCAGTAGAACCTGAGCAGTGAGTACCCTCCAGATGAGGTGGTAGAGAATCCTTCAGCCCCTCTATCAGAGGATCACAGACAATACCAACTTTTCCTCCACCGCTTCACAACAGCACTCACCCTGACAACAGTAGCAGTGCAGGAGATGGAGATAGACCCAGTATCTAAACTTCTGAATCACCCTGAATCAATTAAACTGACATTTCCACTATTGCTACAACTGGAAAGGGAGACCCAGAAGCTGTGGGCATCCCCAGCCACCATAACTCCACTGTGCCCTTCATCAAGCACCTACTATCCACTTCCACCAACTGCACCTCAGATGTACATTAAACACCCACCACTAAACTCACTGATAGTGGTTGCCTCCATGGAGAAAGGAAAGAGAGAGAGACCCATAAATCCTCTCCATCTAACAGGAAGGGGTGGCGAATTGATATTTTTTGCCACAGAGGTTTTGCATCAATGATGAGAGCTGCAAATTACACAGGTGCTATGGCTTATTTTCAAAATCATCTATGGGAAACCATAAAACCTCTACTCCAACTTATCCCTAGAGAACATCTAACAAAGGCTTTAAGATTGCAAGTGGATGGCATTGTGGATGCACACTACCAAATACTAAATATGCAATACTGCATCAAAACTGTAGCAAATGCCACCATGCTACGCAGATATGCCTGGCTTCACTCTGCTTCACTTGATTTCCAGAGCAGATAGAGAATTTACCATTCAATGGGCAAGGTCTCTTCGCTGCAAACACAGATGAAGTTCTAGAGCGCATGCACAAGTCTAAATCCCTGCCATGTTCCATGAGTCTTATGGCTAGAAACAAGCAGCAACAGTACTTCATACCAGTCAGATTTCAGAGCAACAGGTATAATAGAGCATATGAGTCCTCCTACCTGAACTCCAGTTTCCCATATCCACGGCGTTACCCGGCAACACCATACACATGCACCACTGGACGTTGTAAGCAAGGCTTCAAACAAAGTCAGCAACGTAGCTGCTGAGGGGGAACCATTAAAACTCAGGGAGCAGTGCTCGCCAATGACAACTCCAACAAAGAACCCCAAAGGCAGAATATGCAGAAGGATATCACAGGTACAGTTGAGTCCCACATGCAGAATTTGAAGGAAGAACCCATAGTTAATTCTACAGAAAAGTTGTATTCCTGTTTTAATGTTTTGGAAAGTATCACCACCGATGGGTGGGTGTTAGAGGTTGTAAGTTTAGGCTACTCAATCCAGTTCAAATGTTTCCCACCAGAAAGGGGCCCAGGGAAACTTAAGGTTTTGTAACTGCAACAATACGAGTTCTTAAAAGGGGAGGTTCATGTACTGCAGCACAAAGGTGTAGTTGAAACTGTGCCTGTTGCACAAGAAAATAAAGGTTCTTATTCCCCATATTTTGTCATCTCTAAGAAGGGTAGGGGACTTTGCCCAATTCTCAATTAGTCAACAAATATGTGCGGCATATTAAGCTTAGAATGCTGATACTTCAGCAGCTGCATTTACACCTACACAGAGGCCAATGGTACATCTCTCTAGACCTCAATTATGCCTACTTTTATATCAGAACAACAAGGCATCACAGTCAATACCTGCAATTTAAATTTGATGGGTGCCATTATCAGTATGCCTCTTTGCCTTGTGGGTTGGCATCTGCTCTGTGGGTGTTTACAAAATGCATGGCCCCAGTAATAGCACACCTCAGGAGGTCTGGAGTCCGCATTTACCCATATTTAGATGATTGACTAATTGCAGGTGAGAACCCGGACCAGGTCACCCGCCATTTACACACAACACTTCATCTCTGTGAGAGGCTAGGTCTGTTAGTCAATTACAAGAAGTCGGTGCTTACCCCGACTCAAGCCATTCATTACACTGGGGCTGAGATGTCTTCACTGACAGCCCTCCTGCTCCCTCAGAAATATCAGCACATGTGCCAGGCACTAACTGAGGTCCACCCAATGCACAGCCAAACAATGTTTGTGTGTGCAGGGCCTGATAGCATTAGTTTCAGCCCTCGCACCTTATGCATGCTTATATATGCAGCCTTTCCAACGGTGGCTTCTTAGCTGCTATAATTCTTCACGGGACAGCACATCCAAACATGCGCTAGTTCCCAGAAATGTAAGAATGTCCTTACAAATTTGGCATACAGGACCTTCTTTATGAAAGGTACCCCCTTCGTTCCATTGCAACCCATAATTCAGATAACAACAAATTCTGTTGGGGTAAGACTTCCACAGTGTGCCCCAAGGAAGCTCTCTTGAAGTTCAGTCCAACAATTCCCAGTCTGTCTTGGGTAGCAGCTGGGACTTTCTTTTCAAGAAAGTTAAGAACAAGAAGTGCCATACTGGGTCAGACCAATGGTCCCTACCCATCAAGTCCATTATCTGTCTTTGACAGTGGTCAATCTCAGTCGCTTGGAAGAAGTACCCAAAACATTACAATGAGGTGATCCATTTCCTGTTGTTCACTCCCAGCTCCTGACAGCAAGAGGTTACGTTCCCCAAACCTGCCAGGCTAATAGCTGCTAATGGACTTATCCTCCAGAAACCTGTCCAATCCTTTTTTAAACCCAGCTATACTACTGGCCTTGACCACATCTTCTGGCAACAAATTCCACAACTTAATTGTGCATTGAGTGAAAAAATACTTGATTTTATTTGTTTTAAATCTGCTTCTCGTTAGTTTCATGGGATGTCCCCTAGTTCTAGTACTATTGGAGAGGGTAAATAAACATTCTCTATTTACTTGTTCCACACCCCTCATAATTTTATAAACTTCTATCATATCGCCTCTCAGTCGTCTCTTCTCCAAGCTGGAGAGCGCTAACCTATCTAGCCTCTCTTCCTAGGGGAGCTGCTATGTAGCAGGGAGCAGTTCTGTGGGGCTGCTGCCACTTTAAGAAGGGGACTGTGTGGGCCAGCCAGAGGGCTGAGCACACACAGGGGTGTGGCAGAGCCAGCCCCAGAACTGGGGATCAGTCTGTGGGGAGCACAGTCTGAGAAACGCCTGTGACAGAGTGGTCAGGTTACTGGCCCTTTAAGTCTGTAAAGTAGAAGCCTGGCCATGCCCACTCTGCCTGTGTATAAGAAGAGACAAGGCAGAGAGAAGGGAGTCTCTGCCAGGGAGCTGAAGGACCAACATCTCCCTGAAAGCCTTCCTGCTCTACGCTCTCCAGGGTGCTGAAGACTAGAGAACCAGAGGGACCCAGGCAAGTGGGAGAGGCTGTGCCTGTTGCCTGGGGAAGGCTTGGTCAGGGGGCCCTGGGGGTTTAAGGCCTGGCTGGCTGGACTTTGGGGGGTTGAGGTTGTGTTGCTCCTGAGTCTGCAGAGATGGACCTGGGTCTGCAGAGTGGGGGTGATTGAGCCGGCAGCCCTAGGTACAGAAAACACGGGTTGTGTCCAATAAAGGACTGTGGATTAACACCCTCTGGACTGTGGTGTGTGTCCTGAGGGGGTCCTGAAACGGTGTAGCAGGGGGTGAGCTAATTCCCTTGAGTGCGACCCCAGCACCCAGTGTGGCCCTGAGGGACCCCCCTGCTACATGCTCCATACACTTTATCACCTTTGTTGCCCTTGGTCAATTGGTCAATTTTCCTCAGGGAGGCATGCAGCGGTATGCAGCAGGGCAGAGGGGGAGCGAGGTGGGAGGTGTCAGACTGACAACAATCAGATTTCTTTTCAAAGGAGTTTACAGTTTACTTGAGAAAAGTGACAAAATGGTCCAGAAAGAACAGAAACTGTGAAATCAGTTTGGTTGGATTACCTTCAATTTCCCTTCTTAAAAGGCCAAATGTCCTTTTATGGTTTTACTCCACTTCCACTACCAGAATCAGATTCTGAATGGCCACAAGGGCCCGTTTAGCTGACACCACTCCAGAACTGCTTTCTCCCTCAAGCTCTCTGTTTGTAAACCCTACCTGTACCTGGGTCTCTGCCATCAGGTTCACCCAACGTCTAAGGATGGGCAAACGCGGTTCAGCAGTTCGGAGTTCGGCCCGAACTCGGCCTGTTTGGATGACCGAACACGAACACACCAAACAAACTGAACACCAAACTGCGAAATGGCTGAACAGTTCGGTCAGTTTGGATCGCGTTTGGGTTGCAAAAAAAAGTTCACTGGAAGGTCAAACATGACAGGGAGGTGTCAGTCACTGAGGAGCAGGCTTCCAGGCACCAGGGGTGGAGAGGCTTGCAAGAAACGAAACTAATTATCTGCCTCCCCCCTTCCCAACACCTTCTGAGCTAGTCACTGTTCCTGAACAGCAGGC
>QEPC01015059.1:602673-613670 GCA_003113815.1 Sphenodon punctatus | reverse complement strand
AAGGGGGGGAGCGACAGTGGGTCTTCTGCTCATGCCACGCTGCCTGCCCGCCCACCTGCCCAGGCGGCCCTAGATCAAAGCCTGTCTCAGTTTGCCTGCCTTCTGCTCATGCCAAGTTGCCTGTCTGCCTGCCCTTGCAAACCCTGGGTGATGTGCCCCGCTGGCCCGGTAAACTCACTGCTGCTGTCTGCTGGTCCATGAGTGCTCTGCCCTGGCCAATCCAAATGTGCCTCAGCAATCGTGCTGCTGCTGTACGGGAGCTCTTCCCTGGCAAATCCTACCATCCTGGCTCCATGGGTGCTGCGTACAGGCAAATCCTACTGCTGCCGTCTCTGCTGTTGCACAGGTTCTGTGCCCGGGCAACCCAATGTCTGCTGCTGCTCCCAATGCCACCTCTGCTGTCTGAGCCAAGGGTTCTTCCCCAGCAACCCAATGTCTGCTGCTGCTCCCAATGCCACTTCTGTGGTCTGAGTCAAGGGTTCTGTATCCAGGCGAGCCATGGGTTCTGTGCCCGGGCAACTCAATGTCTGCTGTTGCTCCCAATGCCACCTCTGCTGCTGTCTGAGCCATGGTTCTGTACCCAGGCAACCCAAAGTCTGCTGCTGCTCCCAATGCTGCCTCTGCTGTCTGAGCCATGGGTTCTGACCCAGCAATCCAATGTCTGCTGCTGCTCCCAATGCTGCCTCTGCTGCTGTCTGAGCCATGGGTTCTGTACCCAGGCAACCCAATGTCTGATGCTGCTCCCAATGCTGCCTGTGCTGCTGTCTGAGCCAAGGGTTCTGACCCAGCAATCCAATGTCTGCACTCTGCTGCAGTGATTCCCTTCCCCTGTTTTTGGATTTATTTACAATAGGATTTGATTGATTTAGGTTGCCTCTGGGCGATCCAATGTCTACTCTTGCTGTGCCAATGTTGCCTCCGGGCAACCCAAAGTCTGCTCCTGCTATGCCAGTGTTGTCAATGATACCTCTGGGTAATCCAATGTCTGATCCTGCTGTGCTAATGTTGCCAATGCTGCCTCTGGGCAAACCAAAGTCTGCTCCTGCTGTGCCAATATTGCCTCTGGGCAATCCAGTGTCTGATCCTACTGTGCTAATGTTGCCTCTGGGCAATCAAATGTCTGATCCTGCTGTGCCAATGCTGTCTCTGGGCAATCCAATGTCTGCTCCTGTTGTGTCAATGTTGCCTCTGGGCAATCCAATGTCTGCTCCTGCTGTGACAATGTTGCCAATGATGGCTCTGGGCAATCCAATGTCTGATCCTGCTGTGCTAATGTTGCCAGTGCTGCCTCTGGGCAATCCAATGTCTGCTCCGGCTGTGCCAATGCTGCCTCTGGGCAAACCAAAGTCTGCTACTGGGTGGCCACGTGATTCACCACTGGGCAAGGCTTGCCCAATTGGAAGAATAGCTTGTTCAGATCCGGTGAGTAGGATGAAAGCCTGCAACGCCCAGCCGAGCAGGGGTGCCAGCTACCGAGCCATGGCCGGGCCTCTGCCGCTGCTCCACCGATGCCAGTCAGCCTGTAACGCCCGGCCGAGCAGGGGTGCCAGTGACTCCAGCCCCAGGACCCACCATCAGGGTTCTGGGGCCTTCATTCCACTGCTCGCGTGGACCCATCATTCCACCTGTCTGCAAGTGTCCCATACCCCCACCCTGCAATGCCCGGCCAAGCAGATGTGCCATCCACTGAGCCCTGGCCGGGCCCTCTGCCGCTCCCCCACCCATGCCAGCTAGCCTGGGGCAATCCACAGGAAGGGCCCAGCTCACATCTCTTAGGACCGACTGACCCATGTTCAACAACTGCTGTTCACATGGAACCCTTCTCCACTTCATCCTTCAAAGTGCTTGTTTGAGTATGATTGATTATTTCCTACTACCACCAAGATCACTGCTAATCTGGCATGGCCTAGTGGCCTCTGCCGCTCCCCCACCCATGCTAGCAAAGTCAGCCTGCAACTCTGGCAAAGAGGGCAAAGAGATTTCCCACTCGAGCATTCAGGGACAAATTCCATTTAAATAGAAAGTGGGGGGGGGGGGTTGTACAAAAATAGTCGATAACTCACTCCAACCTTCTCCAGAAGGATACGTACATACATAAAGGGCAGGGACTGGGAGGGCTGTCCTTCCACTGCAGCCAGACACTGCCACTCTAGCCCCGTAATCCACCCTCAGGGTTCAATTGCCAATGCCACCTATGCTGTAGTGTCTGTACCCCGGCAATCTAATGTCCGATTCTGCTGCCTCTGCTGTACCATGGGTTCTGTGCCCTGGCAAACCAATGGCGGCAGCTGCTGCTGCACGTCAACCATTTGTTCCTCAATCTTGTAGACAGCCATACCCTGGATAAGCGCACTAGCAGGCAGGGGCTTGTTGAACATTACAATGGGGCGGAATGGGAGATCGTGACACACACTCTTCGGACTGAGACCGTTCCTGGCTGTGACTCCAGCGTATCCGCCACTCTGAATCCAGGGATCTGAATCCGACTCCCTTTAGATCGCCTGAGGCAACTGCGACGCCCTCCTGGCACTCAGTGGGCAGTGGGTTCCCCAGGGCTCACACCGGGCGGGGACATGTCCATTGCGAAGACCAGCCTAGTGTTTCCCTCTCCACCATGGTCCATGGCAGACGGAGTGCATGGTGTCTCTGTCAGGATGGGGAGGTAGAGGGGTAATGTGGACCCAGACCACCGAGAGAGAGACAGGGGGCAGATGCCACACCACACCTGCTTCCTAATCTTGACTTGCTCTCTCTTCAGTCTGGCACAAACCACAATACACAGCCTCTTGCACTCACCCACATGCTCCTTGTACTTGCCCATACGCCTCAGTCAGCAGGCATTTTCAGAACACTCACTCTTCCAGCAGTTTACGTTCTTCCCAATCCATTGTCATCCTCCTCCTACTACTACTTCATCCATTTCTTTCCACACATTTACCTCCATCGCTACATTTGTTTAGATTAGATTAGATAGATTTAGGTGTTATACCCGGCATCTAGAAGCAGCCACTCCAGCCCCAGAACCCACCATCAGGGTTCTGAGGCCATCATTCTGCTCACGGGGAGCCGTCACATGGAACCCTTCTCCACTTTGGCCTTCAAAGTTCTCCAGGTAGCACACAACCATCCCGGTGAGGTTACCAGGTAGCACCTGTTTAACTTCACCATGTTGACTAGAACCAGAAGGAACTTGGAAGATAAGCCAACATTCATCCACTGCAGGACAAACTTAGCCAGCTCTTCCTTCAGGTACGTGATGTATCTTCCATCATCTGCAAGGGCCCTGAAGATGGAACAGCTCTCGCCTATCTCTTAGGACCGACTGACACATGTTCGACTGCTGTTCACATGGAACCCTTCTCCAGTTCGGCCTTCAAAGTTCTCCAGCCGCTCCAGCCCCAGGACCCACCCTCATGGTTCTGGCGCCTATGTTACAGGCAGGAAGGGCTGTCTTTCCACTTGTCTGCAAGTGTCCCACATCAAGGCTAGCCAGCCTGCAACACCCGTCCAAGCAGGGGAGCCAGCCTCCGAGCCCTGGCCGGGCCTCTGCCGCTGCTCCACCGATGACAGCCAGCCTTCAATGCCCGTCCAAGTAGGAGTGCCAGCCACTGAACCCTGGCCGGGCCTCTGCTGCTGCTCCACCTGCAACACCCGGCCAAGCAGGGGTGTCAGCTACTCCAGCCCCAGGACCCACCATCAAGGTTCTGAAACTGTCACATGGAACCCTTCTCCACTTCGGCCTTGAAAGTTCTCCAGCCACTCTAGCCCCAGGACCCACCTTCAGGGTTCTGGGGCTGTCATTCCACTCACGGGGAGTTGTCATTCCACCATATCAAGAAGCAGCCACTTCAGCCCCAAGACCCACCCTCAGGGTTCTGGGGCCTACATTCCAGGCAGGAAGGGCTGTCCATCCACATCATCCAGAAGCAATAGGGGTGCTGCTGCTGGTGCTGCTATTGCTCGGGCTGGTGGCAGAGATAGACCCTGCCGGCTGAAAGGGGTGGCTGCTCCCACTCCCACCATCCCTAGGGGTGTCCTGCTGCTGCTGCTGCCATCATACTCCAGAGCTCTCTCTGCCTGCCAAACCCTCTCCACCAGCTCACCCTTCCAGTGCCCATAGAGCTCCAGGATCTCCCATTCCACCCCTAGTACCCTGGAGGTGCCCTGCTGTCCATCACCAGTTGAACCTGATGCAAGGCGGCTTTCTGCTCGAGAAGCCACTCAAGCATCAGGAACGTCGAGGAATTCTACCTGATGGACACATCCTGCACCAGCTGGTGCACTGGGAAGCCTTGCTCGGCCTGCTTCGCCCAGAGGAGGTTGCTGTCCATCACGCTCCGGTTAAAGAAACTCCTGGCCAGCTTCCTCCCCTGCTCGATCAGGGAGCTAAGGGGGCCTGCCTCAATCCTCTTCTCCCCCAAGCCCAGAGCATCCCTGGACACCAGGTGAAGGGAGGGATGCTGGTGAAGCCCCCCTCACAGACTTCCCTCGACATGTTAGCCATGTTGTGTGTCACCACACACCCCTTGGTGAAGGGCACGCCTGGCGTGACCCACTCCCTCACCGTGGCAGTCAGGGGTGCCTCGATGTTCTGAGAAGTGTGGGGGCCATGGCATCCATGACTTCCACCTGAAGCAGGGCCCACCTTTATCCTGCTTCGGGACCCCTCCCACCACTGCCAAATGCTGCCTCCGGGTCCTGCCACCGGTGCGTCATCAGTCACTGCCACGTAGGCATGCTGCGCATTCCAACAAGTTGACCACAGGTCTGTGGTGAGGTGAACGGTGGCACCCCCAGCCTCTGCCAGCTGCTCCCTCACCTGCTCCTTTAAAGCCCAGTACAGGGCTGGCACCACCTGCCAGCTCAGCGTGGTGCTGCCAGGCCTCCAGTTCTATGCTCGCTCTATGCTGTGCTGGATTCAGACACCATCAGGGCTGGGCATTTCAGGCTGCCAAGCATCGACAGAGCAGCGGCAGAGGCCTGGTCAGGACTTGGTGGCTACCACCCCTGCTTGGTAGGGCGTTGCAGGCTGCCAGGCATTGGTGGCAGCCTGAGTCAGGGTGGTGTGTGAGGGTAGCATAAACTGGAGGTCTAGGAAGCCAATCAGGTGCCTAAACCCCATGTCCCCAACTGCTGAGAAGGGCTGCCCATCAGGTGCAATCCTTTCCCCCAACATGCATGTGGCTTTTAATTGAACAACAGCTTCCTCCCCAGTGCTTATGTGCTGATGGACTTGGCAGCTGACCCCACCCCAGCTCCTCCATGGTGCAGGGACGCTGCTGCTCCCCCCTAGCAACAATACTGCTTCTGCTGCTTTCGGCAGCTGTTAGAGCAGGACACTTGGCTGCTGATGGAGGCAGATGACTGGACGCTGCAGCTGGGAACCCACTTGCGGCCACTGCCCCTGCCTGCCTGCTTAGCAGCCCAGTGCTGTGGCATGATTTGAGGTGCCTCGCCATGGAAGTTGTGCCAAGGTTGGTGGGCACCTGGCCATGCTTCACCACCTTCTGGCACCAACTTAAAATGTGCCCAAGCTGAGGATTTTTTGCCCCCTCCTGCCTTCTAGCCTGCACTGGGTGACAGATGCACTGCTGACAGCACTGCTGGGAGGGGAAGAATAGCACCGGACATCTCCTCCTCAGGACTAGTGTCTGTCTCACTGTCCCCAATCACAGTGATGTCCTGTGAAGGGGAGCACTGGGACCCTGAGGCTGATGGACTTCCCATGCTGAAGCCACTCTCTGTGTGCCCCCTATAGCTGCTGTGGCTGCTGCGACTGCTCTCCCTGCTGCCATTGCCTGGGGAATCAGGCCCTGCCTCTAGCAGCCGGGGTGGGATCCACCAGCCCTGGACTGCTGGGGATCACCTCAACAATGGGGGACATTGGTGGCCCTGGAGGAACATCAGAAGCACCTGCTCCAGCAGCAGAGGCAGCCACAGCCTCATGTACTGCAGGCCTTCCAGTGCCCTTAGTGGCAGTGGAGGATGCTGGCAGGAGGCACTGCTGAACCACACCCTGGCTAGAGCCACAGCTGGGAGCCTCTGAAGCCTGTCTCTCAAAATCAGGCCTGTGCAGTTTGAGGTGTGGTGATGGGCTCAGGCTGCTGCTGATGCCTGCCACTCTGCTGGCACAGCCCCTGCCACCTCTGCCTATGGGCACCAGAACAGGCGGTGCCAGCTCTGAGTGCACCAGAGACCAAAGCCCAGGCAAGATTTGACAGGTGGTATGCTACTCACCCACATAGGGTCACCCATATTCTGCACCGGACGCAGTCTATGCTCATCTCTATCTTGTTGGTGGGGCTGCTGTCCACAGGGTTGTCCAGGAAACTCAAGTCGATGGGTTGAACGGAACATATGGGAGAGAGGGGCAGAAGATGGTGGCGACACAGCTCTCGGAAGGACGTGTGGCCGGCCCTGTCCAATGTGGCCAAGGGTCTCTTGTCCTTCCCACTAACAAGTGTCCCCAATGAGTGGGTGTTCTCTAGGTCTGGGGATGTTTGCCCGCTGCCTCTCCTGAGACCGGGGGCCAAGTTGGTGGAGAAGTTGCTTTTCATCAAGGTGTCTGCTGCTGCTGCTGCTATAGGTTCTGCTACTGGGCAATCCAATGTCTGCCACTGCTCCACCGATGCCTGTCAGCCTACAATGCCCGGCCAAGTAGAGGTGCCAGGTCAGCCACCGAGCCCCAAGCCTTCCCGGCCTTTGCTCCTGCTGCTGCTGCTGCGTCTGTGACAGCCTGCCATGCACCCACGGGCACCCACGGGGCCCAAGCACTGAGCCTACCTGCCCAGGCAAGCCAGGGTGCCAAGCCCCAAGCCTTTCCAGTCTCTTCTGCTGCTGGGTCTGTGACTGCCTGCCATGCCCCCACGGGCACCCCCGGGGGCCAAGCACCGAGCCTTCCTGGTCTCTTCTGCTGCTGGGTCTCTGTTGGCCTGCCTGCCCCTACGGGCACCTCTGGGGGTCCCTGGAGCACCCTAAGCCTCGCGNCCCTTGGTGAAGGGCACGCCTGGCATGACCCACTCCCTCACCGTGGCAGTCAGGGGTGCCTCGATGTTCTGAGAAGTGTGGGGGCCATGGCATCCATGACTTCCACCTGAAGCAGGGCCCACCTTTATCCTGCTTCGGGACCCCTCCCACCACTGCCAAATGCTGCCTCCGGGTCCTGCCACCGGTGCGTCATCAGTCACTGCCACGTAGGCATGCTGCGCATTCCAACAAGTTGACCACAGGTCTGTGGTGAGGTGAACGGTGGCACCCCCAGCCTCTGCCAGCTGCTCCCTCACCTGCTCCTTTAAAGCCCAGTACAGGGCTGGCACCACCTGCCAGCTCAGCGTGGTGCTGCCAGGCCTCCAGTTCTATGCTCGCTCTATGCTGTGCTGGATTCAGACACCATCAGGGCTGGGCATTTCAGGCTGCCAAGCATCGACAGAGCAGCGGCAGAGGCCTGGTCAGGACTTGGTGGCTACCACCCCTGCTTGGTAGGGCGTTGCAGGCTGCCAGGCATTGGTGGCAGCCTGAGTCAGGGTGGTGTGTGAGGGTAGCATAAACTGGAGGTCTAGGAAGCCAATCAGGTGCCTAAACCCCATGTCCCCAACTGCTGAGAAGGGCTGCCCATCAGGTGCAATCCTTTCCCCCAACATGCATGTGGCTTTTAATTGAACAACAGCTTCCTCCCCAGTGCTTATGTGCTGATGGACTTGGCAGCTGACCCCACCCCAGCTCCTCCATGGTGCAGGGACGCTGCTGCTCCCCCCTAGCAACAATACTGCTTCTGCTGCTTTCGGCAGCTGTTAGAGCAGGACACTTGGCTGCTGATGGAGGCAGATGACTGGACGCTGCAGCTGGGAACCCACTTGCGGCCACTGCCCCTGCCTGCCTGCTTAGCAGCCCAGTGCTGTGGCATGATTTGAGGTGCCTCGCCATGGAAGTTGTGCCAAGGTTGGTGGGCACCTGGCCATGCTTCACCACCTTCTGGCACCAACTTAAAATGTGCCCAAGCTGAGGATTTTTTGCCCCCTCCTGCCTTCTAGCCTGCACTGGGTGACAGATGCACTGCTGACAGCACTGCTGGGAGGGGAAGAATAGCACCAGACATCTCCTCCTCAGGACTAGTGTCTGTCTCACTGTCCCCAATCACAGTGATGTCCTGTGAAGGGGAGCACTGGGACCCTGAGGCTGATGGACTTCCCATGCTGAAGCCACTCTCTGTGTGCCCCCTATAGCTGCTGTGGCTGCTGCGACTGCTCTCCCTGCTGCCATTGCCTGGGGAATCAGGCCCTGCCTCTAGCAGCCGGGGTGGGATCCACCAGCCCTGGACTGCTGGGGATCACCTCAACAATGGGGGACATTGGTGGCCCTGGAGGAACATCAGAAGCACCTGCTCCAGCAGCAGAGGCAGCCACAGCCTCATGTACTGCAGGCCTTCCAGTGCCCTTAGTGGCAGTGGAGGATGCTGGCAGGAGGCACTGCTGAACCACACCCTGGCTAGAGCCACAGCTGGGAGCCTCTGAAGCCTGTCTCTCAAAATCAGGCCTGTGCAGTTTGAGGTGTGGTGATGGGCTCAGGCTGCTGCTGATGCCTGCCACTCTGCTGGCACAGCCCCTGCCACCTCTGCCTATGGGCACCAGAACAGGCGGTGCCAGCTCTGAGTGCACCAGAGACCAAAGCCCAGGCAAGATTTGACAGGTGGTATGCTACTCACCCACATAGGGTCACCCATATTCTGCACCGGACGCAGTCTATGCTCATCTCTATCTTGTTGGTGGGGCTGCTGTCCACAGGGTTGTCCAGGAAACTCAAGTCGATGGGTTGAACGGAACATATGGGAGAGAGGGGCAGAAGATGGTGGCGACACAGCTCTCGGAAGGACGTGTGGCCGGCCCTGTCCAATGTGGCCAAGGGTCTCTTGTCCTTCCCACTAACAAGTGTCCCCAATGAGTGGGTGTTCTCTAGGTCTGGGGATGTTTGCCCGCTGCCTCTCCTGAGACCGGGGGCCAAGTTGGTGGAGAAGTTGCTTTTCATCAAGGTGTCTGCTGCTGCTGCTGCTATAGGTTCTGCTACTGGGCAATCCAATGTCTGCCACTGCTCCACCGATGCCTGTCAGCCTACAATGCCCGGCCAAGTAGAGGTGCCAGGTCAGCCACCGAGCCCCAAGCCTTCCCGGCCTTTGCTCCTGCTGCTGCTGCTGCGTCTGTGACAGCCTGCCATGCACCCACGGGCACCCACGGGGCCCAAGCACTGAGCCTACCTGCCCAGGCAAGCCAGGGTGCCAAGCCCCAAGCCTTTCCAGTCTCTTCTGCTGCTGGGTCTGTGACTGCCTGCCATGCCCCCACGGGCACCCCCGGGGGCCAAGCACCGAGCCTTCCTGGTCTCTTCTGCTGCTGGGTCTCTGTTGGCCTGCCTGCCCCTACGGGCACCTCTGGGGGTCCCTGGAGCACCCTAAGCCTCGCGGGGGGCCCAAACTCCACCGAACGTTTGATGAGACTGAACTTTTTTGAACCGAGCTACTGAACCTGAACTCGAATTTTGGACCGAAATACCGAACTTCCGAACCACATTCTGTTCACACATCCCTACTTCTGGGGCCTGCTTGCACTGCTCATTGGCCAGCGATACATCCATCAGATACTGCTGAGCTGTTTGTCCCTCCCACACAGGCACAGTTCAAGAGTTCAACCCTGTTTAGGGCTCTGAGATGTCTTCTCCCTCCTCCCTGCTCCACATTTTCCCTCCAAAACCCAACTGCCACAGCATTAATAATGACAACGATAATATTGGGCATTTTTACACACACCTTCAAGTTCCAGATTTCCCAATCTTCTGGGTTTACAAGTCCACAAGTAAGTTCTGGATGCATTTTTCACACACACACTGCCCTGAGGCAGTTCCTGGATGCATTCTTCACACACACACTGCCCTGAGGCAGCCTAAAGTAGCCGCAGCTGTAGACGTGACAGGCTGCCATGAAAACCAAGTCACCAGGTGCTGCCTGGAGCAAAGCAGTTTGCCAGGAGAACTTTTACACACAAGTTCTGGAAGAAGTTCTATGCAGAAGTTCAAAGAGGTGGATGTTTAAGATCTGGGTGAGTGATTTAGACACACAGAAAGTTCAGGATGTAACAGCAAACATGCAGGAGAAAGGTGTGTGTAAAAGTCCCCTTCGCCGCCAAAATGGCGGCGACGGGGTGATTGTTGCATCCCCTTCCCGCATGGGAGAGACGCAGAGACATCGGCCAGCGGGGAGGGGCTGTTAGAGAGCCCCGTTCGCGCTCTTTCTTGTGGTTGCTGCAGCAACCATCCCCGACAGCGAGGCAGCGCAAGTGCGCCTCGTGGGACCACGAGGACACGCCCCTTTTAGGAGGGGCATTCCTCCGTCGCCGCGTGGAGCGGCCATTCCATAAGCGGAGGGCAGAGAAACAGCCCACCCACCTCCCTCTAACACTGTGGTAAAAAGAAACGGTTGCCGTTAGGGAACCGAGGAGGAATTTTGACAGGAAACCTCGTTTAGAGGACTGTGTTTTTTGCCTCCTCTACAGTGCTGAGTAGGAAAAAACTAAATAGGTTAATCAGTAATTTAATTGGCTAATTATTTAACTGATTTGGGCATAACACGATTTGGTTTAATTTGAGATAGAATTTAATACTGAACCGGCAAGAAGATACGAACAACTTAATTCTAATTGGAATTCACAAGCAATACGTTAATATATGTCGCACTCAGCGGGGGTCCAATATGCCAACAAGTTTAATAGGTAGGTTAGTTAGAGTCATCTCAGTAAGAGATGGGGAGATGATACACAGTGTAATGCAGGGCACAGCATGCTTTGTGATCACGCTCCCTGGAAGTGGTGTTTTAACCGGGGCCTGCAGGGACATGCGCTGTCTTCAGGCACGGTGGACACCTCACTTCTTATTCAAACCCACAGTGGGTTGTCCCCCCCCTTCGGCCTTGCCCTGTTGGAGGAGGAGATGTAAGGTTTGTTTATGGATACTGTCAA
>QEPC01015059.1:573924-588615 GCA_003113815.1 Sphenodon punctatus | reverse complement strand
CCTCGCACAGAGGCGATGTCATTCCACTGCACCAAGAAACAGTCACTCCAGCCCCATGACCCACCATCAGGGTTCTGGGGCCAAGTTACAGGCAGGGAGGTCTGTGGCCAATATCCAGAAGCTGCCACTCCAGCCACAGGACCCACCGTCATGGGTCTGGGGCCATCAATCCTCGCACAGAGAGCTTTTTTCCCAAACAGCTGAACTGAACACGGCCGACCCAAACAGCTGAACCCGAACACGGCGACCGACTCAAACGGCCGAACCAAACCAGCAAACCAAACCAAACCGAACAGCCAAACCCAAATCGCGATCTGTTCGCCCATCCCTATAATTCATACAATGCTTTTTCACCTTGCAAACTCACATTGTGCTTAATAGGTGTTAGTCTTGTTAAATAGCTATGCATTCATACACTTGTTGATTCCCCGGCTTTTTTCCATACCTCCCAGTATTTTGAGCAGCGAAAGGGTGCTCTGCTCCCTCATGCACTCACACACATTTACTGACACCCCTGGAAGGGCCCTGCTCCAGCGCCAGGGATGGGATGAAGCTTTAGCAGTGGCTCAGCCATGCATACAGAGAGAGGGCTCCTGATCCAGTGGCAGCCCAGCCATTTATGGAGGAGTGGGGCCTGGCTTCAACAGCTGTGGCAGTCCGGATGCACTTACAGACTGAGCCAGTGGTGACTAGGGCAGCCCAGAATGCAGAACATGGGTGAAGACAGGCACAACTGGCTCAGGGCTCCTTCCCCTAACCAGGGCTGAGCAACAAGCGCTGGGTGGGGAAGGGGATGCATTAGTACTGGCAAAGTCCCAATTATGGGTGCATATTTTAAAAATCCAGTGGTCGGGCCCTGGAAAATCCAGATGCTATGAAAACCCTAGCACTTCCCCTGGGTGCTGGCTCACCTCTGGGTCCCATCAGATTTTGCTCCTGTTAGCAGCTTCTGTCAGACTAGTCTGTAAAAAAAATCCTACTTCTTAGAATGTCCTACCTGTGGTAGCAATTCCTCACAGACTAGCGCTGGCAGAAATGCTACCCGTCAAAAAATCCTATGTGGTGCACAGTGGTGGGGACAAGGGAAACTCCCACTCCTGAGGGCACTGCTGAGGGGGAAGTTTGGACCACGTGGGGGGCGAACTGCTCTGAAGGGGGAAGGGAAATGCTATAGTGGAAAGCTCCCACTCCTGAAGGCACTGCTGTGGGGAAAAGCTTCCACCTTCGAGGCTCTTCTCTGTAGTCCCCACCAATCCAGAGCGAGGAAAATTTCATGACTAGGGACTGGGAGCTATAACAGGCCAGGCTGACAGGGAATGCTACTCACTAAAAAATCCTACCTGCTCCAGAATCTCCAATGGCACTGATCCCCACCAATCTAGGGGTAGGTATCTGAAAGACCACCTCTTTCTCTATGTCCTGTCGCAACCCCTGCGGTCGGCTGAGGGCACCCTCTTGTGAGGGCCAACTGTCCGTGAAGTTGTTACAACAAGGGCACACAGGGGGGCATTCTCGGTTGCTGCTCCACAATTATGGAACTCCCAAACCTGCTTGTTTTCCAGAGAAGATATAAGACCTTTCTGTTTGGCACGGCATTTGGCAGGCAAGAATAGGGGTGGGTAGGACTGGATAAGGGAATAGGTGGGGGGAAAGAAAGGGGAGAGTGAGTGGGTGGTTGGGTGATGCTGGGTCCTAAGAAATTTTAATGTGTTTTATTGTATCTTATATTTTTAATATTGTAAGCCTCCCTGAGTCTACGAAGAAGGGCAGGGTAAAAATGTGAAAAATAAAATAAAATAAAAAAATTAATTAAATAAATGGAGTGGAAAGGTTTTATTGAGAGAGGCCATCTACATCAGAGGATGCAACCCTGACCCTTCCTATTGGTCATTCCCTTGACAACCACCCCAACCTCTCCAAGCATTGTTTGCATCCTGGATCTGGGTAGGGATGTCACAAGCGAAGGGACAGGGTGTTGCTAGGTTGGAACAGGCCTCGGTGCAGAAGATGGAATCAGGCCTTCCCACCATCTTTCCCAGTGACAGAGGCCACAGCTGCATCAGGGAGTGTGGGCCCTGGGGGTGCAGCTGCACTGTGTGCCGACCTGTCCCTACTATAGCTGCACCCTTTGACAGGGAGCATGAGGAATGAGCAGGAGACAGTGCTACACAGCTTCAGTGTGGCCCTTGGAACTTGTACTAACTTTCAAAGTCGTGCCCGAGAGGGGAAATGTTCCCCATCCCTGCTCTAAAGGAAAGGTGGCTCCTTCTTCTATGCCCACACAGCAATGCCATTATGGCCACTATCTCTAGACTCTACTGTCTAAAAGAGTTCTCTTATTTTCACCTTTTATTTCCCTAGATAAATGAGTCTATGAGGGAGTGAAATACAACAACTGAAATGAACATCTGTTGTATCTGATGATTTTGCCCCCTTTAAATTGGGTCAGGTAAAGTGGATATGAATCGTTATTTCATTCTTTCTTTGCGTCCCAAAACCAGATTTGTTTCAGTTATTTTAGTATTTTGTGGGATTTAGGGTATTTTGGTTATTTTATTTTATTTGTTTATTCATTCAAATGTATACCCCACCCTTCCGAGTAAGGCTCAGGATGGCTTACAACATATAAAAATATCTTTTAAAAATCCCCTTAGCTCCTCTCATCCCTTTCCCTACCCACCCCTACCCCAATCCCTCCAATCCTATCCCTGCCTGTCAAACATCTCGCCAAACAGAAGGTCTTGCATCACTTCCGAAAGACGAGCAGGCTCAGGCTTAGGCAGAGCTCCAACAGGAGGGAGTTCCATAATTGTGGGTCCGCCACTGAGAAAGCCCCTCTGTGTGCCCTAGCAGTATTAGCGTTACTTCAGTGTCCACAAAAGTAATGTGCAATAGTGCATTATAAGCCTGTCAGTCCAGCCATAAGCTTTCCTTTACTCAACTGTGCTAAATCTTGTAAAGGGAATGAAAACATGTACATTTATGCTTTGAGAGTTGAATATTCAAAGGTCAGAGGAATAATATTTGGTCTGTAACATGTGAAACCCAAACATGTATTCCATGGGGGATGTGTAACAGGGGGTAACTGTTTGTCTTTTTGTGCATCCACTTTTTGTAGGTTTTGTCTTTTTTTGTCTTTCACGGAAATATACTGCAGATAACAAAGAACACACTTTACACATTAAATGATAAGTAATGCATAAAGAATGGTATATAACCTGTAAATAAGTGTTTTTAAATAAAGAACTTTTCATTGGCAAATCAGTAGTTTCCTATGAACAACAACTCTGAATTTGCCCACCCTGTGCTGTGTAATAAGGTGTCTGCATGGAGTGCTTACCCACGTCCCCTGCTGTCTATTAGGAATGGGTATTTGAAATTAAGTACGGATTTGGATCTGTAATTTGTGGATTAATTATGGATTACGGCTTCGGATTTTCCCATTGAAGTCAATAGGAAACCAACGTATAGCCCGTCGGAGTCCCATCTGGTGGGCCTGGGACATTGAGTCTGACCTTCCACTACCCTTATTCCCCCACCCTTATTCCCCAAGGCCCCAGAGTTTTATTTACCACCTCAGAGGGCTTGACTGAAGCATTGCCACTGTTATGGGGGCTCTGGCAGGCACTCTCACCATGGCGTCCTACCTTCTCCGGATCACACATGCACAATGGGGCCATTTTGTACATGCGCTAAATGGTCACCACCCTTAACCAAAATGGAGGCAGCATCATTTTGGCTGCCGTAGTTCTGGTTAAGAGTGGTGGCCATTTTGTTAATGTGCAAAATACCTCCCGTGACCATTTTGTGCACACAGGATCTGGAGGAGGGAGGACACTGTGGTGAGGGAGCCTGCCAGGGGTCACACAGCAACAATGGTGCTTCAACAAAGCCTTTCAAGGCACTCCAGGGCACCAGGAAATGGGCATGCATGGGGGAAAATATTGATCCATAAGTATGGATCCATTATGCATTTCAGATTATACAGATTAATCAAAAACTCAATTTTTGGACAGTTACAGATTAATCTGAATCTAGAATGCCCATCCCTACTGTCTGTCCCACTGCTGCCCAGTTGCAGCTTGTGTTGGTGGTTCTATACTTTATTAGTTAGCTACCTAAAAGCACAAATTACATAAAATCCATAAAACAAGATAAAATAGATCAAGCAGGTTCACATTGACTCATCAAAATTTCCAGTGGGCTAAACTATGCCAAATAAACTGACATTAAATGAGAAGTATTTCATGAGACTGCTCTTACTCCCAACATAATTGGTCCCCAATTCAAGCAAGGACACTTTAGGGCTGGAGAATAAGAGCGTACGAGCTGTCAGACTAGGTCAGACCAATTGTCCATCTAGCCCAGGATCCTCTGAAAGAGGCCAGTTCCTAGTGATTCAGACAAGGGTACTTCTATGCAAGATTCTTCCTCTCCTCTCCCCTAGTCCTCAGGCCTGTACATCATCTGAACACTCCAGGGTAGGTCACAGGGTAAATAAATATTGAATGGGAACAAGTCCTTGGAGAGCTCTCCTTCCCACCCAAGATGGCTGTATCCTTCACAAAAGAGGTGAGGGGGGAGATGACAACTATAACCCCAGGCGGTGTAGCTGCCTGGGAACAAGGTCACAGACATACAGACCCCAGGCTGTCCTTAACGTACATCATGCAAGAAGGGGTGGAGTTGTGACAATTTGTGATGGGGTTGGGGGGTACTGGTCCTAATCATCTTTACTTATGTTCAATTACATTTCTGTGTCTGAAAACTAAAAAGCTCTCTCTGACATAGAATCAGTGGGGTTCTACATTACGGGTATTAAAATTGTGCGTGGGGGGATGATTTGTGTGACATACCTTTTGGAGAGGAGTCTATAGTAGAGTGTGACACTTTGACAAGTGTGTGGGGGGTGGGGTGGGGGGGGGTTATAATGGTACAAAAAGTTCAACAGTTTTTAGCCAGAACCCTCCTAGGAGATTTCCACAGGAACTCGCAGGAGGAACAAAGAGGCACGTACTCCCCTGTTGCCCATCCCCATGGCTTTGTGCACCCTCATCCTGTACCTGCTTGTACCTTGAGAAGGGCTTGGAGAGCTTGGCAGGCAACTCTTGACCTCCAGGGTCCCACTGGGCCGGCCCAGGCTGTATGCCTGGACAGTGTCCTCCAGCCCAAGTTGCCTCTGTAAGACTTCCCCAGCAGTGTCCCCAGCAGCAACTGCACCTACTCCACCTCAACCCTTCTGGGCTGCACGATCACAACCACAGCAACAAGGGGAACCTGGGGGGTAGCTGGCTCCAAAGGTCCCACATGATCTCCCGCAGCTGAGCCTGGTCTCCCCACAGCTAGTGCAGAGAGCCAGGCTGGCAAAATAGAACGATCAGCCAGGAAACCGTGCACCTCCTGCCTGTAGTGAAGGGGCTTATACACATCTGGGCCCTCTGGGACGCCAGCTTCTACCCTAGATTGCATGCCTTCCCTGGGGTCCCCAGTGGCTTCTCTCCCCAGGGTGGCCAGGGCTGGGGTGGGGTGGGTAAGCTCACTCCTTAGGGAATCCAAAATTCAGGGGAAAGCATTCAGATTTTGGGTTCCCCCAAAAGGGGTATTTTTGTCTCATACCCACTACTATTCCAAGACCCTGTGTTCAGTGGATTTTCTTCATTGCCGACAATGGGAAAAATACAGTGAACATGGGTCCCTGTCCACTGCCATGTTAAAACAGAAATCTTGCAAAGGAAATCTTTAAAATGGAAACAATAGCCAAGACGAATAGTGAAGTGCTTACTTTGCTTCTCTGTCGCTAACCACTTTCTGTAGACAGTGTAAGACCTGGCTGTTCCACCAGGCCTTTGGTGAAGGAGATGGGTGATTGCTGCGTGCGTGTGTTGGGTTAGGGATGGGAATTTTTCTTTTCTCTGCCACGGTTATTTTAATGTTTAATAGTTTCATATGTTTTAATAGTTGTGAATGTTTTAAGACGTTGTGAGCCACCCTGAGCTGCGAAAACAGGGGACGGCATAAAAATATGAAGAAAAGAAAAGAAAAGACCATTGCTTGCATATTTTTCACTAAATATACTTGACGTTATCTACTGGAAAACCCACGAAGCAGACTGCAAAGAGGAAATGTAACTTTTAGAAGTGTTAACCACTAATAGATACCAAAGCTTAAGAATGACTCTGCTGAAAATGTTTTAAAAGTCATTAAAAGATCCCATCCAGTCACTATTGATCTGAAACCTCGCCAATGCTTTCCACGGTTTCATTGCACAATAATTCATTTTGAGACATGTCCATGATATTTTCCTCTGACATGAATGTGTATGTTAGCATAGATCCTCGGGTGAAAACAGACGTGCAGCTGGCGCTGGCTGGGTTAGGTTGGGGCACTGAACGGACGTGTGCCTGACCTGGCCAGCTGGCCACCCCCAGCAGAGGCAAAGAACAAATGTGTGGATGGGCGACCCCAGCCCTGCCATGACAGGCAGCCCTGGTGGCAATAATAGGCAATCTCTGGTGGGGGATGGCAGTGAGCACAGACATGTTGACCCACCTGGGCAGCCCTTGGCCCAGACTGTGTGGGCCTGCAATCTTCTGTGGGATCACATCCAGGCCAGCCACCTACCTGATTCAGAGCAGTCGTGGGCCCACATCTGGCAGCCTGGAAACTCATGTGACGGTGAGTCCCTGCCCAGGCAGACCATAGTGGGCCCTTGTTGCATGTTTTCAAGCACTGTGACAGCGCATTGCTGAATAGTCTAACTTTGTTCCTCTTCTGTGAGGACCTGTACTGTGATCACATCAGGCCCCACATGCTAAAGTAGGGCTTGGATGGATCAACGCTACTAAATGGCTGGAAGGAAATGCAGGGAATTAATGTCAGGAAGTGGGAGTCAGATAATACTCTCTTTTAGCTTAATTGAAGATGTGGTGTTTGAGCTTTGCTTCTCCAAGGAGATCGTTACAAGCTGTATGCAATGGGCAATCGTTTGTAGTCCACTACACAACACATCTTCTGGGAATGGCGCAGCATGTTGTAGAATGCCATTTATTGGCAGACTTTCTAACCATCTGTCCATGCACAGCCAGACAGCTCTCTGCTGAGCACTCCGATAACAAGGCTCTGCTCAATTACTGCTAAGACCCTTTTTGCCAGAGAAACAGTGTGATGGATCCAGTTCTCTTCAATGGAGCTTACACCTATCCTAACTGCTAGTGGGAACTGTATCCTGCCAGAGGATCATGATTCAAGATTGTTAATTTTACAACAATAGTTCTCAACCTTTTTGTGGGCTAGACCCACCAAAACATTTTTTTTAAAAAACAACAAAATCAAGGGCCCACCTTAAAAAAAAGTCCTAATAATCCTAGCAGCAGCAGCAGAAGCAGAAGCAGAAGCAGAAGCAGAAGCAGAAGCAGGGGGTCCCCAATCTCAATGGCAGCAGAGGGGAGCTGTCGGAAGCAGGGCCGGCCTTAGAATTTGTGGGGCCCCAGATCCCTCATGGCCGCTCCCCAACTGGGGGCACCCTCTGCATGGCCCTAAAGGTGGTCATGTTTGGGGCCCTGCTGGGAGGAGGTGGGGCCCCTACACCGTGCCCAGGTGAAAACAGCAGCCACTGCAAAGCCCCTGGCAAGAGTGGGGCCTGGGACAGTCACCCCAGATCACCCTTTGGTAAGGCCAGCCCAGAAGCACCAGGAGGTGGGAGCCAGAGAAGTGGGGAAGCTGTGGGAAGCCCCCAGAGACACAGACAGCCAGAGCAAGCAGCAGGAGGGGACATAGCACAGGTCATGGTGCAGCAGCATCAGTGCTTGTGGGTCTCTCAGGCCGCCCTGCTGTGCCCTTCCCAGGACCCACCTAAGCCTTTTCTGGGTCTCGACCCCTGATGAAAAATCACTGAATTACAGCTTCATGTCCAAATTTCTAGTTCAGGTGATTTCAAAGCCAATCTGCTTACATCAGTCCCACCTTCCCCACTGCTGTATCTGATGGACACAATGGCTCTCATGGAGTTACACTAGCCCAAATAAATGGAGGACTAGCTCCTCCACCTGGACCATTGAAAGCCTTGTTCTCTGAGCTTGCCAACATGGCAGCTGCTCCACCTGCTCTTCCAGCTTCCAGGAACTTCTAATGTGGTCAAGGAGCAAAAGGGATAGTGCCCTCCTTAATTTAAACACCTGTGGCAGCAATTTTAAGGGGCAAAAATTGAGGAGACTGCCCCTTGGAGTCCAAATTTATAAGGACATCTCTTCTGCTCGGTTCTCCCACATTTGTCCATTTCGACACCCATGGTGGTCTTCAGTGTCTGCTTTAAGCTCTCGTTTGTGCAATTCCAATTCTACAGCTGCTGTGTGTCACCCCAGGAGTGGGGGCTGCATTTCTACAGCACAATGCGATACTTCAGGATGAAAGAGGCTACTACAAAGCAGCTAAGTGGATTGAATCTTCTATTAACTAAAGGATAGCAAGGGGTCTGCTTCTTCTCAGCAGATTCTTGTTTAGGGGACTGAGTGCTTGGTCTGATAATTTCAATGGCAGATAATGCAAAATACTCTTGGACGCAGACAACATAGCTAGCAACAGAGTTTCCAATGGAGGAGGGGCAACTGCCCCCCCTGGAAGGTGACAGATACAGGAAGTTGAAATTGATACCTCTGGCCACCTGTGAGATTCTCTAGTGTTGCACATGGACTCCACAAAGCGAAAGGGGATCCCTTTGCATAAGGAAGGTAGAATTGAGAGTCTAAAGCATTCCTTTGCTTGGAGATATCTTACCCTCTCAAAACTGCCCTACATATGACATGTTGAACAAGGGGAACACCCTGCTGATGTGGCAGCCTTCAGGGAGGGTGTCCAGCTGTAACTGGGGAAAATGTATATAAAGCACATTATGGATGTTCTGGCCTGTCCTCCGCCATGGACCCATTCACTAGTGCTGGGCTCCAGAGAGCAGTGCCTGCTGCTCCATCTTGGCTGATCGTAGTGGCAAGGCCCTGAGCCAGTAGTACCATCTCCCCGTAGATCCAGTTGGGCCAGTCTTCTTCTCACTTCATGTGTTTTCCTCCAGGGTGGCAGGGCCATGGGCCAGCAGTGCCATGGCCCCCACCGCACCCTGATGCAACAAGGCCAGCCAGGACACTACTGTGTTCACTCACTGCCATGCCAACAGGGCACATGGCTCAGAAAAATGCCACTTGTTGCTTCAAGGTACAGAAGGTCACACACGTTTAAATTCAGCCTTGACTACAAGGCAACTGCAGTTAAATAATGTGACTCTAATATCCTATAGCTGCTGACATAGCTGTGCTAACTCTGCATGTTTACTGGGCTGTCGCTTAGAAAACAGGTGCATCACGAACAAATATTTCAGTGAAGAACTACTGGACTATGGAAAATTTAATTCTCTTGCCTGAACCTTAGAAGGCTGCACAACAAATGAAGCTTTTAGCAATGCTGTAGTTTTAATAATCACCAAGTGAAATCATAGTGTGTGTGTTGGAATGCATAACATGAGGTTTTAGTGGTGGACAGAGTGTGGGAATTCTGCTTACTAGCTGACCCCTCTGCAGCTCACAACTCAAAAACCAGTGAAGTAATTCACTAGCCCACAACCCCAGCACAGCCACAGTGTTCACTTCAACCTACAGCAAAGCAGATTTCAGCACAGGCACAGTGCTCCCTTAGCACAACACCCCTCACACAGGCACCGTGCTCCCTTAGCAAAACACCCCTCACACAGGCACAGTGCTCCCTTCAACCTTCCAGTACACAGTGCTCCCCTCGTGCCCCCCCCAGCACAGTGCCCCCAGTATAGCCACAGTGCTCCCCTTAGCACAACACCCCTCAACACAGCCACAGTGCTTCCCTCAGCCCCCCAGCACAGTGCCCCAGTACAGCCACATTGCTCCCTCCAGCACAGTGCCCCTAGTACAGCCACATTACTCCTCTCAGCCTCCACCACAGTGCCCCAGTGTAGCTACAGTGCTCCTCAGCCCCCGAGCACAGACACATTGCTCCCCCCAGCACAGTGCCCCCAGTACAGCCACATTGCTCCCCCAACGCCCTAGCATAATGCCCCCAGTACAGCCACATTGCTCCCTCCAACCCCCCAGCATAGTGCCCCCAGTACAGTCATAGTGCTCCCCTCAGCCCCCCAGTACAGTCACATTGCTCCCCCCAGCACAGTGCCCCCGAGTGCAGCCACAAACCCCCAGCTCACAACATAGCCCAAGGTTGTGGATCATTTCCACCATTAAATTACAAACATGTTTTGCAGGACGTTTCTCACTCTGTGAACTAAATAAAACCAGCTGATTTTTCAAAAGAAAACATTCCAGGCAAAGGGTACTACATTGTCCTCATTGAAGTCATCCACACATAGAGAGTCTGGAGTTCAGCTTGCCTCTGGGACCCTGTGTGTGGAATCGAGAGCATTTCAGATAATGCTATCCTGGAGGTTTGGGAATTCAAACTCCTTCCTAGAAGCCTAAATTTAGTCTCCAGAACCTCCTTCCTACATCTTCCTATGTCATTGGTACCAGCTTGGACCATTACAACCAGCTCGTACCCAGCACTTGCTAAAATCCCGTCTAGACATTGTGTGAGGCCTGCAACCCTCACACCTGGAAGGCATGGTGGTGACCATGCGATCCTCACAACGGTCACAAACCCAGCTATCTATATTCCTAATAATAGAATCACCCACTATTACAGTCATCCTATTCCTGTCAACTGGGGTCCCCTCCCTGGAGAAGTATCCTTAATGCAAGAGGATACTATGATTTCATCTGTAAGACTGGTCCCAGCTACATGCTCATTTCCCACCATACCAGCTTGATGCCCTCCTTCCCTAAGACCTACATCCTCCAAAACAGCACAAGGCCTGCAGAAGCAGAGGTGGAACTGCTCTACTGTGTCCCTGAGGTCTCCTCAATAAATGTCTCAGGCTGCTGGTGAATGGGTCCCTTGTCGGGCCCCGGAAATCTCTCTCTCCAGTAGTCATCCCGCCATCAGCCTGGACAACCCACTATCACGAACTATACAACATCACTGGCACTGGTGCCAGTGGAGCCAAGGTCCAGGCTCCACCAATCCAGAACCTGGAGGAGATCCCTTTGTGGCCTCTAGTTCAGGAGGAAGAGGTGGAGGGTGTCATAGATTCCTTCTGTAACAATCATGCCCCAGGCCTGGACTTAATATATGTGGAATTCCTCAAGACATATAAGGTGTGGTGGATACCTATCTTAGTGACTGTAATCACTAGGGTGGGACATCTGGCAAAAAACCGGTTACTGGTTTTACCGGTTTACAAAAAAACGGTTTACCAGATTAAAACCGGTATACCGGTACCGGATTTATTCCATTGATTTCAATGGGGAACTGTTCCCATTGAAATCAATGAGGAAAAAAACCAATACCTCCCCCCCGCCCGCTCCCAGGCTGTGCGGGTGGAAGGGGGGGTACCCCCCACCCACCCTGCCCAGCCTGGATTAAAAATATATATATATTTTTTACCCTAAGTCCCTACTAGTGTGGGCTCTGGGCCGCCGCTGGCAACCTGGAGCCCGCACCAGCAGGTACTAGGGTGATCCCTGGGGTGGTTTAACACACACCCCACCCCAGGGATCACCCTACCTCCCCACCCAGGGATCGCCTACCTTTGGTGCTCCGGGCGGCGGCAGCTTCAGCGCTGGCTGGTGGCTTCAGCACTTTCTAGGCCTTCCGGGGAAACCCGCACTAGCAGAGACTTCGGAGAAATTTTTTTAAAAAAAAAAATCCAGGCTGGGCAGGGTGGGTGGGGGGTGTCCCCCCTTCCTCCCGCGCAGCCTGGACTGGGGAGGGAAAGTGGTTGGGGGTTTTTTGCTTCTTTTTTTTACATTGTGGCTATTCATTTCAATGGTCGCAATGTAAAAAAATCCGGCACGGGGAACCGGTACCCCCAAATACCTGAGTAATCCGATACTGCCGGTACAGCAAAATACCAGCAGTATTGGATACCGGATGTACCGAACTTCCCACCCCTAGTATTCACTGCCATCAACAACAGTGGGGTTGTCCCTGGGGATTGGGATATGGCCGTTATTAACCCTATATATACAAAGGGCACTAAAACGGACCCAGCCAACTATAGGCCTATCAGCCTCTTGTCGATTATCTCCAAAGTCTATGCAAAGTATCTTTTGGGGAAATTGACCGACTGGATGGCTCAGACCAAGGCAATTTCCCCAGAACAGGCAGGGTTCCAGCAAGGTCGCTCGACAATTGAGCAATGCTATGTTCTTTATTATTTGGCATCCAAGTACAGGGCCCGTAGCTTTGTATGTGGCTTTCTTGGACCTCAGGGCAGCTTTTGATTCAGTGGATCGGGCTGCCCTGTGGGGTAAGTTGCAGGCTTCATCCATAGATAGGCGCCTTCTGGGTTTAATATACTCACTCCATGCACACTCTTCACTAGTGGTCAAAATTGACTAGGAAGGCCATCTCACTCCCCCAGTTTTTACCACAGCCGGGGTAAGGCAGGGGTGCGTGTTGGCGCCGGTCCTTTTCAACTACTTCATTAATGATGTAATAGCTGTTATGGCCGAATCATGCTTCTCCCCGCCAAAGCTAGCTAGACGGCCTGTTGGCTGTCTATGCTATGCTGACGACATAGCTCTGCTCTCTCAGACACGAATAGGATTGTCTCGGCAGCTTCAGGCTTTTGCGACCTTTTGCCATGACAACTCACTCACCATCAATTATGATAAATCAAAGATAATGGTATTTTCATCCAAATCCAAAATTCAGTCATGGTTCATTGAAGGCTTCCCAATTCAACAGGTTCCTGCTTTTCGTTATTTGGGTGTTCTGTTTCACAGATCCAGTAGCTGGTGTAAGCATGTAACTAGGGCATTGAGAGCTGTGCAGGGCCCAGCTCAATCTATTAGTGGTCTTTTTTCTAGACAAGGGAGATCTGCAGTCCTCCCAGCCTTACAGGTTTATACCAGTAAAATTCGGTCCCAACTATTGTACGGGGCCGAATTATGGGCTCCCTTTTATTCCACCTTGGTGGATAGGACTCAATCAAAGTTCCTCCAGAAGTTGGTTAGTGCCCCCCGGGGCACGCCATTAGCAGCAATTCGATCGGAGCTGGGCCAGAAACCCTGATCACAGGTTGCGAATGAAATTGTGCTGAAATTCTGGCTTAAAGTCCGCTTAGGCCCGGGATCCCAACTTCTGAAAGATCTGGGGGAGGACCCCTTCACCACCCAATGGGCTGTGAAAATTGATCTCCAACTCAGACGGATGGGGTTCTCCCCAGTATATCTACAGCATAAGCATCCGGCCTCTCTTAGGGGGGAGATCCTGTCTCGCCCAGAGGATATGGGATGTCAGCTGGAGATTGGCGGGTTGAGATCAACCCCCCCATATCTGGGACTATCTGCTGTGGGTACCGGAGGTGGGACAAGGTCGCCAATCTCCGGAAGGGCCAAACAGCTGATTTGCTCAGCGAGGCTTAATGCTTTCCCTTCCTCTGAATTTGAGGGCCAGACATGTGGTATACCCTATGCTGATCGTCTGTGCCCATTTGACAATTTGGAGGTGGAGACTATAGGCCATATAATTCTCCGATGTCACTTCTATGACAAATTGCGGCTGGAGCTTCTGGGGCCCATTTTAGAGGCTTACCCAGGTAGATCCGAACATGTGCTGCTGGTATCCTTGATACTTGATAGTCCAAAACTTGATGCGATTAGAAACACTGCAGTTTTTTTAATGCAAGCATTTCATTACAGGAAATCTTTTCTGAAATATCTTGTGCCTCTGTTAATTACTACAGTTGTTCAACTGGGGGTATCCCCCAGTTTATAATGTGTAATTGACCTCACGGGCGAGAGATCAAGTATGCTGCCTTGGTGTGTTTCTTTTGATGAAGTCTTTTGATTCTGATGTTGATCTTGATTTTGTTTTATGCTTAATGTGTTATTTTTGGCTGGGTGTTTTATGATGTTTTGTGATGTATTGACTTTGTTTTATACCTTGGTTCTCCTTTACTGTGGATTCTTGTTATGTATTCTACAATGGTCTACGACCACGTAATAAAAGTCAACAACAACAACAAGGTTGCCTCAGCTCCTCCAGCTCAGCCACTCTAGCCTCCAGAGACTGCACCCTTTCTCTGAAAGCCAGCAGCTCTTGTGCCAACTGCACCCATGCAACCTCTCCCCAAGAGGAAGATAATCATACATGTTGCACTGAGTTCAGTGCCCCGACCAGACTGGACCAAGGGCGGCTAGGGATGGGTGAACGTGGTTCGTAAGTTCGGAGTTCGGCCCGAACTCGGTCTGTTCGGATGACCGAACCTGAACCCGAACCCGAACTGACCGAACCGAACTCAATTCCGAATGTCGAAATGACCGAACAGTTTGGTCAGTTCGGATCGTATTCAGGTGAGTTCAGGTGGCAAAAAAAGGGTCACTGGAAGGTCAAACATGACAGGGAGGGGTAGTCAGCTGAGGAGCAGACTTCCAGGCACCAGGAGTGGAGAGGCTTGCAAGAAACGAAACTATCTGCCTCTCCTCTTCCCAACACCTTCTAAGCTAGTCACTGTTCCTGAACAGCAGGCGTTTCAGAAGGCTCCCTCTCCCAGCATTTCCCAGCTCCCCAATCCATTGCAATCCTCCTCCCATTTCACCCATCCAACCCCACTACCCC
>QEPC01015059.1:491346-573455 GCA_003113815.1 Sphenodon punctatus | reverse complement strand
TGTGTTAGATAAAAAAATTAAATTAAAAAAACCCATATAAAAACAAAAAAAAACAAATAAAAAACCATATAAAAAAAAACCACAAAAAAACCCATAACAAAAAATTTCCCGAACGGCCAAACCCAACCGAACGGCCGGACCGAACAGCCGGACCCGAACCCAGTGAACTAACCGAACTGAACGGACGAACCGAATGCAGCCGAACTGAACGGACGAACCCGAATCGCGATCTGTTCGCCCATCCCTAGGAACGGCCCTCCATCCCCAAGGTGTTTAGTCAGCATTCTGGGTACGCATCTGTTATTTTTTACCTTCGGAGATTTAGTCCTGAAGTTGAAGTTAGGTTGGGTCTGGGTGGTGGTCTGGGCCCCATGTAAGCAGATTCTCTGAAACAGGAAAGAACAGAGGCAGGCAAAATACAAGGTCTTTGAGACAAAAGAACTAGGACATGTAGGCTCAAAAAGGTATAACAAGAAGTGTTTAACACCGAGTTTGCCCCTGGTGTAGACTGCAACCAGGAAGACAACCATCATCTTTTCTCAGATCATGATTCTGGAGGACTCTATCCAAAAGGAAAAGCACAAAATCCCTGATCCAACACTGGCAAATTTGAGGCAGGTAGTATTTGTGATTGTTGAATGGAGACCATCCCACTTGGAGACCCTCTACACCCCCCGTTTATTAGGGTGTTGGGGTAGATAGCTGGGATTCCAACTTTCCAGTCTGGCTAGAACTACGATCCATTAGGGAAGCATGCAAATTGATTATGGTGCTCCCAAAGAGAAGAAGGGAAAGTAGGCTAGATCTCCCCCACAGCAAGGTGACCATGACCTGTGGACCACTGAGTCTAATGGCTCCCCAGTCCAGTGTCCTACAGGAAGATTGGCAGGAAGAAGGTAGCAAGCTCATACCCGAACAGAAAACAACCGCAGTGGGAACACTCAGGCCTAGGGCAGAGAACTGATAGAACTACATGTGCTGTTGAGGTAACAGAAGCATCCCCTGCCCTTTATATCCTGAAGAGAGAGCCTGGTACCAAAAACCTTGTGGAGCTCCTGCTGCTGCCATGGAGTCAGGGGCTGCTGAATAGGAATATGCCAACCTCTAAGTTGAAAAAGCCCTTCTATACGAGAACAGTAATATCAAAAATGAACTTGCCGAGGATTTACCCCTCTTTCTGTCTGTCAAAACTGGATAGAAGGAGAAGCTACCAGACGTGGGCGCACACTGCTTTGCAGACAATCAAAAAGTGCATCATGGATCAGTCAAGGTTCACAGACCACACTGTGGAAACCACCAACCTCACGTTTATTGCTATTCTATATGAAACACATTCTAAACCTATTTTTCCTTAATGAATCACTATCTGTTAAAAATAATACATTCCATTTGAAATTTCCCCACTACAGTTTTGGTGTAAATTCAGCAGCTGTTAACAGCCCCGCTGCTTCTACAGCCTATTTAAGCAGAGGGCTCTGTGGTATACCAAAGTCTTAGCTCTGAGCTTAACAGCACACAGAGCCTTGCCCAGAGAAGGAAGGAAGATCTGGCAGAAGAATGTTGTGCAAAATCATCATTGCGCTAGCTACCATTTCTCTAGTTGCTTCACACCGTAAGTTCCTCTCCTTTGTTTTTAACGTCATCTTCCTGGGGATTTCTGGGCAGAACAGGTTTTAGCAAAGCGCAGATAATTGGTACAACATGAATTCTTTCAGTTTGAGCTAGGTAGGATTTCAAAGTTACCTTTGAGCTGAGCCAAATGGACAGTTTATTGAATTTTTGCTCTGTGTGTGTGTGTTTGCAGGAATAACAATGGATGGTGGGAGATGCCTGTGCATTCAGACTACAGACAGAATTACGTTTGGTCGCGAGCAGCTGAAGACAATAGAAATCCTTCCTCCATCTACCTCTTGTGAGACTGTAGAAATAATGTACGATTCAATTCTGGGATCACTGAAAACATTTTTATTTGAGAGCCGCAAAAACATTTGCTTTATTGTTATTAAATGCCTTTTTTTTTTCTAGTGTAAACTTGAAAAATGGCAGACAAATATGTTTGGATCCCAATACAAACCAGATAAGAAATATTTTCCAGCAGCTGATCAGGTAAGAATTGCACCTTCCTTTATTACTGGTATTAAAGGTCTCCCATGTTAGATAAAACCAAAGTTTCAGATGAATAACTAGATATGTTTTGTACCAGTGATTGTGTGGGTCCAGAGACTTTCAAACAATAAAGAACTAATCAGCTTGCACTGCAGTTGGGGACACTAGGTTACTGAAAGCAATGTCTCTCAGATATGTGAAAGAGGATACTTGGCTATTCACAACCTTGTAGCATTTGCTATAAAAGTTTTAGTTTTGATGCAACTGCACTGGCTTAATTCTCATTCACAGCCAGTCGATAAAGTTATATTTCTGAACTCCTACTTGGGTTCCTCTCTCAATAGAGCTAGCTTTTCTCAGTGCTCATGAAGCCAATGGGCAGTGTACAGAAGAACAATTGTACAAGGGCAGGAAAGACAAGAGATTTCCTTAAGGAGTGTGGAAAAGTCTTAGGAAAAAGTGTGCGATGTCAGTACTGCCTAAATCAGATTCCCACCTCTGCACGGGTTGCAGAGGACACCTGAGACTCAGCTCATGCTGCTGCAGCTCTCTTGTAAGGTATTGGGGGTGGGGGATGGGAAGGGAAAAGCAGGGAGAAGAGACCTTAAAAGAAACAGAATGCCTACTGATCTATCAACTCTGGCATAAACAACTTATTGGCAAGAAATCCAGTGGTTTTGTTACTGAAGCCCTTGTCTGTACCCTCTTTGATACTCTCCAGTAAGTGGGGTGAAAGAAAGGAGTGCCTAGATTTTGAATGTAGAATTTTTTACCCAAACAAAAAAGGTGGGGGAGGGTACATTAGCATATAGCCCATAGTTATATATTTTTTAAAAAACCACATCAAGATCTTCCTGGATGAAAGACACTGGGTAAGATGATTAACTATTGCCCTCTTCTTTTGCAGGAAAAGGGGAAAGAAAAATATTAAAGCCAATTCCTAACATTTTGGCCATGGTCTGACTTTCAGAGGAACAGAGAAACAGCGGTGCCTAAATTAAGCTATGAACCCTCAACATATACAGTTCTGAAATTCTGAGAACCCCTAGCAGGTGTAGCTGGGGTCCTTGGCTGTCAAAGTATTTATCCTTATTTTTGTATGAATTAATATAATTATGCTGTAGCTGATAATTTGACCAACAATATGGTTGTTAAAGAATTTCAAATCCAATTTTTCTTCGTTTTTTATTTTATTTCCATAGATTTCTACCCCGCCCCTCCTTTTTGAGACATGTTATTGCATTTTATATAATAAATGAAGTATTTTTTCTCTCTCTCTATCGTATCTTATGTATGACAGAATGCAGACTATAATAGGAGGGAATTGTTTTCTGGCAATTTGCCTTAGAGGAACTTTTCAAAGTAGAAAACTTTTTTTTTTAAAATCATGGCGTATTCTTCAAGAAAAGGTTGAATATTAACACAGTCATTGGTGACTCTGTTAGACAAGTCAGATGAGGAATAACATGGTCTAATGCAGGACTTGCCACAAAAACAGTTACTGATAACTCAAATAAGTCAACAACGGTCCAGGAGTTAATCCTGGACCAGGCAGCCGACCTCGTATGTATTACGGAGACCTGGCTGGACGTGGAGTCGGGACCTATTCTGCCTGACCTTGTTCCAGCTGGGTACTCCGTGCAGCATCAGCCACGACCAGAGGGACGGGTGGGGTGGGGAGTGTAACCATTGTTTTTAGGGATTCTTGGTCGGTTAGGAGGTATCCAATGCAGTCTATGTCAGGTATCAAGGGCCTCAAAATCTTGTGATTGATTTGATGGGAGACAGATTGGGGGTGCTGCTAGCATACCATGCATGGCAGCATCCCTACACACTCTAACGGAGCTCGTGGCGGAGGTGGTATTGCAGTCCCCAAAGACACTAGTTTTGGGGGACTTCAGTATTCACGCCGACTCCAGCCTCGGAGGGGTGGAGCATGAGCTCATAGCCGCCATGCCAACCAGGCCTGTGTCAAGTGGTAATTGGCACAACACATGATGGGGCGTACACCCTGGACCTGATTTTTTTGCACTGGCCTTGAGATGGGTAATCCATTAGTGGGGGAGGTGACAGCCCTGTAGTGCCCTTGTCATGGACGGATCATTACCTCCTACGGGCTAGTCTCTTGGTGCATGTCTGCCCCTGGAGAGGTGTGGAACCAGTTTGAATGGTTCACCCCCAAAAACCAACAGAACCAGAGAGGTTCTGGAATGCTTTGGGGGAGTTACCCTCTGATCTTGATGACCGCTCGCTTGATGACCTTATGGCCTTTTGAAACATCTTGCTGACTGAGGCCATTGACCGAACAGCTCCTAGATGTCTGCTCCCTAAGCTTCGGCACCGCAGGCCTCCTTGGTACACGGAGGATCTGTGATGGCTGAAGCGGGAAGGACAGCGTTTGGAATGAAGGTGGCGCCATTCGCATGCTGAAGCTGATAGATTGCAACAGAGCTAGTTTAAAAGCCTATGCTGTGGCTGTGCAGGCAGCAAAAGAGGGGTTCTTTGCTGCCTTCATAACATCTGTGAAGCTTCATCCAGTGGAGCTTTTCTGGGTGGTGAGGGGCTGCCTGCTGTGACATGTTTGTTGATTACTTCGTGGATAAAATCGCTCAGATTCACCATGAGTTCGAAGTCGCACTTAATACAATAGGAGAACCCGAGGTTATGGAAGCCCCGTTCTGTCCTGTTTTGTGGGATCAGTTTCAGTGGGTGCTGCCTGCTGAAGTGGAGAATGTTCTTGGGGTGGCCAGAGCCACCTCTTGTGAACTGGACCCATGCCCATCCTGGCTGGTTAAGGCTAGCTAGGAGATGTTGGGGCCACTGCTGGGGGGAGCGGGGGCAATGCCTCCCTTTGGGAGGGCAGTGTCGAGCCGCCTCAAAGAGATGGTGGTGCAGCCTCTGCTAAAAAAAGCCATCGCTTGACATTAATTCCCTTGCCAGTTATTGGTCGGTCTGTAAACTTCCCTTTTTAGCGAAGGTTATTGAACGGGTTGTGGCTCAGCAGCTGCAGGGGCATCTGGACCGCATCAATTTCTTGATTCCTTGCAGTTCGGCTTTCACCCAGGTTATGGCACTGAGACTATGCTTGTGGCCTTGGTTGATGACCTCCACTGTAAATTGGACCAGGGTCAATCAACCCTTTTGATTCTGTTAGATTGGTCAGCTGCCTTTGATACTGTTGACCACAAGATGTTGGGAACCTGCTTGCGGGACTGAGCTGGGGTGGGTGGGACCATTCTTGAATGGTTCTGCTCCTTCCTGGCCGGGAGAACTCATCAAAGGGTGCTGGGGGACTGTTCTTCATCCCCCCTGGGACCTCTTGTGTTGAGTCCCACAAGGTTCTATTCTGTCCCCTCTCCTATTCAATGTGTATATACAGTTGCTCGGTGAGGTCATGAGAGGATTCGATGTTCAATGTCATCAATATGCTGACGACACCTGACTGTACCTCTGCTTTTCAACAGACCCAGGCCCGGCAGCCTTGGTGCTTACTCAATGTTTGGCAGCTGTGGGGGACTGGATGAGGGGGAGTTGTCTGAAGCTGAATCCCGACAAGACTGAGGTGGTGCTAGTGGAAAGGGTGGTGGGGTTGACACCCCCTGTCATTGATGGGCGTTGTCTTCCACTGGTCCCTCAGGTTTGTAGTCTGGGAGTGCTTCTTGACACACAGCTCTGCTTGGATGCCCAGGTGGGGACTGTGGCAAGAGGCACATTTCACCAGTTACGTCTGGTGCAGTAGCTTCGGCTGTATGTCTTGGACTCCAACCTGCCCACTATCATCCATGCTTTCATCACCTCAAAACTAGACTATTGTAATGTGCTCTACTTGGGGTACTCATAGTGACGGTTCAGAGACTGCAACTGGTGCAGAATGCAGTCATCCACTTCCTTATTTGATTTTTTCATTTTATTTCAATTGAATTTTGTACCCCGCAGACTACATCACAGGTGTCTCATAGTGGCTTACACAGTATGCACCAATGAAATACAATAATATAAATACATAATAATCTAAACAATATATCAAATATCAAACCCAATAGCAGTCCACTTAAAGAAAAGGAAAATATACAAAACCAACCCCCTTCCCCCCCAATCCCCACCCCAACCCATTCCCTGCTGCCTGCTCACAGCAGGCAGCCCCTTCCCTCACGCTGCACCCACCTCACACCGGGGGCTGCCCTCAGGACCTCCCCCGCTCTCTATCCCAGTCTCAGCCATTTCACCCCACAACACACAACTCCAAGAGAGACTGCTACAAATGCACGGGCCTACAGCCCTGCCAACAGCAATATATTAAGTTGGCCCAACTGAACCAGCTTCCAGACAATGTGGGTCCAGGCCCCACCCCCTCCCCCATGGCAGGAGGAAGGAGGAGCAGTCCAAAAGTGGGGGCAGTCCAGAGGTTGCAGCGGGGTCCCTAGGTGCGGGGCTCTGAAGCCCCCCCCACCCAAACTCTGATCTGCCAATCTGGGGTCTTGCCTCCACCCCTTCAAACGGAGCGCTGCAGCCGCTACTGCCCCCCTGACAATGACCGATACCCTTAGGTGCTGCCCTTCAGCTACCACCCAAGGGCTGACACCCAAGGGCACCACCCCAGGTCCTTTCTACTTGTAAAGGGAGAAGGGAGGTCCGGGGCAGGTCGCCGCGAGCACGTTACACCAGTGCTCCATTCTTTGCGCTGGCTGCCTAAAGTGCCTATAGTCTTCCGGCCCAATTCAAAGTGTTGGTGCTTACCTTTAAAGCCCTATATGGCCTAGGCCCTACCTATCTGCAGGACCATCTCACTTCCCGGGGCTCTGGATCGGCCCCTGCAGTCAACTGGGAGCGCCCGTCTCAAAGTCCCCCCAGTATTTTGGGGGGCGACTATGGAGAGGGTGTTCTTGGTGGCCACATCAAGGCTGTGGAACTGCCTTCTGGCAGAGGTCCATGTGGCTCCAGACCTCTCCTTCTTTAAATGACAATACAAGACCTGACTGTTCCACCAGGCTTTTGGTGAGGAAGATGGGTAAAGGGAGGGGGGTTAGGGAGGAAGTGTTTTTGTTGTTCTTTTAGTACCTGCCATTTGAATTTTAAACGTTGGTTGTTAGAATATATTTATTTTTGTATTGTATTTATATTTGAATTTTATGTTTTCTAACTTGTTTATTGTTAGCCACTTCAAACTGCTTTTAGCAGGAGGGGTGGGATAAAACGTATATAATAATAAATATTATAATACAAAATGTAAATATATATAGGAAGATTAAAAATACACAATAAAACCCTCATATGCATATATAACATATGGTATATACACAATAAAAACCTGATACGTTTTGAGCAGTATGGCTTTCTGAGCTTTGTTCTTTACTCACAGACTTGCCTTCCTTTACTACAAGATATGTTCTGTTTATTTAAGGGGCTGTACGCTTATTGGTATGGTCTTTAGACAATCCCTTTAAAGATTAAAACAGGTTGGGTTTTTACCATGTATATTCATACAAGGTTTTTATTGTATAGCTTCAAAGCAGAGATTAACTGGGAACTGTTTTCATCTAACAATGCATGCATACCCAAATGCAAGGACATTCTTCTTCCTTTCACAAATTTGGTGCATGACTCTCAGGACGACATCACTTGAACTAGACAACTGCTGGAAGGTGAGGGGCTGTGGGACGGCTTTAACTCCCCCAAACTGGGAAGGTCTGGTTGAGTTTGTTGTCCCCATCCTGTAGCAGCTCAGCCAGGCTGCTGGCACCGGTGCCCACATTCATTTGCTGGAGCAGCTGCACAGACTTTTCCAGCATCAGCACCTCTGCAGAACAGTCCCCCAGTGTCTCCAGCAGGGCATCACAGGGTTTCCAGCCTGGTATAGTTCTGAAAGGGGGTAGGGGTCAGAGTCAGCAGCTCAGAGCCTCACCTCACCTTGATTGCACACGAGCCACTGCTTCTCACAACTAGCAGCAGCAACTGAGGAACTAGGACTAAAGCCTTGAGAGGTAGCAACTGACCTGACGCAATCAGTCCCTGCTAACCAGTTTTTATTGTGTATTTTTTTTTTATCTTCCTATGTACATTTACATTTTGCAGTATAATATATTACCAGTAACTGGTTTGGTGGTTTCTTGTTTTGTTACTGGGTTTACCCTGTTCGTGATTCCTAATGCAGGACTTGGCCTCCAGCAGAAAAGCATTCCTATTAGTCAGTTTCTTTTAGAGCTGAAACAAGGCTTTTTGCTATTATTTGCATTTTTGAACAGTCTGCAAAAAACAATATTTGTTACCCATTTATTTGCTTATTGCAGGTTTAGTTATTTCAGTCACTGCAGTATCTTGATAATTTCAGTTCAGTATTTTGGTTCCTTTGCTTTGGCACTAATTGTGCCAAAGGAAAGTGACTGAAAGACCAAAGTGACCAAAATAACCAAACTGGACATTCTTCTCCAGAAATTAAGCAGGAACTGAAAAGTGGTTCATATCTGCTTTGTCAGAGTCAGTTGAAACAGGAATAAGTTGCTGGATACGATATTTGCCATTTTTATAGGAGATTTGAGTTACTTTGTGAGCACTCCACCATTTCCCCCCAACTTCATTCCTCCTTTATTAATTAATGTTGTTATGGATTTATATCTGGCCGTTTTCCACAAGGGACTCAGAGCAGCATACAGAAAGTAAAAAGCACATACCCTCCAAGAGTACCCTTTTGCCTGGTACACTAATGTGTTCTGTTATCTTGTATCAGGCTCCCAGAAATGTAAGCTATGTACCAAGTACAGCAGGCAACGGGAGTCATTAACAGTTCATTAATCCAGTAAGAGCTGCAATTTATTGCTGGGGAGGGGGGCACCATTTTTTACTTTAAACAACTAGGTTGGGATTAGCACCTCTGTCAAAGAACGAAGAAAGATAACACTCAGGAAAGGGAAGTGAGTTTGTTTGTGAGAGATGATTCTTTAGTGTGCTGAAAGGGACTGTCACTGCTTCCACCTGGGAGCCTCTCAGTGACTTTAAATCTAAAAGTTTAGAACCAAAGTCAATGCTCGCATTTGAGAATTTTGACTTTTTAATAGGCTGAGATGTAACTCAAACCATCAGTCCTTCATATACAAATATTTGTGTACACAGACTCTCTCACGCAGCCATCCTTTTTTTCCAGCTCAGACCCAAAGGTAGTCAAGTGGGCTACTACAAAGTTTCAAAAGCACATGTAAATGTATGCAAATTAGGAGTGGCATGAAGTGTACCTATTTTTCACTGTCAAATGTTGGTGGGTATGAAACTTCAATATAAAATGCACATAACCTGCTTCCACACCCAACAAAATGCATCACAATTACAATAAAAAACCAGATTAAAGTCTCGAGTTTCACAAACCCTCATGCCGGTACCACCCTCCCCACTTACGCCACCATCCCCCAAACACTCACCATCCTTCTCTCCAACCTCTCATGTTTCTGGCCGCTTCCTTTTCACTTACCACCACCACCCATATTTATTTTAATATATCTTTGTCCTGATGTCCCTTTGTGCCAGATACATCAGTGCATAAATCCAAGGAATATAACCATTTGGTCTGCCCCGCCACTAGAAAATGACACCAAATGCTCTTCCCAAGGAGAACAAGATTTGTGTCTTTTCCTAAGTGTTCCTATGACAAAGGGCTTTTAAACTCATCCTTGGTGGAACCATAGGAATAAGAATGCAGAGGGCACAGCATATGCTACCTGTGGGTAATACCTGCATTTTTGGGCACCCACAGCAGGCACCCAAAGGGTTTACTTTGTCCCCATTGGATGCCCTAAAATGCAGGTCTTTCTAAGACTTCCCAGGAAGCTTCTGCCCCTGTGCACCCCTCTGGTTGACTCACTCTTCCGGCTGTGCCACTGCTCCCCTCCCAGCCTGGCCCACTGCTCAGCTGAACCGGGCAGTGCACCACAACCTCCATAGCAGGCGTCATTGGAAGTCTGGATGAATGCTGGGAGCAGCAGTGCAGCCGGGCAAACGAGTCAGCCTAGGAAGTGCAGCCTGCCCCACAATGCTGACTCACCTACCCAGCTGCACCAGTGCTCCTGGTGCTTCTCTGGCCCTGCATGCACCCCCATTATGGGGACCGTAGTGTGCTGCCCTGCTCAGCTGAGCAGCAGGCTGGGAGGTGCAGTGGGAGCAGCAGTTGCCAGCCAGACTAGCACCAGGAACATTGGCACAACTGTGAGAGTGATTCAGCCTGGGGGAGAACCCCGGGAAGCTCCTCCCCCCTCCCCAGGTTGACTCACCTGCCCAGCTGCGCTGCTGCTCCCGATACTCCCACTGCTCCTCTCGGCTTGCTTCTCAGTGGAGCCGGGCAGCCCACCACAGTCCTCATAGCGGGGGCGTGCACAGGGTCACAGGAGCAGTGGCAGCAGCAGCACAGCTGGGTAGGTGAGTCAGTCCAGGGAGTACACAAGTAGGCTTACAATCTAAGATGGACACAGGTGAGGGGAACACAGGGAAAGACACACACATTCCCATTTTACAGGTGGGGAAGAGAGGCTGAGAGGTTGTGACTTGCCCAAAGCAACCCAGTGAGTTCATGGCTAGGGCAGGATTCAAACCCTGGCTTCCCCAGTCCAAGTCCAGCACCGAATCCACTACACAACACTGACCCTCAACACCAGCAGCAATGGGGCAGCCTGACAGGAGGAGGAGGTCTCTAATCAACATGGGAGACAGTGGTGGTCTGAATCTCTTGCCAATGTGGAGTGGTATGGGAGATATCGCATACCACTCTTTCTGCCCATGTAATTTCACAGGTGCTTACCTCTATATTGATTCAGTTTATTAAGGTCTCCTTTCTTCAAGACTGACATCGACAACCAAACATCTGGTATCCCCTTTTGGCCCCAAGTCTGTAGATCTCCCCCCCCCAAATGCTTTGATAGCACTTGTCCTACTGGCTTTAACAGTTTAGTTGTGACATGGTCTATCCCAGGAGCTTTGCTGTTTTTAAATTGTTTTGCGACTCTATTTTTTTCTTCTGACGGTGGTGGTTCAATGCTGAATGTGCAGAGCAGCATGCAAGGCACAATGCTAATCTAGCACATCTGCAATGCTTGCATAGGGATGGGCTACCGGGGTCAAGATTTATTAAAATGTTCCATCCATACTTCCAGCATCTTTGGAAGGACTGGTATAGTTCTTAGAGATGACTCCTTGTTGCCAATTCAAATGGAGCCTTTTAAAAAACTGCTTGCATCACTGACATGAAAGTATTTCCCATAGAACTAAAACTTTTTGCATGCTGGCTTCATTACTTTTTTTCTCCTCCAAGTCACCTCTATTTGACTCTTTTTTTCTAAAACAGAGTCTTTTAGAAACCAAAACCAGAAATCTTCACCACTTTGAATGCTGCTGCTTCCCTCACAATCTTAGATGGCTTACACTTTGGCCTGCTGTGTCATGCTCCTGTTTAATTATTTATCCAGCTTTTGTTTATGCCTTCCAACAACTTCCCTGGTCATGATTTGCTTATTACTTAAATACTTTCCATTCTGTCTGCAATGAGATTTCATCAGCACAAATTAACGATCTGAAATCCACTGCAAGTGTTATCCCGTATGCTGCTCTTGCAGAGCAATGTTTCCACTTCCAGACCAAATACGGCTCCAACTTCACCTTCCTTCTTCTTGAACTTTAGCTTAATCGTCTGTATCAATTGTCCATGAATATTTCCGCTCTCAGCATTTTCATAGGTAACATCCAACAAGAGAGTTTGTCTCTTTTACTGATGATAATAGTCAATCCGATTTTTGTTTTGCACATCTGGTCAATTCCATATGTAACCTTATGATGTTTTCCTTGACTTTTTACAAATTATTTGTAAACAATAATGCTTCCAACTGCACTTTGTACTAAACACTTGCTTCTCTCTCCACCTCCTATTTGTACATAACCTATGCCACCTAGTGGCAGCCTGGCTTTTTTCATGTATTTTAGAAACTATTTTAAAATAATTGATTAAACTCATGCTTCATCAGCCCACAGCTGGTAACCATCTCAGAGCAACAAAAGGAAAACCATTAAAATACTGTGGATTAGGTGCAATCTGAAATCATTTGTGATAATGATCTTAAAGCAAAAAGACAGGACATGGTTATAAAATGGAAAGAAATCAACATATTGAATATATAAAACAAATCCAGCACAAACTGTTGAAGTATATTCCGTCTCTGAAAAGTGACTTAAAATAGTCTGGGCCTTCATGTTTATCATCTCTCAATGCTTTCCATAGCAAGTGTGCTCTACTTATAAGAATTTGATTTAACTGCCAGTCCAATGAACTTACCCTGGGAGCCCTAGCATAAAGTTGGGTTCCTTCCTTCCTGTATATAAACACCAGTAAAACAGCTCTGTGGGCCAAAGTGGTGCTTCCAGTACAAGAACTGGATAAGTTCCAAGAGGATAGGTCCATAAATATTAGTCAGGGACCTTTGACTGCCTGGGGCAGGGAGTGGAGTGAACAGCAGGAAATGGATCACTCCATAACAACTGTTCTACATTTCTATGAAGCAACTGAAGCTGGCTACTGTCAGAGACAGGATGCTGGGCTAGTTGGACCACTGCTCTGAGCCAGCCCAGTAGGGCACTTCTTATGCTCCAATAAAGTTAACAAGTAAACCCATTAGTAACACTGGAGGTCACAATTCAGCCTGTGTAATGGTATTGAAGGGGGAAGGTAAGAAAGAAGAGCACGAAACTTTGCACAGTGTAAATTTAATTTCTTAGGCAACCTTGCTGAATACAGTGGGAGTTTAGATGATCTTAGGCTTTAAATTGAGCATGTGAATAGGTTTATTTTTAAGCATGACAGCGCACCGCGATCCTGCCCGTGGTGAGGATGGGTTGACATGTGGACGTGGGTCCACACAGCTCCACCTTGTGCTGCTGAGCACAGCTCGCCCTTCTTCCTGATGGGTGGGCACCATGGCCAATGAGGTTGTGGCACCCACCTGGAACAGCCCTGAACCAGGGTCAGGTAGAGCAGGCCATCAGACTTGATGGTCCGCTCTACCCTGGTCCAGAGATGATTAACCCGGGCTGTGGCAGTGCTAAGCCACAGTGCTGAGCAATGACCCCAAGTTAAAGCCCAGGCTAAAAACTGCTACAGCCTCGAGAAACCCTGGGGTAACTAACATCTTGCAGGCCAGATCAGACACAACGGCACTGTGGGTGGCTAGGCGGGTCAAAGTGTGGCCACCTGCAGTACTGTCATGTCTGAAAATACCCTAGGATAAACAAACAGGTTAGAAGATCCTCGGTTGCTGTTAACATCTTGGTGACAAGAGATTCCTACAAGGTTGAACCAACTATACATACCTATGTTTTTGAAGGCTCTCTGAAGTGGTTGGAACACATTTTAATTTTAAAAGATTGTATAATTTTACTATTTTACACAAAAATGTTACTTTCTACACATTACAGGCTGTGCAATGTATTGGATTCAGGTTCCCAGTAACTTTAGTGATTAACATTCGTGGTTATTTCTGGGAAACAAAAGCGCCAAGTATCATCAAAAGTAGCACCAGAAATGTATTTTGGTGATAAAGGTAGCGTTTACTAATGGAAGATGAAACACTACAGTGGGTCTGACATTAAAAAGAACATTTTCCTATTTTGTCATTTTAGCAGAGGCCCAATTTTGTTGGAAGAACATTTTTTAAAGAAATTAATCAGTATTTTTACTTGGAAATCACAGTGTATGCTTTTCACTTACTGTGCACATAACCCTTTAAAAATTATATCATTAGAGAGCTCTGCTTAGCAGATTTTAATAACAGTACTACAGAGGTGTAACAGGCCAGAAAAGAAGTTCATTAGCAATGATACACAGGGAGTTCTGAATTGTACTCGCCGAAATGTTCAAGTCCTTTTAAAAAAAAAAATCAAACTTCAGTCATTTCTCTCCATTAATATGGGCTTTTATATATTACACACCCACACTTTTCACTTAAGAAAAAAAAAGCCCTTAGCTGATTGATAAGCTTCTGCAACCTAAACTTACTTTACATCCATCATTTATGCTTGCACAAATCTGTATTCTGAATTCAGATATTATTCTGCAAAAGGAAACACCCCCTATGCTATCGGCGTGGGGGAGGGATTTGTGCCCGCCTGACCCAAGACAGAGCACTGGGCTGGGGGAGGGGGCAAGGGCACCCTTGCCCCTCCCCTGATGCACAGGAGGCTCGGTAATGCAGCCCAATGGGGGTCATGGCGCTTTTAAAGGTCCCAGTACGGGCTGATGGGGGGCGGGAGCCACGTGGAGCACCGCCACTGCTGGGCACAGCGGCAGAGCTCATTGCATTGTTAAAAGGCCCTGGTAGAGGCTGATGGGGGGGGTCCCACGTTGAGCGCCATCGCCGTGCAGAGCGGCAGCACTCATTGCACAGTAGGGGCTGCTGGGGGGAGTCCCACATGGAGTGCCCCGCTGCCAGACAGAGCGGCGGTACTCATTGCTCTGTTAACGGCCCCAGTGGGGGCGGATGGGGGGAGTCCCACGTTGAGCGCCGCCACTGCCAGGCAGATTGGCGGCGCTTATTGCACTATAAAAGGCCCTGGAGCAGCTGTGGTCATTGGACTTTTAAAGTCCTGGGGAGGTGGGGGGTTGTTAGAGCTCGCCCCTCCTTTGGAGGTTTTGTTGAACATCAGCTCCTAGATTGTTTAAAGCAATGGGTGTTTTTTCCCCGGCCACACACCATGGGGGCTGACAGGTGGGGGGATGGAGTCCCGCGTGGAGCGCCCCACTGCTGGGTGGAGCAGCTGCGGTCATTGGACTTTGGGGTTTTTTTCTGTTGAAAAGCGGCTCTTAAATTGTTTAAAGCAGCTGAGATCCAAGTGAGCTTGCAACTGGTGAACCTTCTGGTTACCTTTTCAGCCACAGAATTTCCAAGCACAGACTCTTTCTCTCTGGGTTTCATCTAGGTGGACACAGAATTAACCCCAAACTGTGTCCCACTAATGTTTCACCTCCAGGTCATTCCCCTAGTACACAGCCTATTTCCCCTTGATCGGGAGCCTGGGTGTCACGTAGGGATGGGAAGGAGGGAAAAAGGAGCAGGGGAAGCCCCACACTCGGGGGACGCACAGAAAGGTTACAGACAAGGGCAACCAGAGGCAACTATCCTTAATGCACGTACCTAGCTTGGTAATGCTAGGGTCCCTCAGGGTGGAAGATGGGCTTTCCCTCAATATTAGAAGGCAACCCTTTTCATCATCGGGACAAGGCGAAAGGGTAGCTGTTTGCCTCAGAAAACCAAGACGTAGAAACACCAGGGAAACCCACACACTCAGGGAACTATTCGGGACCCAGGGCACCGTGTGGCTATGTGGGGGGAATGGAGAGGGGGGGAAGGGGAGCAAGGATCTAGGTAAGTGGGGGGACTGGACTTTCTCACAAAAGATATGTGCTCGGAAGGTAGGGGAGAAGGGAAGACAACAAGGTACTGGATAGAGGACAAAGGTCTGCCCCAACAATAAAGATCACTCCTCAATTAAGCAAGACACAAAATAGGGGATAACGACACACCTTGTACTCACACTCAAACCTCTCATGCAACCAGGAAGGGGGAACACGAGGATCATTTCACTCTACCTGAACACAAGAATAGGTTTATGGATCTCCAAGGCAAGGGGCCAGTCTCTCAAGAATGATTACCAGCGGGGAAGTCAGGCCCCGCCAGTAGTTTATATAGCCATTCCCCTTGACAACGCCCTGTTTGCTCAGGGCAGAGCCCTGCTGTCTCACCGCCACACCTGATGCCGCTCTGGGGCTCCTGGGGGCTTGGTCAGCAGCACGCTTCCTCGCTACATGGCCCCGCCCCCTCGCATCCCCAGCGCCGGCCCCGCACCTCCCACTGAGCCTCCGAGTTAGCGGGCCCGCCTCCGAGTTAGCGGGCCCGCCTCCGAGTTAGCGGGCCCGCCGTGCCGGAGCCCCCAGCTGAGGGAGCGTGCGTCCTGACATGGGGGTTGGGCCTAATACAATTTTGTTTATGTTTCTTTGGAGTACAGGTCAACATGGTACAGGCAAAGGCAGGTCGTGGTGGCAGGGGTCCTTGAACTCGCCAGGCCATGAGGGCTTCAACCCCAAATGTTGGTAGGGGGCGAGTCAAGGCAAAGGCACTGGCCACCGCGTCTGTGGGGAGGGACCAGGAGCAGCTGGACAGTGCTCCTAGGTACTCCATGCAGGATGTGACCCGGATGATTGCCATTGTGCTAGAGACCGTATGCATCCAGCACGCCAAGGGGCAGCTGGGGATCCTCCCCCACCTAAGCGGGGGTGGAAGGGTCGGGTCCTGGCTCCAAGTTGACAGGGGACCGAGCCGGAGACGGGGCCTAAGAGATGCAGGCAGCCACAATCAACACCTCAGGGACGAGCGGGATACCTTCGGCACTAATCGACCAAGGTGAGGGGCCCACAGGTCCCGCAGTTACCAGTACTGTGGGCTCCGTGGGGTGGGGGGCACATACTACCCCTCAGGAGTAGCCTTAGGGCCCACTCCCTCAGCTGAGGCACAGCCCACCCAATGGTACTGGGAGAAAGTGGCGGAGCTGGCATTTTATTTATTTAAAACTTGTATCCTGCCCCTCCTGCCCAAAGACAGCTCGGTGTGGCGGACACCACAAAAGATTTAACAATAAAAAAAAACAAATTTTAAAACAAATCATAAAACTCGCTCTCCCTCCCAAACCCTACCCTGCTACCCTCTCCCTCACCAAAAGCCTGACGGAACATCCAGGTCTTACACAAATGTCAAAACGACAGGAGGGTGGGGGCCAACCGAGCCTCCTCCAGGAGCGAATTCCACAGCACAGAGGCAGCCACCGAAAAAGATCTAACATCAGTGGCCACCTGTCTCACCCGGGGAACCTCCAAAAAGGCCCCCACGGATAATCTCACGGGTCACATGGGCACATGGGGAGTTAGGCGATCCCGCAGATAGGCAGGGCCCAGGCCGTGAAGGGCTTTAAAGGTCAAAACCAGCACCTTGAACCATTAGATGCCAATGCCGCAACCCCGGTGTGGGATACAAACTGGGTTTCTGCAGATGCTCAAGCCACCTACGGGCTGCGGGGCATTAACCCAAGCTTGCACGCCTATGGCGCCCCCATCTCGTTGCTGGGAGATTACCTGTCCCTCATGACCAAAGAAAAGATATGGAGATGGAAATTTATAGACATGTTTATGTTGCTGCACAAGGAGGAGCCGGGTGAGGCAGCCACGGAGTCCGAAAAAGGGGGTACGGGTAAGTGGAAAAAGCCCCAAGTACCCAGGACTTGGGGAAAATGGTCGGCCTGTTTTTATATTTACAGGGGCGTGGTAGGATACCATTTCCCAAGCAGGGTGTGGCAGCTTACACAATACGCCGCCATGATTCAGAAGGCCTACTTGGACTTCGGTGGTACGGCATGGCTCGAATACGATGAAATGTTTAGTCGCCGGGCCACTTCCAACCCACACACACGATGGGATATCATTGATTATAACCTGCACTCTCAAATTATGGCCCCCCATCGCCTCGTAGCAGGCATTAGAACAGGATGCGGGGGGGGGGCTGCCGGCCCCCTCAAGGCCGCTGGCAGGGAAACCGATATGCTGGGCATTCAATGGAAAGGGGTGTTTTCGTGCCCATTGTAAATACGCCCACGCCTGCTTGAGCTGCGGAGGCGGGCACCCCGCCGCCTCCTGCTTCAAGGGTCGCTCAGATTCTGGGAGACAGAGCTTTGACAATGGAGGCAGAAAGTAGGAACGGCAAGGGGTAGTGGGGCACAGCAGCCAAACCGAGCTAAGGCGCTACCCTAACAGGGTTGACGCTGATTATTTGTGGCAGGAATTTTCGGAGGGTTTTAGGATTCCTTACACGGGTACACGGGTCAGCCAGGTTGCCAACAACTTGACATCTGTTAGGGAAATGGAGAATGTGTAATGGTCCAAAATAAGTAAGGAAATTGCAGTAGGGAGAGTGGCGGGTTCATTCCTGTTCCTGCCCCTTCATCCCTTGAGGTGTTCCCCACTAGATTTAGTGTCAAAGAAGTCAAAGGGAGAATTCTGCTTGATCCATTACTTGTCATACCCCACGTGCAGTTCGGTCAACGATGGCATTGATCCCTTGCTCTGCTCAGTGCAGTACACGTCTTTTGACGCATCGTCCAAGTTTGCGGACAGGGGGCGCTCCTGGGAAAATGTGATATAAAATTGGCTTTTCGCCTGCTGCCAGTGTCCCCACGGGATTTCGATCTATTGGGTTTTTCCTTTAGAGATCAGTTTTCTTTGACAAGGTGATGCCCATGGGATGTTCGGTTTCATGCTCCTCCTTTGAGCACTTCAGCACTATGCTCAAATGGGTGGTGAGAGATAGTGCAATATAGAAGATAGACCTGCCCTATCTGGATGATTAGATATTTTCAGGGAGGGCTGGGTCATAAGAGTGTGCCCACCTTATGGCCACTTTCGCCTAGGTTGCAGATGAGCTCAGCGTCCCATTGGCCGGAGAGAAGACTGAAGGTCTGGTGACACGGCTCTCCTTTTGGGGTATAACAATTGATACAGTGGCATACACCTCGAGTCTTCCCTCGGACAAGCTGACCTCTCTGCGGGAGCTCCTTCGGGGCACCGTGCAAGCAACAAAGGTAACATTAAGGACTATGCAAACATTGCTGGGCCACCTGAACTTTGCCTGCAGGGTGGTGGCTCCGAGTAGGGCTTTCTGCACGCAGCTGGCACACTCCACGGCAGGAGTCATGACCCCATAGCACCGTATATGGATATCCAAAGGCATAAGAGAGGACCTGCTGGTCTGGCTAACGTTCCTCGAGAGCTACGATGGTGTCTCATTGTGGAGGGAGATGTGGCTGCTCGAGGCAGACCTTCAGGCTGTATCGGATGCTGTTGGGGGGGGTTAGGGTTTGGGGTTTTCTTCCAGGGCAGTTGGTGTGCTCAGTGGTGGCCGCCACATTGGACAGCCATGGCCCTCACCAGGGACACAACCTTTCTGGAGCTCTTCCCATTATTGGTGGCCTTGGTGCTTTGGGGGCGGCACTTCCGGGACTCTCACGTATATTTTTGGTCTGACAATCAGGCGGTGGTGCAGGTAATCAATCATCAGTTTAGTAGATCAAGCAGAGTCATGACCTTAGTTCAGTGGTTTGTCTTGAAGTGCCTTTCCCTTAATATGTATTTCTCTGCCAAACATGTCCCTGGTGTGCACAACAAGATTGCTGATTCCCTCTCTCATTTTCAGATGGAGCGTTTCTGTTCTCTGGCACCTGGTGCCAACGTCGAACTGGAGGTGATGTCAGTGTCCTTGTGGGAGCTTGGGAGCACAGGCTAGAAGAGGGCATTAGAGCAGCAGTGTTGTGCTCCACCTGGCGTGCCTATACTGCATCTTTCCAGGGCTTCTGCAATTTTCTGTCCTCCCATGGTTTGCAGGAGCAGTGGCCCATACCCACCAGTCATGTCAAGTGGTTCGTGGCCCACTTGAGTTGCCGTGGTTTGGCACCCCGCACCATAAAGGGTCACCTGGCAGCGATCACCTTTTTCTGCAAGACTCAGGGGGTGCCTGATCCGGGCGCAGGGTTCAGGCTTGAATGGTGGGCCAAGGAGCGGGGTCTTAGCAGGGATGCCCGGTGGCCATTACCCGTTGATGCATTGGCACGCTTGATTGCTGCCATGCTGCAAATTTGTTCATCTGCTTCGAGGTGTGGCTTTTGAGGGCGGCTTTCTCCACAGCCTTTTTCGCTGCATTACGAATCAGTGAGTTGGTGCCTTCCTCAAAGGGGGATCGGTCGGGCATTACCTTGGAGTTACGGGACATAGCCCTGGGGCCGGACTTGGTCACCATCATGAATCAGCGCTCCAAAACTGACCAGGAGGACTGGGGGCAGAGCGTAACGCTGCACAGATGCCCGGTTGGGTGTGTGTGCCCGGTGTCAGCATTAGTGGCTTACTTGGACGTTAGTCCGGGCATGCAGGGCCCCCTCTTCGTCCATTCAGAGGGGTCATTTCTGACAACATTCCAATTTTGGGTTATTTTTAAGAAGGGTCTGGCAGTGCTTGGGCTTCGGTCATCTGACTGTGGGGTGCACTCATTCCGAATCGGGGCCGCCTCCACGGCTGCCATTGGCGGGCTGGCGGCCTCTCAGATCAAGGCGATAGGCAGAGGACGGTCCGGCGCTTATCACACTTACGTACGGCCGTTCAGTCCTTCACAGTAAGCTATGGCTGGCTGGCAACGCTATTCTGTTTGTTCCCCTCAGGTGCGGGCCAGCTCCCTACTGTATGGATTTGCAGGCACAGCATCGTGCTTTGGGCCAAAGGCCATGCAGCTAACTCAGACTTCGGTACTCAGCTGGGTTGTGGAATGCGGGCCCACCTTTATTGGTTTGGGTGCAGCGGTATGCGATGGGAGCAGCTGATGCCTTTGCTGTTTCACAGAGCCGCACGCTTTGGCCCTCTAGACATCTTGGTCATCCACCTGGGTGAAAATGACCTCGGCCTGCATTGTGCATGGGAGCTCACTGGCGTAATGAATCATGACATCTCCGTATTGGTTGCCAAGTGGCCTCAGTCCTGCATATGGTGGTCAGATCTCCTGGAGCGGCAGGTCTGGCGGCACGCCACGTCACCAGGCAAGATAGAACGTGCCAAGCAGAAAGTCAACAGGGCAACATGGGCACTTGTGGCTTGCTTCATCGGCAGGGTGGCGCACCACGCACGTATTGTGAGCCCAGATGCGGGCCTGTTTCGGAGCGACAGCGTGCATTTGTCTGAACGAGGGAATGCTGTTTGGCTGGAGGATCTTAGGGCGGTGCTGCACGAACATTTTGGGATACCTGTGCGGGGGGGAAAGGGTGGAGTGAAATTTCCCTCCCCCTTTTTGTGGCAGGTAGGAACCATGTTGTGGTAAGGCTCCCTAAGAGCTAAGGGGAGCGTGCTTGCACCTTGCTGCCACATGGGGAGGTCTTAAGGGCGGGGGCCCCAGCCCAGGCTCAGAATGGCTGGTAGGGGGCTGCAACCCGCCCTGACCCAAGGGGAGGGTGAATTTGGAGGGTCAATTCTCCCGGGTTAGGGGGCGAGAATTAGCTTGGGCCCCTGGCTTGCATATATGGCATGGTTCCTCTCCTCTACACCCACACAGGTTTATTATTTGCTGTTGTGGAATATGTATTTGTATGTCATGTAATAAAGTTGCATCCGATGCCTCTTTTATCCCAAAGAAGTCTCTGTCTCCTTTTATGGGTAGTGCGGGTACAAATCTTTCCCCAGTCCCTTAAGGCAATGTGACTCCATGAGGATAAAGATAGAATTTAACATTTGGAGACTATTAACAACATTTAGAAATTATTGTGTATTTTTAACCATAGGAAAAAATTAGTGCTGCCATCTGTGATCACAAGTATTAATAGATTAAAAATTAATGACCAGAATTAATCTTCCAATCAATTTAAAAAAACACACTGCCATCCCTCTAATTAAAAATGACTAGATTGCTTATTCAAGAACATAGATGTTTTTGCAAAAGCTAAGAACATAGGTCTGGAGCCAAAGTCCATTGAAGTTAGTAGGATTTGGATCAGGCCCTCATCCCTTGGAATTGTCAGCATGTGGGCTGAGGAGCCTACCAGTTTGCAGTCATCTGCAGAATTGAGACTTTAGCACATTAAAATCCCATCCACTCACCACAATATTACATAGAATTCACTTTCAGTTCTGGCATGTGGTTTTTAAAGCATCCATCATACAGAAAATGTAGACATTTCAGAGCTAAACAAAGAAAGTTCATGCAACCACTGTTCTTTGATAACAAAATACCCAAAATGCTTTAAGCAGCCTTGTTTTTGCTTGAATAGATGTTTTGTATCATTTCCTACAAACCACACTGAGATGGGGCTGACCGTGGCTTTTTAAAAGCAGAGCAGTAATTATATCAAGCTGTTCAATGTATTTTGTTCCCCAGCACCTTAATCATTTTGTTGAAATTTGGGAGTTTAATTTAATTATATTTATTGTGCTAAAATTAAGTTTTAAAAAAAGTCATTAGCAGAAATGGAACAAAACAAAAAGCCTACTAATAGAATTTTAAAATAGCTACTATAAAAACAGAATCATATCTATAATAGGCTTAAAACGGTCAGCCTCCAAAGCCCACTGTGAGAACTGGATGAATGGTCATGATGGCGCAGAACATTTAGAATCATGCCAACTGGTCTGAGGGGAATGTGAAGAAATGGTAAATATATTTTTTGAGAATAACCTAGTCTTTGGTCATCAATCTAGTCAATTAAGAACCATGTACAATTGAGCCCTTCAAATAATACTTGGTAATGTTTTGTACCAATATCGACAGTTTGATTTCCATAGTTTAAACAATGCAGTGCATTCATGTTTGAAGTCCTCCATATTGTCCAGTACAGCAGTCCGCAGAGCTATCTGCTGCTTTAAGAGTTTGAGTGTCTCCACCCCCTCCCCCTACTCTACCCTGTTCCTCCTATTGATCATATTTTGGGCTTGTCATGATTTTGATAGCTTGGGCCCCTTTTCAAAGAATGGAATTTATGGCACTTCTCAAGCCTTTTTGTCAGAAGTGAATCTCTGTGGCTCTAAGCAAAGGTCCTGGGTCTCTCCTGTTCATCCAGCAGGGAACGGATACCAGTTCCACCAGCCTCTTTCATTTTCTTCCCCTCCATCCTTATTCCAGTGGTGAACCATGACATTTAGAAAGCATCAAACAAAGGACACTGCTATTTAGACTTGCATCTCATGACACTGACCAGTAAACTGGAAAGTAAAATGTGTGGGAAAATCCACCTCACCCCATGCCTATTTTGTGGTTTGAGCACTATTATGCTGGTATCTGATTTGCCACAAGCAGCTGGTAATTGCAGTGCCACAAATGCCAGGGTCCAAGCTATTCTGTAACAGAGCTAGGACCACTTAGTCCCAATTCTTGGTATCCACTGGGGAATGAGAAATCCAACAATTATAACCACATGCAATCAATTCAACTGGACTCCCAACTTTTAATTTCCCCCACTGAGTGCCAAATGCAGGTTCTGTGCCCTGGATATTTGTGGTGGTAGAATCAGGTTCTTTATTAAATAGAGCAAGTATGTTTAGCTGTTTGAGAAGTCCATAAACTGCTACAGAACCAGGTTTTCTTCCTAGGAGAAAAAGGTTGCCAAAGTGATAATACTGTTTCTAGGGTGTCTTGCAAGGAAGGTTATTGCCTTTACTCATCAGCTGGACCAGCTCTGTCGATGAGCTGGTCCAGTGTTGGAACAGCTTGCTGGAGGAGGCCATTGACAGGGTGGCTCCGAGACGCCCTCTGCCTCGGTCTCGTCACCGGAGGGCCCCTTGGTTTACCGAGGGGCTGCAGTGTATGAAACGAGTAGACATGAGGCTGAAGTGACGCTGGCGTCGGACTCAATCTGACTCTGGGCGACTTCTCCATAGGGTCCATTTGCGGTCCTATGCTGAGGCTGTGAGGACAGCGAGGAAGGAGTTCCTCGCTGTCCTCATAGCATCTGCGAAGTCACGCCTGGCGGAGCAGTTTCGAGTGGTGCAGGGGTTGGTCAGTCCAGCCTCCCTCTGCCTGGACGGGGACTTGTTCCAGGCCCACTGCGAGGAGTTTGACAACTACTTCAGACAAGATCGCTCGGATTCAGAGCGACTTTGAATATGGATTAGGGGCAGTAGGGGGAGAGCGTGAGGTGATGGAGGTCCCGTCCGGTCCAGCTTTGTGGGAGGAGTTTCAGGAAGTGACGCTGGCCGATGCAGCGGATGTCTTGGGGTCAGAGAGCCACCTGTTGCGAACTTGATCCATGCCCATCCTGGTTGGTGAAAGCCTCCAGGGAGATGTTGGGGACGGTGCTGGCGAGGGTAGTGAATGCGTCCTTGCGGCAGGGGAGGTTGTCACCCAGCCTCAAGGAGGCTGTGGTGCACCCCCTGCTGAAGAAACCATCTTTGGACGTGGATGTGCTCGCCAGTTACCGACCTGTCTCTAACCTTTCCTTTTTAGGGAAGGTTATTGAGCAGGACGTGGTGATCCAGCTCCAGGTGCATCTAGATAGCATCGGTTTCCTGGACCCTTTTCAATCTGGGTTCCGCCCCGGCTATGGCACTGAGACGGCATTGGTGGCCTTGGTTGACGATCTCCGCCGGGAGATGGATGTTCAACATTTCTCATCCTGCTAGATCTCTCGGACGCTTTTGATACCGTGGACCATGGGCTGCTGTTGAGACGAATGCATGACCTGGGGGGTCTGGATGGGACTGTTCTTGAATGATCCAGTTCATTCCTCTCGGGGAGAAGTCAGTGGGTGGTGCTGGGGGATGAGACATCTTGCCCCCGTACTTTATCTTGCGGCGTTCCGCAGGGTTCCATTCTGTCTCCATTATTATTTAATGTATACAACCCTTGGGGGAGGTCGTGAGAGGGTTCGGGGTGCGATATCACCAATACGCTGATGTTACTCAGCTGTACCTCTCCTTTTCAACTGACCCAGACCCTGCTGTCTCATTGCTTTCCCAGTGTTTGGAGGCCATGGCGGAATGGATGCGGCAGAGCAGACTGAAGTTCAACCCCAATAAGACGGAGGTGATGTTGGTGGGGAGAGCAAGGGAGGTAGTGACCCCCCTGATTGGGGGGGGTTTGCCCTCCTATAGCTCAGTAGGTCCGGAGTCTGGGGGTGATATTGGACGCAGATCTCCACCTGGAGCAGCAGGTGGAGGCAGTCGCGAAAGTTGCCTTCCGCCAGTTGCATCTGGTGTGGAGGCTGCGTCCGTTCATCTCCAGCCCGGACCTGGCCTCCCTCATCCATGCCTTCATCACCTCGAGGCTGGACTACTGCAACGCACCCTACGTGGGGCGTCCCTTGTTCCTGGTTCGGAGGCTGCAGCTAGTGCAGAATGCGGCGGCCCACCTCCTTTCGGGGATGGGTCGTCGGGAGCACATAACACCTGTGGTCCGGACTCTTCACTGGTTGCCGATAGCGTGCCAAGCCAGGTTCAAGGTTTTGGTGTTGATCTATAAGGCCCTTCACAGTCTGGGCCCCTCGTACCTCAGGGACTGCCTCACCCTCCGCGTCCCAGAGCGGCTCCTTCCGTCTGCCGGGGGTGCCTTCCTGGAGGTTCCCCGCGTCAAGCGGGGGGTCACAATGGAGAGGACGTTCTCGGTGGTCGGGCCGCGCCTTTGGAACTCCCTCCCGGAGGAAGTTTGCCTGGCTCCAAGCCTTCTGACATTCCGGCGAAGTTGTAAAACCTGGCTGTTCGCCCAGGCCTTCGGGGAGGGGGTGGGTTAGAGGGTTTTATCTTCCCTACCCTATTTATTGTTTCAGTGAGTTCCTGGGCCCTGTTTTAATATTTGAATTGCATTGATATGTTTTAATTGTTTTTAGCTATATTTTATATGTATTGTTTTTATTGTTGTAAGCTGCCCCGAGCTGTTTCTAGGAGGGGTGGGGTAAAAATCTAATAAATGAAATAAAATGAATCAAAGGACTGTGTACTTATGGTAACATCTGGATTTTTTTTGAGGTCCACTATTTGGTGTTTGTCATCTTGGGCTCTTTGTTCTTTTGTAGTTTATTGCCTTATTTTGTTATATTATCTTTCAGAGACATATCTTTTTAGATAGCTTGATTTGCTTATTGGACTTGCCAATTAAAATAGCTGGCCCAGTAAAAGTTAAAACTCAGCTTATCAGGTTAATCAAATGTTTTAACATCTCTTCTGTTTAATAAAGTTGCAACAGTTTTCTGGTTGCTAAGTGTCCATTAATCCATTTACCTGATAAACAGGGTTCCTAATTTTCTGTTTTGTACAGAAAACCACATCTTGCCTTTCACCAGAGAATCCCATGATTTTCACTTTGAATGCACCAGCTGGCCTTTGAAAGTGACAGGCCCCAGTCAGGACCACCGGAAAGCCCAGTTCCTCAGCAGGTCCGGGCCTGTCATTTTTAAAACCGCTCACCCCCAGTGCCTCTCACCTGAGGCCGGCTGGCCTTTGAAAGTGACAGGCTCCAGTTGGGGTCTGTCACTTTCAATGACTGCTCCCCACTCCTCCCACAGCACCTCTCACCTAATTTTAGTTTTAATCATGAAAAATTAGTTTTTAAAATCAGCGATATTCCAATTTTTGTCATGGAAAACTAGGATGATTTTATTTCCCCCAAATTTATATGCCACCTTTCCTATAGGCTCAGGGCTGCTCACAAACAATAAACATTAACATTTATACAAAAATACCCTAAACCACCTCCTAATTCCCCACACCCCAACCCCCTTACTCCACTTCAAAACCACCTATTAAACTCACACTTTCTTAGGTTTATAAGAACCATAAAAAGGTAGGCTTATTAATATTCCCTACTACAGTTCCATTTCCAAGGTGTTGACTTCAAAAACCTCTCAATTCTAGACCTACACTAGTTAGAAAATGTAGACCATAATTCATCATTTTATTATGAGTGTCTTGGAAATAGTTGCAATAAGCCAGACTTCACACTAGCATGAATTGATTTAGCACCATTAAAGTCAATGAGCCAACACAGGAGTCACACTAGCTGAGACTCTCTTCTGATATTGCTAGCTGAAGAATATCAGAGTTGGTCAACAGGATCAGGGTTTCTTCTCCAGCATGTTTTTACTCATGCAATGCCTTGGCTACATGTCTCAGAGCTCTATCTACTCTATGAGCATGGACTAACCAATCCAACAAACAGGCATCACTCATGACAAACATCCAGCCCAAATCTAACTTAATGGGTTTACATCCTTCCACCCACTGATGCAATTTCTCTCTCGCTCAGGGAAGATTCTAGTAATCTTCCTACAAAATCTGCTAGTGCAAGGTCATCATTGTTATTTTAATTCTGGGACAAGAGCAGCTTTACGTCTTCATAGAATTATACAAGGGAAGGAGAACCTGGCAGAAAAGGCAGCATGAACTAGGACTTTGAAGGATAGGAGCAGAGCGCGTGTGCTGGGAGAGGGACTTCAGTCATAGGGAGCGGCATGACAGAAGATACAAGGACAGTTTAGGGAGCAGGAGACCGAGACATGAGTGTGGTAAGGTAGCAGGAGACGAGGTCAAAGAAAGGAAGGAGTCAGGCCATTAAGAGCCTGGAAGTTGAAGACAAGGATTTTGTGCTGGAGCCAAAGGGGAAAAGTGAACCAGTGGATTGGAGAGGCTGAATGTGATTGAAGCAGTGGTCAAGGCAGATGAACTTGGCAGTAGAGTGAACAGAAATGATAGGGTCAAAGGGACAGTGAAGGCCTGTAGAAAGGAGGTTGCAGCAAACGCAAGAAAGTTACAGCATTGACTAGTCTTGGCAATGCAGTAAGGAAGGACTGTGTGCTAACTATGTTATGCAGGATGAGTTGAGGGACCTTAAGAACAGATGGAATGTGAGGTGCAAAGGTGATAGTTGGAGATTCTTCTTTGACCCCTCCAAGTGCCAAGAGGACAGCCTGGATGGTGACACCATGACCGGAGAGAGGAAATGAGGCGGGAGAGGATGGCTTTGGCGGGGGAAGATGAATTCAGTCTTGGATATATTAAGCTTGAGATGCTAGTGAAATATCGAAGTGGAGGCTATTAAAACAATGTGGATTGCACAGTGATGTACAACTGGATGGAGTTGGAAAGATGGTAGTAGAAGCCATGAGAGTCAATAAAGTTACCCAGGGATAGAATGCAAAGAAAGAGACAAGAAGGTCCAAGAGAGAAGCCTGGGGAACTGCAACTGAAAGAAGGGCAGCAGCGGAGGTATGAGCAGAGGAGACATTTAATTAGCTGTCAGAGACGGGGGGGGGGGGGAAACAGTTGAGGAGAGCTGGAAGCCTTAGATTTAGTTATGAAGAGGTCATTGCCAATTTTGGTGGGAGCGGTCTCAGAGTGGACAGGAGAGGCCAGATTGAAGGGGGCCAAGGGAAGAATCGGGAGGGGAGGAAATCAAGACAGCGGGAATAGATGGCTCATTCCAGGAGCTTAGAAGTGGAAGAGATAGGTTGATAGGTGGAAGGATCAAGAGTGGGATTTTTAAGGACAGGCAGGACAGCGGGTAAAAACAGACATGCTGGTGGCCCGCTTAGGCCCAGGAGCCACTGGCACATCTGGTGTGGTGCCACCAGATGTTGGCCCACTTCTTCCAAGCAGGAAGGCAGCTAGCCCAGGTTATGTCCTGGGGAAATCTTGAAGGTCACAGCCTGGGCTAACAGCCTCCCATGTGGACCAATGTAGGCTAGCACAGCTTGGGGGGCAGTGCTATTACAGGTCAGCCACCTGCACGTTTGTTGTGCTCCCCACCCTACCTGGGTTGCGCAGGCGGCAGGACAGCTCTCCATCTGCAGGCACACGTGTCCGGTGCCCCAACACGGCCCGGGCCATGTTGACTGTGGTTTTCCATGCTGGATGCACATCTGTTTTTACCCACTGGAATGCTTAGAGAAAAGAGCCAATAAAGAAGAAAAGGTTGAATGAGGAGAGGAGGAAGGAGACCTCAATAAGGAAGGTTAGAAAAAAGGATGCGAGAGAAGCGGGAAGATGTTGATCTTGTTCTTGAAGGAGGAGGCACAATCCTGTGCAGAAAGAAGGGGGAGGAGGAGAACAAACTTTGACATGGAAAGTGAAAGCTGAGAGGAGATTGGGATTGCGAGAGTGAGACTCCATTGGGGTGGTGAAGCAGTGTTTAGCTAAGGAGATGGCATAATTGAAGAAGAAATGAACTTGCAGTGGAGTTTGTCAGCCATGAGATTTCTTCTACAGGCGTTCAGCAACGCAGGAGCTGAGGTAGCAGACAGCGGAGATAACCCAGGACTGGGGGTTGATAAAGTGAATAGGGTAGGACTGTGCCAAAAGCTATATCAAAATAAAATAAATAAATAAATAAATAAATAAAAATCAAGACATCTTATCTACTGAACTGGTTACTCTGGTAAAGGAAGAGTCAAGATTCATTTGGTATGATTTGTTTTTAACAAATCCATGTTGGTTACCAATAATAATCCCATATTCCCTTAAACTACTCACAAATTAATTTTATACTTTGCCACAATAACTTCCCAGATACTTAAATCAGGTTGACCGACCTATCATTCTCCAGTTTTTTTTTTAGTTTTTTTTAAGAGAGAAATCGGCACTATGTTTGTTTCTTCTCCCCCTTTTCTCCATGAGTTTACAAATATAGCTGCAATGGTTCTTCGATTTCTTCAGCTTAATCCCTTCAAGATATTAGGATACAATTTGTCAGGCCTTGCAGGTTTAAATGCATTCAACTTAGCCAGGTTTCTTCAGCTATCCTAACCTGAATCACCTTTCCCCTCCTCCTTTATTCATGTCAGTTTTGTTAATCTGGTCACAGCTTTCCTTTTTTGTTAAGAGTGAAGTAGGCACTGAACAATTTTGTGCTCTCAGATGAACCTTTCAATCCTATTTCATGGTTTAAGAGAACAATCTGGAACAGCTGCATGAGATCTTGGAAGATAAAGACAAAAGTGGTATTGGAGGTAGGGGACAGGAATTGGCAGGGGAAAATGCATTAATCTGTTTGGGTAAGGAGATTTGGGAGGGGGGGGGAAGAGAAGTTAAATATAAAATTACACTTCAAGAAGGTTTGAAACAGATATTGAATTTATTGGTCAGCTATGAGTAGGAAAATACATTGGTAAAGAAAAAAAAGAAGACCCTGTATATAAATATAATACTAGCTAGTTAAAATTTGACCAAGAAGAAAGTTCCACTGAAGAGAACAGTAAAAGCCCTTGTTTACCATCAGACCATATTCAGTTTCTCATTTATCTTATTGAAGAGCTGCCTATAGACAAATGCAACATTCTTTGAGCTTAGTGCAGATAGTGTGCTGGTTTTTTGTTACATGTATGGTAAACAAGAGTTAGTCCAGTGCATTACACATTATACAGAAGTACTGTGAATAAAGACTAAATATTCTAAATTTTAGACACTACTTAAACATACCAAGACACCTAAGTGTTAAAAAAAATCTTATGCAACCAAAAAGAATAGCAGGAGTTAACATATATTAAAATACTGTGTCAGGCTGTATGAAAAAAGGCTCACTAAAGCAGTTAATTTGAAAATCTGTAGTTCTTTCTTTCTTTCTTGGCAGTCTGATTATTTTGTATTTGTAGGACTTTTTTTACAGCATAGTCAAAGTGCGAACTTGATACTTTAAGCTACTATTGCAAGCTTGCACTGTAGAGGAATTTATGAAGTCTCCCAGAGAGGTACACAAGCTGAGTTCTTATCTTACTCATCATTTTGATTGTTCATGTGGTAGCCAAGTTAAATTTTTCCAAAAAGCTGCCAAAAAGGGGTAAAAAAAAATAATCACATATTTCTCTGCCTACCTTCTATTATGTGTTAAGATGCAATGTGAATATCAATGTTTCATTATACTTATTTCCCATTAATTTAAAATTATGCACCAATTAAAATTTATAAGCACATAATTCTTTGCAAGTGTAAATAAAATCACCGGAAAGATGGCAGCTTTTACCTTCAATAAGTCTGACATTTCAAAAATTTCCTTGTAATATCTGTGGTCTGATCTGAATGGGAAAACCGTCTTCATGTCCACCAATGCTTTGTGATTTTTGTGTCATGTGCTTATAAACAAAAGTACTATAGGTATGCACATTGTGACAACATTCAAACAGATTTCAAAAAACAAAATGTAAAGGAATATTGAAAGTAAGCATGTTATAGGATGTTTGCATTTTGTGAAAACAGATTTATTGCATTTTAAGTTTTAATTGTAAATCAAAAGTTTGAGCCAGTTTGACACAGAAAAATGTCTTTTAAAAAAATTATTGTTTGACAAATATTGACCTCAAGTCCACTCCTGGAGCATCTTATCTTTTCTCCCACAGATTCAATATATTTTTGGCTAATAGCGGGGTTCAAATTTCATAGCTACAAGGATCTGATCCAAGGTCCACTGAAGTCAATGGGAGTTCGCTGTCAACTTCTGTGAGCTTTGGATTTGGCCGTAAGTGATTAGTCCGCTCTCGAACTCCACCTTTTTTTTTTTCACTACCTAAAGGCTGGAAAACTGAGTTGATCTGCTCCAGAGATTGCAATGTATCTAGGCAAGAACAATACTGTCTTTAAGACACATCAGGCCATAATGTTTTAATATGCTGCCATAAATTCAAATATATTTAAGACTGTAACAAACACAGATGATAATGTGTAAAGCTCAAACCTTTAGAATCCGACAAGTGCACTCAAGCTCCAGCATCTATTAAAGTAAATTATCCCTCTCTAGGAAATATAAAATGAGTAAGTGCTTCCCTTCCTCTTCCATAAAGCTTTCTGGACCTCTTATTACATAATCCAGATCATCAGGAAAAAAATAGTATGCTCAGTTTGACAAGCTAAACTGGCTCATCATCACTGGAAATTGTCATGATGCACATTACCAACACATTGTTAAGGAAACGTGAGTAAAACACCTTTTATTCACACTTTACAAAAAACAAAAAACCCAAAAAACAAAAACAGAAAAAAGTAACACTACGCATTGAACCTACTACATCAATACTACCAGCATTTCAATGTACTGATTATAAACTGGACATGTTTGGTGTTTGCACAACTAAAAAACAAAAACAAAACAAGAAAAATCAGGTCCCAGACAAGGATTCGAGATCAAGACTTCTATGGAAATTTAAAATACACATTTTGCCATCTGAACAGTTTATACTTTTTAATTTAAATCAGAATGGTTTAAGTGCCAATAGCTTCCTCTTTATAAAATTGTGAATCATAGTTACCAAGACCCATTCTTTGTTTTAAAAATATCCAGTAATGTTTCTCTTAATGCTTAGTGTCCTTTTGCTTCCCTGCCCGCAGTTGAAACAAAAGCAGTTAGACCAAGCTCTCTAAATTAATGTTTATTTTTCAGATGTTTTGTTAAGGATTAGAGAAATTCTTTTTTAGGACAAACTCTATTTAGACTTGTAGGTTGTTGTACACTTGGCTTTGTGACACTAATGGCACTAGGAGGGTACACTATAACCTTAAGTCTTGCTTGACACTTTAAAATATGACTTGGTCACTTTAAAAATGATCTGAAGAGTTGTCTTGGGGACCTGTACTGAATATGCATTTAAATTTACACTGCTTCATAAACAGAAAATGTTACATATTTTTTCTTTAAGGAATGATACTCTTTCCCTGGGCGTTTTCAGACAAGACACTCTCCACCCACCTCCCATCCACTATACATGTCACAGGGCACCCATAGGGCAGCCCTGCAACATGTGTAGTGGATGGGAGGTGGGTGGAGAATGTTTTGTCTAAAAACACCCTCTGAGACGGAGGAATACATTTAAACTAAAAATAATTCACATGATAGTATTTCTTAGTGAAGGAAATCCAACAGCTTTGTGCAATGACACTGAAAGAAGCAGTGCATGGGTATTAGAGGCTAAGAATTGTGTACCCATAATCTGAATGTGTTCAAGAAATGTGATATTCAATGCTTCACAAAGGAAAAAAAGATGCCACAGCTTATACAAAAAGTATCTTCATAAAATTTTCACAAGTGTTAACATTATTTAAAAAAATAAAAGAGGATGCACAGGTTCTCTCTGCATGCACAGGCAGTGCTAGTTGAGAACAAATGTAAGCAGGTCCAGTGGAGACAGGACAAGCATTATCTGAAACAAATTAAGAAGCTGTAACAAGCATCTCTAATTTTTAAAATTAGAGAGAAAGATAGTGTATACAATAACTTTCAATGCACAAAAGCCTGATCATTCACTGCTTAGCTTATCTGCTCTGAGAGAACTTAATGCTTTTTCTTTAAGTCAAAAGGACAGAAATTTATGTAGCAATCTTTCTAAGAAATTTGCTGCGAATTTAAAGATTGAGATTTAAAAAGCAATGTTCTCAATTTAAAATAAAGTAGTACAAAAGGGCTAACAAAACCCTAACAGTGCAAATCATTAGCAGAGAAAGCCTGATGCAACTTCTTTTACCAGCTGGCCTTTATAACATATGAAACAGATAAAAATTTAGCCTTAGTTTACAATACAATCATTTTCCAAATCTGATTTTTTAAAGTACAAAATCTCATAAATCAGGTCTTCTGTTGTTCATATACAATCAATAAAGGCTAAATTCAAATTCTATATTTTACAAACAAGTCTGAAAAAGAAGGGAGTGAAGTACAGAAGAATGGTCTCTTGACATTTTAACTACTGGCCTCAAAAAAGTAGTGCTACAGATATCTGTGCAAAGAGAATTCACTGTATAACAATTCCCTATGTCAAGGCATGAAAATAGTACATTGGATAGAACAGGAAGTTTAATAATAACAAATTAAAGAGAGGTGCTAATGCACCAATCCCTGTCAAACAGTATATAAAGCATACTGGGCTCAGAATTTTGTGTCTGTTGATAGCACCTGGCTTTTACTATTTCTTTATCAAATAATTAGATTTAAAATTAAGATCATTAAGAAAAGATCCCTGTTGGCCAGACCTCACTCCTCTATATCCAAATTTTACAATTTTACAAATTAGATAGAGGTTGCCCTCTTAAAATGTATTTGACTACCTCCTGCCAGGGATATGGATTCCATTTACTGGGGGCAGGAAAGGCAGCAAAAGCTCCAGTTGTGCAAAAAGGGAGAAGTGGTCAGAAGGTATGAGAGGGTGTGGACAGCCACTTATATTGTTCTCTATTAACCAATGATGATCCAAAGGTCCAAGAATGCCAAGTATGTTTAGCTGAGGTTTAGAGTAGAAGATGTAGTCAATAATACCCTAAAAGGTGAAAGAAAAGGGATTAGAAAAGCAATCTTTTGCCCAAACACAAGTGTTAGAGAAGCACTACTTAAAGGTGCCTTTACAAATAAAACATCTGATGCCGAATAGTTAAGAGGAGACACAGGAACAATTTCCATTTCAGCAACCTGGCCGCCCACAATTTCCCTCCCCTATCATATAGTTTAGATAACTACAAATATTTATTTATGAGGGTAGGGGGCACCTTTAAGACCCAGGATTACTTCTGGAAAAAAGAAAATCACAACTCCTCTCAGGTATAGTAATATTTCTGACACAATAGAAGGATCAATGATTTTTATTCCCAGTATTTTAATATACATACTTCTATCGGCTCTGCAAGTATTGTCAGTGTTGTTTATTTTCTACAAATTTCTAATTCCATCACAGTACGAAAAGGTTTCAAAATACAAGTGACTGGTGTGAATATTCTCACCTTGAAATCAAATGTGTAATTTGTGTAAGGCATTAGGCCATTCTCATAGGCACTCTTCAACTTGAAGCCATGTGTAATCCTTCCATTTGTTGTTCCATTTTTTCCATTGCAATTGAAGTTAGTAAGACTTTCATTATATCTCAGTTCCTTAAAATCTTTATGGTTTGTTTCCACCCCACCGGTGCTCAGGTACTCAACGACGCCTAAAAAGGAAGGTAAGGAATTAAAAAAAACTTTTTTTTAAAAAAAAGAAAAAGAGTCAAAGAAGGAGTTTATGTGAACAGCTGCCTTCAGACACTAAGGTATACGAAGTACAATGGATATGAATTTCATAACATACTTCAATGTGCCGCAGAATTGTCAAATTGATTAGGGTGGTGATGTCTGAATTCACAAGAGTGGTGTTACAAATTCTTGACTACAGGTTGCCCAGGGAAGGACTCCCACAATACAGCCCTGCATGGACTCAAAAATCAAGCCCTACCTTGGTTCAAGCCCAACTACATCGGGACTGAGCTGAATCCAGTCCCAACACAGCTGAGCTCCCCATAGCCCAATGTAATGAGGTGACCGTACTCCTATAGAGAATCATGACCTCATGGTGCTCCATAGGGGTGGGACTACATCAGGGAATGCCCTAACTCCTTCCTTTTCTTGGTGTTCCCTCCCCACCCCTTCCCCAACAGTGGGTGTTTCCAGTGGGTGTTTTCAGTGACTACCACAGCTGACACCTTGCATTCCCCGTCATGGACCATGGGAGAGGGAGAAGCACGCCAGGCTGCCCTTTGAAATTGACCTGGCATAAGACCTGGGGAGACTCCCCAATGCTCACGGCCAGATCCTGCGACTTGCAAAGGCTGCGTCCCCCACCCACAGTGCCTATGCATGGCAGACCTGTTTGCTGGCGTGGCTTGTTGCCACTGTTCATACAGACAGGGGATGTGTAGCTGCCGGTTGCCACACACCTTTTTGGCTTGTGCTGCGCAGAGCACTCTGGATTTCCCGGCACTCTGCAAGTGGCCACGAATGGGTGCTGTGCAGCTCACAGGAGCACGCATTCCCGTTTCACCTTTAGGAGGGCATTCAGATGAGTGGCTCCTGGGCGGCCACACGTGGAAGCATCTAATTTAAAAACACCCAGAGTAAACTCAGTAGGGCCAAGTCTCTTGCCCATGGGGAGTCTGGCTTGGCCCAATTCTGAGGGACTTGGATCAGGAAGGCTCTTGAACAAAACTGAGCCCGACAGGACCAGTTACATCCTGTCAGGCCCGTTCATTTCCCAGGGCTCTAACCCACAGATCTCTATTTGAGGAGACTGCTTTCAAGGAGCAATTGCAGTCTGAGCTATTATGGTTCAATCTTGTTGGCACGGTTTTGTGGAACTATGCAATCTTGAGCACTTTGGGAAGCCATGTCTGGTAGAAATTCCTGTAAAAAGGGACCATGCAAAAACAAAATTCCTAAGGCAGTAAAAAGCAATCACATTTCTGAAGATTAGAGACCTTGATCACATTAAAGAATTGAGGCTACTTTTTTGATATCTATAACTGTAGGAGAGAAATGCAATATCAACTCTAAAAAGTTGTTTAACATAACTGGCCTGCAACATTTGCCAAAAGAGGGCAAAGAAACCAACCAATTTTAAAGCAGGAAGATTTCTTCTTAAGTGATCTGTCAAGGTGGTCTCAGCACTCACCAATGGTTTAATCCAATATGGTAGACTGAGACCAAGCTTTAGAAGTGCTGACTCCATGGCCACCCAGCTCTTCCCTGCCAGAGGACAGGAACATCGACTAGAGCTGAAACAAAAAATCCCTACAAGTGCTGTTTCCAATGGAAACAGCGCTTTCACTTTCATTTGCATGAGGAAGACTCTGCTGGAATTTTTGACGTTTTCCTTGATTTTCCGCCACTTTGGTAATTTCCAGTATTAGTCACTTCTGGTATCATCAGTACTTTTTGGTAATTTCCGGTATTATTGTTAATACCAACAATTACCGTAAATGACTAAAAATTCTGGGAAATGGAAATCACAGGTGCCGGTACCAGCCTGACTGGAAGTGGAAAATATGGATGGACGGTTGAAAGCACTCCTGAAAGATTGGTATTTCCCAATGTAACGAGAGCACCTACTCTTGCTGCAGTCCTAAAATCAACTACTAGGAGACAGGGGAGAGGACAGAGGCATGTCAAAGCTCCAAAACAGGCAGCAGCGGAGTGACAGTGTATTGTTCCCATTCTGCCTCATAGCAGACTTACTGCACAGAAGATCACAAAGTGAGATCCAGCTGCCTGACTCAGGACAGTGTGGCTCCCTCCTGCCCCTAAACCCCTCAACTTGTTTTTATTCTGTACTCTAAGAAAACTATATTTCAATATTTCTGGGATAGTCTAACTTGCAGAAAATAGGGTTCTGGTTTCACTTTTAAGCAGGACATCTTAAGTTCAGATCTGCATTTTAACAAGCAGTATGAAATTCTATTAGCTTGTTCAGTGGCAATAGAAATTTCTCTCATTCTGATCCAATCCCTCAATAGCTTGTTATACTACACCAATATGCAAGACATTTACTACAATGCATGGCCAGCAAATTCACAGATCAAAGAATGGTTTTATCTCTTTACTCACAATTTTCATTCATAAGGCTTTTAAATCTGAAGTCCTCAAATTTTATTTTTCCCTTTTAGACTATAACTATGCAAGTCTCCCGCCCTGCCACTTAAGTTCCTGAACGACAATTCATGCACACTTACTCTAGTAAATAACACACTATTAAGTAAAATACTGCTCTGCTTACCCGAATCTGGCAGAGAATTCAGATCTGCACACAGTACAAGTGGAATGGTTCCAAGCTCTCCCGACACACCAGGTTTGAGACTACGAGAGGCTTTGTCAATAATGTTCTTTACCTCAGAGAGGAACATCATTGTCTGAACCAGCTTCACATCAGAATAGTCAGGGTCCCAATGCATATGTGCATTCGCCACCAGAACTAGCTGCTTGTCCATTCCAAGAATTGGCTTTCCAGCTAAGATTGAATGTGAAAATAGTTACACGTGCAGGAAGGTTTACTAAATGGCTTATGGTGTGTAAAAAGTGATTTTTTTAATTTTAAAAAACATTTCCCATGTTTTAAGCAAAAATTTGACTTGTTTTAAAGTAGCCTGGAGGGGGAAAAGGGTAAATTACTCAGTGGTAAATCACTCAGACACTTGAATTCTGAAGAAACCTAGCCTAGGTCCTTCATGTTTTAAGCCAGGCTCCAAATTTCATTGATAAGAAATCAGAAGAGGGCAGCATGCTCCCTGTTGGCTTTGCAACAGTTACATTGACTGGAAATACGTCAAACATGGTGCTGATATATGATGAAAAGCCACAAACAACAATGGTTTGGTAGGATTAGGTTTTGTATATTTGATTATGTTGCTACAAACAATACACAGAGTTTTTATTTTAAAAATTAGCGTTTTCTTCTATTAATTGCAGTACTCTTTAGGTCGTCACCCCACCTTCTTACAGAGCATTTAGGGGTTAAAAGTATTTGTGGTGCAAGGAAAATTAAAAATTCCCAGAGAAGGGAAGGTTAGATCAGTAGAGGGGGCAAGGTCTGCTAAGGACCCAGATTATAGAAGGAAGCAGCAGTGGTGCAACTAGTGCTGATCTAGTTGGACTATATATCCCAACTGCCATTTTACCCTCTGTTTCCTTTTTTGCTTACTCCTACTACCCTCAAAAAAATTATTTGGCGGGTTTGTTGGTGTGTCCTGGGAGGGTAGTACTCACTGTATCCCCAAAACCTGGAATCAAAACCCATGGGTCCCACTTTCCCGGCCAATGGCCTTTTCCCTACCTCCCTATAGACAAAAGAACTGCTGCAGCCGAGATGGGATCCTCCCTAGAACCTAATGTCTGAGTGTAGCAAGAAGAGTGGAGAGAGAGGCCTCATGAAAGCAGCTGACAAAATTTAAGAGTACCTTTGTAAAAGCGTGATAAACCCCCTCGTACTGACCCTTCCTACAAGATGCCCTTCTGTACTGAAATTTTAATGTACATTTTATCAATCAATATTTGTTTATTTGTTCGGCAAAGCCCTTTACAAATTTCCATCGGCTCACTGCCAAATGGAATGGAATACATACAAAAAGTAACTGGCTTCCCAGTCAACAAACCGATACATTGCTGGGGGGCAGCCCCCATTACATAGACTAGAAAATGAATAAATATAAAATCAGTCCATTACTTCAGCGTACATCTTGCCATTCTCGTAGCACCAAGCACGACTTGAAGGAGCACTAATAAAATTCAAATTATCTTAATATCATGGAGTACATACTTATCCCCTTTTTCCAACCCAGATTCTCCACTGCCGCAGGCACGACCGCCAGCCTCATGTTTCCCTATTGGCTGGAGGGAAAGAAGGGCTACAGATGCCTTGTATTGCCAAAGCAAAACTTGCTGCCGCCCTAGCTTGTTCAGAGTCAGCAGGATTAAGCAAGCACAGAACCCCCTTCGAAATTGGGGGCTGTCCCGTTCTATTTCTCCCCAGATATTTTCGTCTAGGGCCCACTAGGGCGGGGCATTGATAAATCATGTGCTCCACGGTATCAACCTCCCTCAGGGCACATAGGGGGCATGTCCTTAATGCCCAAGGCACCTGCTTGTGTTGTCCTATCACCGCAGAGGCTAGCATATTAATTTTTATTTTGAGAAAAGCCTCTCGTGCCCTAGCATTTTCCCATGCAAAAAGATAGTATGGGCCTGCGGACTCCGGATTATAGGGCACGTAAGTTGGTACAATTTTCTGGGCGGCCATCAGTTCCCCCTCAGTTTGCAGCACCTGATCGTGGATCCGCCTTTTAAGTAAACTTCTCGCCGCAGTCGATCCTATCTGGGCCAGGTTCTCCGGGGAGAATCCCAAATGATGAATTTCCCGCTCAACCCCTCTTAACCATGGATCGCCAACCCGCTCTCCAAGGTTGATGTTAAAAGAGACTCCCCAGGAGGGGGAAATAAGGCCACCTTGGCCCAAAAGGTAACCACCGCCTGCAGGGAATATGTTCTATGGGGAAGGGTCTGCGCCTCTGCTCGTAGAATTACCTGCGGGGTACCTCTTGGTACTCCCATGATAGCGCTCAAAAAACTATTTTGAATTGGTTCTAGCAGTGATAAGAAGGGGATACCCCAAACAGGCATTGAATACAGCAATTGGCCAATGACCTTTGCTCTAAATAAGCACAATGCAGGCAGAACCAATTTGCCCCCTTTCCCCAAAAAGAATTTGACTATTGTTCTTGGCCAGAATTTGCACAGCTGTGAAATGGGCTCTCCATCCCCCATTAGAGGCAAAAAGCACCCCCAGATATTTGAAGTGCTGGACCTGCTCTATGGTATTTGGGCCTATTGCCCAGTGGTGAACTTTCTGGGTCCCCCTGACCCCTACCACCAAAACCTTGGTCTTTGAATAATTAATAGATAAGAATTCTGCCTGGCAGAAATCCCCCAAAATTTGCATGGCGTGTCTCAAACCAGTACTGGTTTGGGAAATCAGCACCGTGTCATCCGCATATAATAGCAAGGGGAGATGTACATTTTAATCAAATCAAGGCAGCCTCTCCCCCTGTAAACTAATCCATTTCCCCCTAAAAGCAAAGAACTTATCACTGTATAATCAGGAACAGTCCTCCTGAGATTCCATATTGCTTCTGTGTGACACATTATGTATTTAAGCTCCTACCCCTCTGTACCGCTGGCAGAGTTATGTGAACCAAGGACATGTGACTGTAATACTTCTGGGGCAAAGATGGAAGGATCCCTATCTTGACCCCATTCTTAAGCAATAAACTATTGAACTGTTCTGGAGGAATGCGTCTGTCTGTCTTAACAGTTGGTGTGTAGAATCCTGCCTACACATCATTGCAGTGGTCTGGTAGGTAAGCTTCAGATCCAGGGCTGAAGTAGTTTTGGCCATCCCTAAACAAATACTTTTGACCAAAATCACAGTTTGTTCATTTTTCACTTATTGAAGAGTAAGAAGTCAGCACATGCACTTTACCATTAAGAAGTGATATGATCAATTAATGACAAAAGTGCAATCTTGGTTTATTGTATACATCTCTTACATTAAAAGAGGAACTTCAAGTCTGAATAATCTGTTCAGCATTCTAAAAGTTATAAAGTTTTATGTTCAAGAGTTTCCTCTTGCCATCCATAGTTGCATTTTAAAGTGCACCTTTGTTAATATTCCCCTAAATCTACTGATTAAGCCAACAAAGCTTATGAGCCCCATAGGTTCAAGCATCTATGGGCATTTTTACACAGATGCTCCCTGCCCCCCCACCCCCAGTATTCAGGCGGGTGATGGTGTGCATCCGTGTAAATGGCTGGCGGTGGGTGGGGGATGGGGGTCCGCTCAGTGTTCGTCCATGTGAACACCGAGCAGGATGGGTGGGAGTGCGTGTGCGCTCCCGTACAACACCCACCTCCATCCATCACCCACCCACAGAGCCCTCCGGAAAACCTGAGGAGACTCTGCGGGTGGAGGTGGGTGTGTGACCGTGTAAAGGGACACACACACACACACACACGCACACGCACACGCACACGCACACGCACACGCACACGCACACGCACACGCACACGCACACCCCTCCACCCACCGTGCCAAAACACCCATCCCCCCACCCACCTCCATCGATGTAAGAAAAAAAGGAGCCTATTTTTAGAATGCCATTGCTGCCATATGGCAAGTCTGTAAACACCACAAGACAGAACAAGCAAGTCTAGGAAATCTTATGCACAGAAGTGCAAAAAACTTGTGCCCTCTTACCCTCAGCACTGGCTAGTCGAATGGCACTAAGTCACCAGCAAAACACTTTTCCACCTCTCATTCCTCAATTCCATACCTTTAAATAAAACATTAGATGGATGGCAATACAAGTTTGTGTATCATCCAGCATTTTATTTTGTATTATTAATACCAAGTTTTATTCATAATACTTTTTGAAGTGAAATTTCCCCAAGAAAAACAACACACACACACACACACTACTGTGGGTAATATTGCACTTGTGAAGTGTTATTTTCCAAGTTCTATTCTATTTGGAAGCAATTTTTTTATTTTTTTTTAAAAGATTCTAACATTCACAAAGTCCAGTTATAAACTGAATAATGACTTACATGACATTTCTATTAACTCCTTTCTCAGCTCTAGCAGCACAGCAACTCCAATGTTATCTTTTGTCATAACTCTGTTCAGCATAGCTTCAGATCCTTCTGAATTTGCCATAGCTAGTTGATTGAACTCAACAGTGTGTTTTTGAACCAAGGTAAACCTAAAAAATTATAATAATGATTAAATAAAAATCACAACACTCAAAGCTTATTTCACATTTTAATTTAAAAAAATAGTTATGTGACATAAGGACACTAACATATGAACATTTCTGAAGTAATCATTTTACTGGCTAAAGATTGCTGAGCAGATCATTGGAGAATGGCTTCATTAGCAATTGTTGTGCAAGCTCAATTAAACCTATATTTTAAAAGAAAAAAGTTCAGGACGCTCCATATTAATGTTTCAGGATAAATGTAACACATAATAAAGGGCTTTTGCTCCAATTTCCACCACATGCACTGATCTGAATTAGAATGTTTAACAGGGAATGACAAAGGATATTTCCAAACCATATGAGCCATTTCCAAGCCAAAAAGCTAACATCTGTACCCATTAGTGGACACCACAGAAGATTCAGAAAAAGATATTACACACACCTGGATACTTTGGCAATTGGTATTTTCAAAAGACTTTTTTAAAATTTGCTTGTGTATTTATATAAATAATGAGATGAATTCCTATAGGGCTTTCAATGGCCCTTTTTACATGAGACGGTACCACTCAAGTGGTACCGTCTCATGTAAATCCCGTGGCCTGTGTGCTCCTGCAAAACACGTATCCCCACTCAACCCCCACACACGGAGCAACCAAGGAAAACAGAGATTGCTCTGTGTGTGGGGAGTGGCGGTGTTGCGGCGTGCAAACCCACCCATGCAGCCACGGTCCGTGTAAAGGGCCAATGTTCACAGTGCTTTACTGTGTTTATGTATTTGCGTGATGTTGGGGAGGGGAGAGTGGTTCAAAAATATTTGAGAACCCACTGATCTAGTGCACTCTCAGAACAAACCTGTCAGATCAATTATTATTCCCATTTTATAGATGGGAAATGTTATATAAAAGGAATTTCTCTTGTCTGACGTTCTCTGCATGTTAGCCGTTTCAAATTTCCTATGGTTTTCTGATATTTACATTGTTCTGGATCTTTTTCTGAACTTTCATTCAACATAAGTAGTGAGCAAAATATTTTTTAGGACTGGTTTTATTTTATTTTTTAAAATTTGCTATTTTTTATAACCGTGTAATTTTTAAATGGTCTTCTTCTCAGACCATAAAAAGCCCCAAACACTGCAAGGGCCTGCCTTCAGATTAGCTCTCTCTAACATGGTATCTCTGGGGCAGATTCTTGAAGAAATCTCAAGATAGGAGGCTGCAGAAGAAATTCCCAGAGTCAGGTACATGATCTACACAAAGGCCCTTTTTACATGGGCTGCGGCTGCGTGGGGGTGTGGTTGGTGGGGGAAGGGTTCTGACTGGGTGCACACCCATCCCCACGCACGGAGGCACCTCCATTTTTTCCGGGGCCTCCGTGCATGGGGATGCATATGTTTGGGAGCGCGCACACCCACCCCTGTGGGATTTACATGGGCAGCACCCATGCTAGAACACAGATTTCTGGGTGCTCTAGCGTGGGTGCTGCTCATGTAAATAGGACCAAATTTAGCAGGGGGGCGGGGGGGGAGGAATGATGCTCTCCAAATTAATCCCCTCCGACCAAGATGCAAGAGACTCTGTGAAAAACTTACTTTTCTGTCTTGAAAAATATTGCACAACCATCAACGTGTTTTCTTTCTTGTTCTGACATTGTCCTAGCTCTAGATTTTGGGCTGAAGAATCCGCTATACCCACGTTCCTTCAATTCTACTAGAAAAAAGCTGTAGTACTGTTCAGTTTCAACCTCCTGTAATATTAGACAAACATATGTTATTAGTTTAACTGAGTATGGAAAACCAGCTGTTACTTTAAAAGCAGCTTTATATTCCAAGATTACTATGTATACACTGAGCAAATTGTTTTAGAAAATAAGAATTTGATAAATCAAGGAATGTAAATACAAGATAACCACACTGCTATTTTAAGGCAGAAGATACAATTTAATTAAAATCAAGGGTTACAGAATTTCATACCTTTTTTATTTGCGAATGTATCAGATTACATGTATATATTTCTCAGATTAGCTGCTACGTATTGTAGCTAGCTATGCAAGCCCAAAAGCATTCTTTTGATTTCAAGCAATGAACAGTGTCCTAATTTACTATACACTGTTTTATAGAGTTAAAACAATTTTTAAAAATAGATTTAAGAAGAGTGCACTGTACAGACCTCAGTATATCTACAAAGGAAAAAAATTAATTCATCCTTTACCTGGAGGCTTATGATGTCAGCATTGCAGTTTAAGATTTCCTGCATAATAGCTTTTTTTCTATATTCCCAGTTCAGTGCCCAGGATGGACAATAGCCATATAACTGCCGGGTAGCATATTTGTCACAAAGTACGTTGTAACACATGACGGAAAACAAGGCTGTAGAACAATAATTTTACTTACACACTGATATAATTTAATAAAAATGTACAATCACATTTTTCACTTTTACCTTCAGTAAGTTTATTAATTTTATGCTTCACTTGCTTTAACTCCAACACGTAGTGCAAGAGCTGATCCTATAGAACAGCGTATTACACATTTTCTCTGTTAAATAACTAACGACCACCCAGATTTGGGCTTCCAGCATTCATTACATTACATGAGACTAAACGAGCTCATCCATATGTGGCTAATAAACCATAGCAGACAAAGGCAGTTTACGTTAAGAAGCTTATTAAACTTACTTTCTGCATGATTAAATAAATTATGGCATATTTGAATGTATGCTTTCAGAACTGCCTTAAATAGATGTTGGCTTTTCTGACTGCATTAACTGTCCTTGCATGGTAACAATATTAAATTAGTAAAATGGAGCCCCAGCTTTGATTTTATCATCTACTGAAACACAGTAGATTCTGAAAGTCAATGGGACCTCTGTTTCTAACTCAGGAGTGTGGAACCTCACAGGCCCATGGGCCAAATGTGGCTAGGGGCCATTTGTTATTTGGTCATTTTCCAATCTTCATCTCTGGTCCATGGATTCAGCCCCTACCTCCAAGTATGGAAGGGGGATCTCAAGGTAAGGGCATGCATTCAGGGACAGAAGACGGATCGATAAGCATAGCTCCATAATCGGAACCCTCCCTTTCATTCTCCCAACCTGAGCACACACAGTAAGCATCTCCTCCTCTTATGAGGCCCTTGTGGTTGGAATTTTTACTAATTTTCAAGGTGGCTTATGGAAAAAGTTCCTTGCCCCTGCTCTTACTCATTGAACAATATGCTAATCTGCAAAATTGACATAAGTCTTACATTCGGGAATATGCAATCCCAGGTTTTATGCCATTAATAAAATCTGTTTTAACAAGAAAACTATTTCTCAGGTATTTTATAGAAAAATATATACTGATTACTATTTCTAAAATTATACTTTTGTTCAAAGTTATAACTAATGACCTTGAATTCAATTAACCAATTTTCAGTTGAAAAAAAATTGTTTATTCTGAAGACAAGAGCTGTGGACTATTAAATTCAGGAATGGCTTATAGCAGAGGTCAGAGATGGCCAGGGAATACTTTATGTATAAAAACCAAACTGATTGTGGATGAGAAACAAAATATCATTGCAGTGCTACCTGTTGGTCTTGTTCGGTCTGGTTCTTGCAACATAATCCAAGATCTTGGTGGTGGCTGTTCTGTTGAAACTATTGAAACATTTATTTATTTTTAAAAAGACAAATGCAAATGTGAAATCACTATATTTTAAATGACACAAATTAATGTGTTACAAAGCAAGCACTTACTTCTTTTTGCAGTACCTGCCAAATTATCAAGCAAGTAACTCAGTAGCCTTCGTGTTCCATCTGGTTCCTGATAGAGGTTCAGAATATCCTGGGTAAGTGGATTTCCTACAAAAAATATTTGAAGAAAAATAAAATAAAAAATGAAACCAGAGCAATGATATAACTATATGTTGCTATTAAAAGCTAATGCCATAGAATGTTTGGAAAAAGCAATGACTTAAGACTGGGAATTTGGGGATTTACAATTTTAATAATGCTCAAGTTTAACTGAGAAACTCTAGTCATACAACCATAATATTTCCATGGTCACTCAGATTTAGGCTAGAAGAAGAAAAATTGAGGATGCAATTTTAAGGTTCCCATGCAGCCATCAGAAAAGGGAAATTCTATCGTTTCTACAAGGAAGAAAAACTTGCTTTTAAAATGAATCTAATTCAGAGACTGACTGAAAACCTCTAAGTCTCAAAATGTTTTTAATAGAACAAATTTCTGTCTAGTTCCACTATCCAGTTAATGAGTTATTTATAAAGTTATTTTTGGCTGTGGCCCAGGAATGAGATGACAGCACGAAGAACAAGTATTAGCCTCATTCACTAAAATGCAGACTCTCACTAACTGCTAGCACATGTATCATCTATCCCAGAGGATTGTACTGGAAATGTAAAATGTGGGTAAAGTTTCATACCTTTCAAACCCAATGTCTGTAACTGAAACAGTTTTCCCAGCTCAAAAGGTAGAACTCGTAACAGGTTGTTATTTAAATGGAGTTCCCTATTGACAAAATTAAAGTCATATGAAGATAACTATATATACACACACAATTGATCATTAAGTTAAAATGGCAGTACAACTTAAGAATTGTAAGACTAAGCAGTCAGCAAGGATTAGGAATACCTTGCCATATCCATACACACACAAAAATGATGTAAGGCTGGCCATAAAGAAAGTAGTTGTCTGGCAAGTCCAATTTACACATTCACAAGCATTTTTTTAAAAAGAAAAAGTTAATGATAATTAAAGCATTAATCAACTACAAGTAATGAAGCAACAACAGTTCCGGACGGCAACTTGTCAAACTACATTTAAACAAGTTTAACAAGTTTTTAAAAGTTTCCCATTCCATAATTTATTATGCTACTCTATTAGAATGCAGCTAAGCCGCTCTTTTCTTCCACCTCAGAATAGCAAGTACATTCATTAGGGAGAAAGGAGACTAAATTAATCCCAGGAAATTTTCCAATTAACTTTTGTTGGTTGTCAAAATATTTTCCCTACTCAATCATGAAAATTAGTATGTGATAAATTGAGGAGAGCTGTAATGTGTGCTGCAGAAGGTACAGAAAATTTTAAGATGCACTATAAATCTGGCCTATCAGTAGTATTATCCTATTGTTAATTGTTCACTTCATGGTTCTGCGTATTTTTGTTGCATTACTGTTAATAAACTGTACTATTTGAAAGAACAGAGGGGCGTAAGGTTACTTCCTGAAGTCCAGCCAATAAACTGGACTCACTTGGGAGATTTTTATCTATTCTAAAATAGATTTTTTTTTTTAAAAAAAGAGAGTTATCCCAGGGTTAAAGCGCAGAAGTCTACGGCCGTTTTTACATAGACAGGGGTGTGTGTGTGTGTGTGTGTGTGTTTTGGTGTTGTGAGTGTGCCCCTGTTTACACAGACACCCCCCCCCCACCTACCCACACCCACCCACAGAGCATCCTCCTTTCTGTCGGAGGGCTCCGTGGGTGGAGGTGGGTAGGTGTGTGGCAGGTGTTGGTGGGTGTGCGGCGGGAGCACACAAGCACAAATACCCGTGGTATTTACACGGACACACACCCGCTGCACCCCCATCTCCCCCCCCCCCGGGCAGTCCTATACACGGACTGCCCCCCTGCCACAAACCCGCCCGAACACCGAACAGCAGGGGGTGGCAGTCCATGTAAAAATGGCCTAATAGTAACTAGCTATGTATTGGGGAGAAAAAAAACAAACCAATCAACTGACCAACCACAATAGTATTTTAAACTAGCAAATCTCAGTGGTAAAAAACCAATGAGGGAGAAAATAAGGTTTGAGATACTTCCATTCAGATTTCTAAAGGCAAATCCTGAGGTAGAAAAATATTTTTCACAACCTTCCTGTTCCTACCTACACTATAGCAGGCCCTTCACCTAAGCTGCTCAGAAGACTCTAGCAGATAGATTGAACCAAATCTCGTACCTCAGGGACCACCTCGCCCTCTGCGCCCCAGAGCGGCTCCTTCGGTCCGCCGGGGGTGCCTTCTTGGAGGTCCCCCGGGTTAAGCCGGGGGCCACAATGGAGAGGGCATTCTCAGTGGCCGGGCCACGTCTTTGAAATTCCCTCCCGGAGGAAGCTTGCCTGGCCCTAGGTCTTTTAACATTTCGGCGGGATTGTAAAACCTGGCTGTTCGCCAGGCCTTTGGGGGTGGGGGGGTGTTAGGGTTTTTTAGCTCTTCCCTACCCTTATTTCTATTTTTTACTTCCCCCCCAACCCGGTTTTGTGGTTTTAATTTGTTGCATTGGTTTTAAAAAATTGTTTTTACCTTTATTAATGTTTTTACTTGATTGTACGTCGCCCCGGGATACCGTAGGCATATGGGGCGACTAATAAATGTTTAAAATAAATAAATAAATAATAAATAAATCATTGACCATACATTTCCAACAAAGATCAAAGCTTCAGCTCAATTGCAGAAGGCTTGTAGGCTTAGTGTTTAAGAAGCTAAGACTCTTCAGGTAGTTAAATATCTGACTGGTGTCCCTAACCATTCTTTACAAGAGAAGATTAAATTTAAAACATAGGTGAAGCAATTGGGCCTTTTTACAGGTAGGGAGGTGGGGATGGGTGTTTTGCTGTGGTGGGTGTGTGGTTGTTTACACGGACACACCCACCTCCACCCACGGAGCCTCCTCCGGTTTTCTGGAGAGCTCCGTGGGTGTGCAACGGGTGGAAGTGGGCATTGCGCGGGGGCACGCATGCACTCCCACCTATCCCGCTCAGTGTTCACATAGGTGAACACCCATCAACCCCCACCATATACACAAACGCACCACCACCACCCTCGAACACCGAGCCGGGGGTACGGGGGCACGTTTGTGTAAGAACAGTCATTGTCTTCCAGGCCCGATTCAAGGTGTTGGTGCTTGCCTATAAACCCCTAAATGGCCTAGGTCCTACCTATTTGCAGGACCGTCTCACCTACCCGGGTCCTGGATTGGCTTCTGCAGTCATCTGGGGGTGTCTTCCTCGAGGTCCCCCAAGTCTTCCGGGGGGCCACGATGGAGAGGGCATTCTCGGTGGCTGCACTGAAGCTGTGGAACTCCCTTCCGGCGGAAGCTCAATTGGCCACTGACTTTCCCCTCTTTTCAATGAAGTTGTAAGACCTGGCTGTTCCGCCAGGCGTTTGGCCAAGGAGATGGGTGGGGGAGGGGTTTTTTTAACCTCCTGCTTTGAGTTGATGTTTTTAACGTTTTTATTGTTGTAAGCCGCCCCGAGCTGCTATATCAGGAGGGATGGGGTATTTTGTGTGTGTGTGTGTGTGTGTGTAAATAAATAAATAAAAATAAAACGAACTATTCCCCCCCTAAAATGTCAAGTGATCACCTACCCTATTCCTGGCTTGCACCGGTAAAATATATTGCTCATAAAATATTAGATTAACTTTATGTACATGCACACAAGGAAAATGTAGCTTTTCTGGTCTTAACACTATTGTTTCTTATCACACTGCTGGTAAGGCTGTTTCACATGACAATGAAAAGCAATAATAGGTAAGAATGCCTTTTTGTGCAAGGCACCTTTAAATGACTTGCTGAGACATAACTCCTAGAGCATGATGCTTTACTTGGAATAATTTTAAACACAAATTACAATCCCATTGACAAACTTTCAATATTTTTTTAGATGAGCAATAATGAAACTGAAGAATGAAGTGGAAACTACAAATCTTTCCACTTTAGAGCAGATTGGGAACATTTAATTGTCTCCAATTTAACAGTTTTTATCTTCAAAGATCTCTCTTGAGGTATGGCCATGGCAAGCCTTAATGTCTCTTCAAAGCAAATCAGGAGAGCCTGTATTAGGGCACATTCCCATGTAACTAAATGTCCGCCTGTCTGCCTCTGTGAGGGGTAAATGCTGCACAGCTTTTGTCACATGGGAAACAGAGCAGTGCAGCTTTGGCATCAATCATGCAGAGGATGCAGAGCTGGAATGGTGCACATTTAGTTACATGGGAAAGCGCCCTTAAGAGTCCAGGTTCCCTAAGATTTTTCACTTTTAAAGTAGCTAAACAGAAAGGTTGGTAATAGCATGTGGTTCCCCTCCCCTTTACAAGATTGAGAATAATTAAAGTTTACCATTATAACTGGTTTACTTTCTCTCAAAATAATCAGGGGGGGGAGGGGAGTCTATTTGATAGAGAAACACAATGGGTCTCTAGGCAGGGGCTCATGAATTCTGCACAGCTGTAGTGGCCATGGCAGTGTAGAATTACAACCGGAGTGGAGAGCATTGTATGCTAGTCAACACAACACTGGATCTGTCAGCATATATATTCTGGGGCCTACACGCCTCCCCCCCTCCCCAGTTACTAAGAAGCAGCCTATGACCGCTAATTAAGAAAAGACCTCACAGACCCAATTGAGAGGAATATGGATTTCCTGTTTGCAGAGTTTAGAAGTCTCCCCCTAACCTCCACCCTCCTGAGTAGGGCCCTGGCCTTTGGCATGCTATGCCTTGGAATCTGAAATTGCTCTTTATGAAGCAGAGAAAAGTTCTCAAATGTGGAAGATGAAGGCTCTAATGAATCTATGAGATGATTTTTAAGGTTCTCTCTCTGTTTTCCAATAAAGAGCACTGGGAGACTTCTCTTTTGAATGTGGTCCATGAGAGTGACATATGCAGGCTGATGTTACCAAGTTAGTTTAGAAATTATACTGCAACCTATGAAGTGTTTCTGCAGTCAGCCAGCAGGAAACACATAACTACCATGCAATTGAGACCTGTAGAGTGCTACCACACAGTATGCACTTACGGATTTTTTCTTCACTTTCACCCCAATGAAAAGAAATCATGGATCAGCTGCAATTACTGAGGACAGAGAGAGTGCAGTGGGTTAATGCACTAGACTTCCACGTCTAAAGACCTGGATTCAAATACTATGTTTATTATGTCACAAATGGAAAACGTTAAGTGGTCTGACCATAGTGCTCTAGTGGGCATTTTGCAGACACAGCAGGATTCAACATTCTCTGTTTAGGGGAAGAGAACTGGAGCAGCTAAAATTTTAGAAAGCAAAGATTAAAGCGAACTGGACACCTCTGTAGGAACTTCTGCACTATTCAGGACTTCACAGGACTATTCCAATCTCCGTTTCATAAACACCACAACTGCACCAAAATATTAGAGAATATAAAGATGAGAAAAGAAAAGAAATTCAGGTGGCGAATCTGAAAATGGTTTTGTAAGTTTATTATTGTAGTAGTTAGTTATTCCAGTTATTAGTAGGCAACTGGAAGTCAAATAAGAGGAATACTATTGTAAGAAACTAGAAATGTAAGGGGTAAAAGTATCAAGAATTTTTTTTTCTTTAAAAAATTCGTTAAAATCTTTGGGGGGAAAAAACCACATGACTAGTCAACAATCCTATTTAGCCAAAATTCTGACCACTAATTAGCAGCGTTCAGAATTTTACTATGTTGGATCTTACTGATAATCTAATGTTAAGTTTAGTTAACATTCAGTTTAATTAGAAAAATGGATAAAGTAACATTTCAATGGTGTCAGCTGTCCCTTCAACAACAGAGGTCCTGTCTTCTCAATTCAGATGTACTTTACAGACGAGACCAAGTTGCTTGTAAGACCTTCAATATACATTGAAAGCTTGTGCCTATTGGCAAAGGGCTAGCGGGGTCTGTACATTTTTAGAAATTCAAGGAAACCTTTATAGGAGCACATTTTCAGCTTTTTTTTAGAAAGAAAACACAGACAAAACTATTTTCAGTTCTAAGGCATGGCCCTATTTTCATAAAAACACTAAATTAGGACGGTCACCAATATAAATGGGTAACTAAATAAAATATACAATTAACTTACAAAAGCAGTTAACGATACTATTCAAATCGAGCTTATCCCAAGCTACTAAGGGAGTGTTATTAAAAGGACTTTCTAATAGTTGCAATGCACAAATCTGATATTTGTTTATGCTGAAGTCATAAATGCCTGTGAAGTCTAATTTGTATACCTGAGTGACACCATGTTTCCGAGCTCTGCTGGTAAACTGCGAATTTTATTAGAGGACAGATCCAGGTATACCAGATTGTGAAGCTTGGCAATTTCTGAAGGAATACGGGATAAGGAATTGTCACTGAGATGCAAAGCTGTCAAATGGGTCAGTGACCACAAAGATGAACTTAGGCTTCTGACTTTTCCTACAAGAGGGGAAAAAACAACAGAGGAGGAAAATATGAAGGACTTTGGCATTTTAAACATCCAGACATTCAATTATACAAGTAATTGTTCTGAACAATTACCCTGCAAAAATAGGTAAGGTGACAAAAAGTTATATAGGAGAAGATAATGCTGTCATACCATATCATTTTAGGCATAATTAATTTCTGCTTTTACATTCTTTTGCCTGGTATCTTTAGAAATTTTTGAGTTCATACTTCAAGTCTTTGACATCCTCTTCCTTGTTGAAAGTTCTATAGAAAGTTATATATAGGTTTATGAACTGGTTCTTCATCCAGCATCGTGTATACTTATTTCAAGTGAAACATTATGTGCTAGTCATTGACATTTTACCTTTTGGTTTTTTTTTCCTTTGGGGAGAGTTATTATTATTAGCAAACATTTCTATAGTGCAAGCAATGTACCTGGAGCATTACAAAGTAATTGAATAGACACGGTCCCTGCCCTAGAGCTTACAACCTGAGAGACGGCGGGGGGAGGACACAGGACAACAAAGGAAGGGGAACAGAGGGAGAGACAAGGAGTGTAACATTCACGAGGATGCGAGGTCCCAGGTGCATGCACCTGGCTTGGTTACAACTTATCTTGGAGAAATTAGAATGGAATTTCATGGGACAATGAAAAGATACTTCTGTAACCATAGGGAACCCCTCCTGCTGTATATCAAAGGCCTACAATAAAAAAGGAAGCAGCATGCAAGCTCATGGATTAAAAGGCTAATAGAAGCCTTAAAAATTAAAAAATAAAATAGGTTAAACAGCAAATAAGAATGTTTGACTCAAATTTATCCAACAGATATTAGCTCAAGTGAATTTTGATTTATCCAGTCCCTGAGTGTATGTCTTGTAACACAAAACCATGCAGGATAGAAAGCAGAAGCCATGCTATGTTTGCTTAAAAAATGAAATATAGATACTTAAATGAAAATTAAGGAATCAGCACTTTGTTTTTGCAGTCGACCCAAACCTATGTAAACATTCCTAGAATAAATAACCTATATAATCTGTGGGATAAAGTATTTCATCAGAAATGTTTTTTAATCAAGGAATTCCCTTCTGCCTTTATGCATGAATAAGTCTTCCTCTTTAATTTGAATAACAAAGATAGTGAAAGGATACGGGGCTGCACAATTGTTCTTCTTAGGAATTAAGATCTTGTGGCACTTGATCATAAAGCACCCTTGTCACACTAAACCCTGTTTACTATTTCAGTCCTCAGTCTCATAATCAATTTCTTTGTATGGTTACATTCAGGATTTACCCAGTTAGCTTTGTTCAGAGTGTAAAGTCTTTTCCAGCATGGCATGTCATATGTTTGCCATGTAATTTCACAGGGCTGACTGTTCCCTGGGCATTCACTGGTATGGTAGTCTAGCCCATAGAAAGTGCTTGTGAGTGCCTCTATTTTTAAAAGGTAACATGCATAATCTCTTAAAACTCTCCTTATTCATATCTACCTTATGAATAAGATGAGGGAAGGAAGGGGGATGGGGAAGAGAACATTAATGAAGCACATTTTTTCTATAAAAATTTCCTTGATAAAGATTAATCCTGATCGCCACTACACACTAAGCACACCATTAAGTATCTTGGGTAAGAGTACTTATTGGACACATGAAGAAATGCTAGACTAAATGTCAAGGCATTCATAGTTATTTTATATATCTACAATATTTTATTCCAAAAGATTCTATTTGCAGACAAAAAGTACTCTAGTGTAACACCACTTCATATGCAACCCTTATTCAGGTCCCAATTCAAAAGGGTGCTGGAGCATATGGTAAAATGGTTTCCTAGACAGGCACTTTAAACACCAAGCCAATATCCAATTAACAGTTCCACTGAATTCATGTCCTTAATCTGAAGGAATTAAATACGTATAGAATTCTTTGATCACCCATTAAACTACGCTAGCTGTGCTCTTTCAACACTGAAAAACAGTTCAGGACAGGAAGCAAATAACTGTTTATTCAACTGAAAATACAAGAGTAATTACCCAGTTTTGATCTGGATATCAGATTTAGATCCCTTTAACACTGGTTTAAAGTGTTCTAGGGTCTTGAGTAGTCCAGATCTCACCCTTACCCTCACCCTCATTTTTGGAGGACATCTAAAGCAGTAAATTATCTCCTAATGCCTTGCTAAGCATTTACTACAGAAAAATTACACCCTACTGACTTAACTCCACCACTTTCTGCAGCTCCTATGCTCTTTAGGAATGTTACTGGGCGAGGAGAACAACAAAGAGTGGAACATCTAGAGGCTTAGGAAAGCTTCCACATAACCATTTCTTACCACTTATTTCCAGCTCTGCCCAATGCGATTTCTTTCCATTGGCTGCTTCCTCCGAGGACATAATTGTGTACATCCTCCGTGGATCAGGTGGATCGTACTTTTCTTTGGGCATTCCTGTTGAGATAAACATTATAATATAGCATTTATTAAATGTACAAACCTTGTATTCCAAATAATGCACTCTTAAGAATGATCTTCCCCCCACCACCTTACATAACAAGATGGGTCATGTTAACCTTCCTGACAACACTTTCCCTGTCATTTCAAAAATATCAGCATGATGAAATGACAAGGTTTGCACGTAAAACTGGCATCCGACTCATTTAAATTAGATATGTACACTCTCCAACCCCAGCAAATATTCAATTTTTGGAGTGACGTATATGGATTTAGCTTGATTTGTTAAAAAGACTGACTGACCTGGAAACCAATTTACTTTAATTGGAGCCATTTCTATGCCTAGACCCAAGGAAAAATGCAGTCATAATATAGGGTGGAATAAAGAGAGAAAGCTTAAAGGGTGAAAACAAACAAGACGACAGCTCACACCAGGCGCATGTCCACCTGCTTGCTAATTAGGTGTCACCCAGATGTTAGCCCACACCCACCACCCACAGCATAGTAGTCCAGGGACATCACAGGACCACTGTGCGGGCAAATCTAGGTTAACACATACATCCACATGGCCATCTTTCATCAATTAGTGTGCGTGCAGTCTCTTTGCGTTCAGGTCTGCCAGCACCAGAAGTATGGGTGAAAAGCCTAGGGTATTCCAAGGAGTGATCACTTCCTGCCCCTCTCCTGGTCTTGCTCCCACTGGTGCCTTAAAAACCCACCCCATTTTCCTGCTGCAACGACTCCTGCTTCCAGTTCGAAAGCTGCACTTCCAACAGACATCTCTCCATACCCATCCCTGCCGCAGAGCTAGCATGGGTTGACACAGACAAACATCCCAACTCTCATGACTGCAGCTCAAGTGCCAGCCTTTGTTTGGTTGAGGTATTTTTTCCCAGTGGTGATGAACAGCAAGTAAATGTACGTGGAAGGGGGTGGTTTCAAGTTTACACAGCTGCATGCTAAAGGCTTCCATTTATTGTTAACTATGCTTTTTATTCTTTATTGTGTTGTCAGGTGGCCAGGAGAATGCAGGGGAGGAGCAGGAAAATCACTGGGAAACAACTCCACAGGATAGGAAGGTATATGTGGGACGGCTGGTGTGGTGGTAGAACCTGAAATGGTGGCCAGGCATGGAAGCATAGATGTCAGCGGAGTGGAGTGGGGAACGGTACAGGTTCGCCCCACAGGGTGTGGGATGGCACCACTGCAGAACAGCAGGCTGGTGGGGGGGGTAGCCAAAATGGCAGTCGGTTGTGGAAGCACAGATGGCAGGTGGGGGGTTTCAAATGGCAAGAGAACTGTGTGCTGCTTTCCTTCGGACTGATGTGGGGGTGAAAGCCAAAATAGCATCAGGGGAAAACCAAAATGGTGCCCAGAGGAAAAACCATGTGGTGCTGGGATCCCACCACAGCGACTGCCCCAGCAGCTGCATAGCTACTCATTCCCACTTCTTTTTGGGTCGGCAGATGGGTAAAAATTGGGCAAGCGGGGGCCTGAAACACCAGGGCAGGAAAGTGGGCAGGGTGGTCTGAACTAATGGATTTCCTCTGAAACTAATGGATTTCCTTTGAACTAATGGATCTGCCAGTGCAACAGGTGTGAACTGAACCCCCTGCCACAAGCACCCAGTGGAACCATGACCTGCGGCTCTGCAACTACACACTTCTCCTTTCTGATTAGAACACATGAAAATAATCAAGGCTACAAAGTGATGTTTTTCTAAACAACAGAGTTTTAAAAGATTTTCTAAAAAAATTCTAAAATAATTCTTCATTTTCAAAAAGTAATTTTATTTTAGAAAAATATTTTTTAACAGGAAATAATTTTGTTCTTCCTTTCTAAAATAGATCATAAAATAGAAAAAGTGTCTTGTAGCCTTAACAATGAACTGTGATCACTGTTCTCTTGTGTTTAGAGGAAGAGGAAGCTCATGGAAGAACTGAACTCATGGAAGAACTGAACCCCTCCAAATAAAAATGGAGGGTACGATGCAGGGTTCAAAGCCAGGGGATAAATATAGGCAGTGTCAAGGTCCCCCTGTCCTCTACCAATCCCCCCTTTGCCCTCGGAATAATATGGGGAACCCACCTTTTTACTCCTGCCTGTACCCCTGGGTGCAATGTTAGGGGGAGATGGGGCAGTCCATTCCTCCATTTTTTGGGTAAAGAAAACACCCATAAACCCGCCCACACAGGTTTCAGGGATGCATGGAACTCCCCCATCTCCACGAAGCTGTACTGCAGGAGTGGTTACCTTTTCTATCCCCAGCCCCCATGGGTCACATCTGATCTGGTGGGCTGAATTGTCCTGTGGTGGGTGAGCCTCCACACCAGGAGTGCTACAGGAGTCTTAAGAATGTCGGCTACCTGCAGGATAAGGCAACCAACATTCCAGAACCACCATGGCTAGCTTATGGGCCTGTGTGCATGAGGAAAGCACCATGGTGGGCCCACAGACTTTGGGGGGAGGGGGGAAAGAGGGGGAGAGAATGATCTTTTTAAAAAAATTATTTATTAAAATAATAATTCATTAAAGATCATTTTTATTTATTTTTTTATTATTGATTTAGGGTTTTTCTTTTAGGCTTCCCATGCTCCCCTCTTCTCTTTGCCTGCCTCAGGAAACCAGGCCCTGGACAAGGGGCACCAATCAAGGTCTCCCTGTTCGGGGTCCAAAGTCTCTAGGGTACATGCGGCAAAATACGTGGAACTGGTGTGGAAGACACCATGGTGGGCCCGTGGAGCTTGGGGAAGGAATAATCTTACTACAAGATTACTGGCCATATATAATTTATATACTGGCCATATATAATTTGTTATTTTATTTATTTATATTTTTATTTCATTTTTAAATTTATTATTTAACACTTGCAGGTTGCTGCCTAGGTGTTGTGTAGCAGAAACAAAGAACCAGCTGAGAAGGCAGTCTCTTCCATACGTAGCAACCACCAGGTCCTGGGCAGGGGGCGCCATTCACAGTCCCCCTGGCCAGGGTTCAATATCTCCAGTGTACATGCAGCAAAATACGGGGATTGGTAGAGGACTCACCGTGGTGAGCTTGTGGGGTTGCATGCAACGAGGTCACCATGATGGGTCCCATAGGCTGTGTGAGTTTTAAAAAAAATCTTATTATCTTACTATTGATTAATGATCTTATTCTTTTTTTGATTTTTATTATTATTTTAAGTTTCCCGTGTTCTCCTCCCCCTCTCTGCCTACCCAAAGGAACCAGACCCTAGGCAGCGGGAGCCAGCCTGGACACCTGGCTTCCCCACCTCGGGCAACCAGCCCCTGGCTAATTACTGCGTTTTTTGTGTGTTCCCCTCCCCCCCACATAATGTAAAAATAATTTATTTTAAGTAAAAATAAAAAGCTGCTGCAGCAGTAACTTAACTTCAAGCCTACCAGGTCTTATTAGTTCTGAGCACCAACAGGTGTTGCCTGGGCACCAATGCTTGTAGGCTGCCTTTGGGAACCAGGCCTGGGCAGGGGGACCTTGATTGGCGAACCTTGCCTTACACTTTCCACCTCTACCTGCCATGGGCAACCAGCCCCTGGACAGGGGGTACCTGGTGGGCAAGTTCCTCATGCTCCCTCCTCTCTCTGCCTGCCGCAGGCAACCAGGCCCTGGCCAGGGGGAGCCAGCCTCGACACCTGGTCTCCTCCACCCCCCATCGCTACCCTAGTACTGTGTATGAAAGACAGTGCCTAGATTTATTTATTTAGACATTTATAACCTGCCCATCCTGCCACAGGCAGCTCTGGGTGGCGCACAACATAAAACATTAACATTAAAATTAGAACAACTTTTAAAATAAACAGGGAGGTATACAAAAATCCCCAACCACCCCGCACCCTACCCAAACTCCCCCCCGCCCCCAAAGCCAGGCGAAACAGTCACATCTTACAACAGCTAGAGAGTCGGAGTGATTGTGGACAATACACTGAAATCCTTAAACCCAGTGTGAAGCACCAGTCAAAAAAGCAAACAATGTTAGGAGTTATTCACAAAGGGATAGAGAATAAAATTGAGGATGTCATAATGCCTCTATACAAATCAATAGTGTGACCCCACCTGGAATAGTGCATGCAGTTCTTGTCGCCCCATCTCAAAAAAGACATAGCTGAACTAGAAAAGGTACAGAGAAGGGCACGGAGAATGATAAAGGTAAAGGGTATGGAATGGCTTCTGTACAAAGAGAGGCTTGACAAGTTGGGTCTCTTCAGCTTAGAGAAGACAGAGGGGACATGATAGAGGTTTATAAAATCTTGAGTAGTATAGAATGAGTAGATAGGGAACGGTTATTTACCCTCTCAAATAGTACTAGAACTCCATGAAACTAGCTGCCGGCAGATATAAAATGAATAAAAGGAAGTACTTTTTCACTCAACACATAATTAACTTATGGAATTTGTTGCCAGAGGACATTGTCAAGGCCAGTAGTATAGCTGGGTTTTACAAAGGCCTGGATAAGTTCTTGGAGAGTAGGTCCATTAATGGCTATTAACCAAGTAGCTTACAGGATGAACTTCTTACTGTTGGGAACTGGAAGCAAACAATGGGGAATGGATTGCCCATTGTGACTGTTGGTTTTTCTCCCATGTGATCAAGATTGGCCACTGTAGGACGACAGGATGCTGGGCTTGATGGACCATTGGTCTGACTCAGTATGGCACTACTCATGTTCTTAAGAAATCAAGTTAGATTTGATACAAGCTATGTTGGTGATTGGATATATGTAATCAAACGAAGGTATAGAATTTGTATGGTTGAGACCACCTCTTCGCTACTGGCCAAACTTCATGCTCCACTGTGTAGCCAGCACCCCTCTGGATAGAGGTCAGAAGTCTGAATCGCTAATTAAAGTCTGGTATCATCATTGAGCCACTCCCCAGGCCAACCCGTTGCCTCTCACCACCACCACATTGACCATACCACCTATGACAACCCCCATTGCCGCTGCAATTGCTTCCGCTTCAACCACTCCTGATCCCCCTATGGAAGCTGTGATCAGTGACGGAGATCCCTCTGCATCCATCCCTGCCCCAGAACCAGCACTCGTGACTCTCTAGCTATTCCCCCTTGATATGGAGAGCCAGTCTATTTGAGGAACCAGAGGTGGTACTGGTACAGGGTACGGAAGACCTGGAAGCCAACTTTATTGAGGAGGTGGAGAAGAACAGTAAGTTAATGCACTTGGTGTGTGTGTGTGTGTCCGCGTGCATGCGCGCGCACACTTGCACAGCTGAATGATAAAGGCTTTTGTTCATTGCTATCTAATTATACTTTTTTTTAAAAATAAAAATAAAACTTTTTTTTACTGTGTTGCCAGGTAGCCGAAGAATGAAAGGGAGCAGCCTGAAAATCTCTGGGAACCAGCAGCACCAGGCCTGTAAGTGCAGGAAGTGGGTGCCAAGGCGCCATTGTGGGGCCATGGGATGGCAGGGCAGGGGATTGAAATACCAGATGGAAAACGCAGCTTGATGGGATAGCAGGCTGGGAGGGGTGGGGCTGGCTGTATACTGGGCTGAAGAATCTGAAGAACCCTGTAAATTGGTCATCAAAATGGCTAGGCAGGACGAGAAGGAACGGAAACATGGGGCAGGAAGCGGGGGTTGCGGTCTGAACTAATGGCTTTCCTTGTTTTATTTATTTTACAGAGCAGTTAACAACAACAAACAATATAATGGTGTCCCTGACCTGCCTAGCTATGTGCTGCTCCACTCAGTTGTGCTGGTCCTGGAACAGGGGGACTGGCTTGACATAACTAACAGTGTCTGGGGGGGAAGAGGGTTCTCCAAGGCGGCCCTGCTGGTTTCACAGATGTTGTGCAGAACACTGGTGATGAACAGTGGATTGGTCTCTTGCTGGAAATCGATCCTTGCAGCAATCAATCCTTTGCGGTGCTTTGAAATGCCAAAAGCCCTCTCCACAACAAAAGAGGGCAGCCCCAAGTTGCTGGATAAAGTAACGTTGCTCCAGGGTGCAGGCAACACTGTAGGCCTTCATGGGTCAGGGCTTCAGTGGGTAGGCAGGTTTCCCCCCAAACAAGTTGCATGAGCACACACACCCCGATGCAGGTTTTAGTGGTGGGTCCAAAATCCCCAGCACAGGTGGGTGTCATGGTTCTTCCCCCAACCACCCAGACAGCACATTCACGAACCTATCATGGTAATCCACTACAGCATGGAGAACTACAGAGAAGAACCCCTTTTGGTTCAAATTGTCATCCTTGCTGTGGGGTGGGCAGTTGATGGTGATGTGGCTCCCATTTATCGCCCCTATGCAGTTTGGGACACCCTTCTGCCAAAATCCCCCCATTACCACTGCAGAGACAGTGAACTGCACCACCCAGTCCAGCACTACCTCCACTATCACCACGCAGACCTTGAAGATAATGGTGGCCACTGTAGAGGTTCCAACGCCAAACTTCTAGCCGACAGAGCAGCAGGAAGCTGAAGTGGCAAGCTTCAGTATAGTAATGGTCACATGCTTCCCCACTGGGATGGCCGATCGCATCATTGTCTTCTTTTTCTAGTTGAGGTCTGAGGACCTCAGTTATCTGGAGGACAAGGTACCAGAGCATCCTGAAGTTGGAGATCCACTTGGCATCTCCCCAAGCGGACAGCACATTCTCCCAACAGTCTGTGCTTTTCTCCTTCACTCAGACAAGCCCCTTGGTGGGTACAGCCATGTGCAGGGTGTCGGCAAGTCAACCATCGTCTCCCAAGAGATAGTTCTCTGCATACACCACCACCCATTGCAGGGCTTTGATCCTTCTCAGCACGGTCCATTGTCACCCGAGGAAAGCAAGTCTACAGCACTGAAGGAGCCGTCTGCACAATGTAGTGTTCCACACTATTATGACCACAGCTCGTGCAAGTGTCCATCTCTGCTTTGCAATCTCATTGAGGCAACAGGATAAGATTTGGATTTGCTGCATGGCTGATTATGCTGATCAGTGGTATCAAGCACCCTGAATTTCTTGGGATCCATGGCTGTGTTACAGGTGTCCATGAAGTCTGCAGACTGTACGCCAAATGTTTTGAACAGCTTAAAGCACTAGGCAGCTGCCTAGCTAGGATTGGCTGTGCACCACAAGCGACCAAGTACTTGCTCATGCTGGATGGCCTCCTGGGGTAAGAATAACCCAAAAGTAAGTAATAGCTGGTATGGTGGCTTATTCCCATAGTTTGCAGCGGCTGCACATCATGACAGGGTGGGATACTGGGAAGGGGGGGGGGGGGGGGNGGCGAAGAATGCCTCCCTTTTGGTTTGTTAGGCTAAATCTGAGTGGGGGGTGAGTGTTGGCTGCCTGCATGCACAAAAGCTATATGTAAGGGCTGCCCGTTTGTTAACTATACATGCTAATATACATGCAGGCAGTGAGTGGGGCTGCAGAGACTGAAGAGACTCCAGCGGGCTATTGTCTCATGAAAACATTCAAAGACAACCATTCCAATACGAGTTCACATCAAAACCACTATGGCCCAAACAAATCAGGTATAACTAGGGACTTAGCAAAATGCAGGGTACAGTCCTCTGTCATTAAAGTCAATGGAAGTCAACCCACTTACTTCAGTGAGGACAGGATTGTACCCTCAGTCTGGCTCATTCAGTACTTCTGATTTGTTTGCAGAACTACTGATGCACTTAAGAGTATTAATAAATGGCACAGTAACCACATTGTGAACACTGCACTCATCCACATGCCATGAGTGCTGAATCAAACAAATGAATGGAGCTGGAAGGAAATGCCCCAATGTGCAGCAGGAATGTGATGAGCCAGGTGCTGCCACTTTTCCTTCCCTCCCCTTCAGACCCTCTAGCAACTAAGGAAGCTGGGTTCCCTCTTGTGAGCCCTGTGCAGTCACTTCAAGGCAAAGGGGGAGAAGCAGGGAGAAGATGCTTCAATGGAGAGAGGTCTCCCAAGCACAAACTAATCCAAGCAGATTTACTGATCGATTCAACCCAACCCAATCCCAACCCTGCTCTCCGTTCACCTGCTTTTCATTGTAGTGGTGGCAGCAGCAGTTATACCCTGATGCTTACCCCTCCCCAAACACATCAATTCCTCTGCAACCTAATTGACAGCATGCTAATGTGGGCACGCATTAACCCGCATTAGCCCAAACAGCAGGCTCCACATTCTCTGGTGGACCAATGTCACAGTGGCAAGTTAGTTTCACTACACTGCGGCCACACGATGGGCGATGACCACCACCTAATAGATGACCATGAACACACCCACTCGTGGGGGATTATTGTGTTTGTCAACACCTTTGGTTTCTAAACCCTAATAGCACTACAGTTGTGTACTGATGTCATTCTTTTTCTTCTTTACATAGAATCCATTTTGCTTCAGAGGGCAGTGAATAAATACTATTTCAAGTTCTCAGCCCATTTTGCCTGTCCCAATCCCAGTAGTAAAAAAGCCCGGTAGTGCATAGCCAAAAAGACCACCAGAGAGTTCTGCAGAGCTGAGTGGGACAAGCCAGTTTTATTGGCAAAAGAACTAGTATCAGTTTCCTGTTCCTGCATTCTCTCATTTATCTGATGTTTATTAATCAACCAGCACGTGTAATTGTGACAAATCCCACTAACAGCCCTTTTCACTGTGCCAACTTTGTGTGCAAATTCTTTGTAATCATTCACCTACAAATGCTGGCCCAATAAAAGATATAATTTTAATGACTTTGGCCGCTTGCACACGAGATGGGGGTGGGGGAACTGCTGAGAGCTGAAATCATGGCACATGAAGTTGCACTCGTGTGCACAGGGTTTTTAATGTCATTACCCAATTTCTGCCATGATTTCACTCATGGGTGACGAAGCTGGATTTTGAGCCGTCACCCAGGAGTGAAATCACTGCAGAAATTAACTAATTATGTTAAAAATCCTGCACACACGAGTGGAGCTTTATGTGATCCTCCTGCCATGATTTCAGCTCATGGCAGTTCCCCCTCCCATCTCATGTGCAAGCGCTCTTTGTTTCTTGAATCTTTCAAACTGTCATGATCCTTTTAAACTAATGGATCCACTGATATTGAGTTTTCAAAGTATTTAATAAAGGAATGAAAGCATAAGCAGTCAAAGAAATAGCCAAAATCTTGTACACTAATATCATGCACTTTTCCGATGACCAGACTAACAAACATTTTAGGACAGTGGTTCTCAAATTCATTTAAGTTATTAATTCAACTATAAATTCACAGAGGCTACAGTTTTGACAGTTAAAATACTGTAGTTGCTATTTAGAAGTGTCCTATAAATAAATAAAAATAATTTTAAAAGCAATGTATAATGCCAAACACAAAATCATAGATTAGAGCACTTCACAGCAGCCTAACATTGCCTAGTATTACAGGGAAATGGACAGTCAAAGAATTTATTAGGTCAAAGACTTGTTATCAAATAATGGAGTAATATTCTTTCACTGTCTAACGTAGAAGCAAGCTGTAGAAGCCCCATATATATTCTTAGCTGGCAATAATCTTACTCAATTATTTGTGCTCCACAGATTCTTTATGTCACCTACTCTCCAGAAAAGAATCTACATTATAACATATAACTTTAAAACACAAACAAACAAGTAATTACCTCCATATATCACATATTGCAAGAATGCTCACAAAACAAGCCTTCTGGGAGGAAATCTGTAGTAATATGAGCAATATGTTCCAAGTTCCCCTCCCTACTGATCCCCAAACATCAGTCTTCTGGGTATTAATATGGGGAACCATATCCGCATCTTATCAGGAAATGCATAATACACCTATTGTTTTGGGTTTAAAAAAGTCTCCTCTCAAACTGGACTTCAGAATGCCCTCCCACACAGCACCAGTGTGGTGCTCCCTCATTAAAGGGATCTTGCCTTTAGAACAAGCAACTGTATGATGTGCAACCCAGGATTATTGTTTTGAAGACAAATTGCTATATGTTCTGTTCTTGTTCTCTGACAAGGTTGGGGAAACCTTTCCCTCCCAAGAGCCACTTCAAAAGTTGGTACAAGCTCTGAGGGGCACGCAGAAGTTGGGGGCGGGGGTGTGACCAGGAAGAGGATCTATGCCATGTCTTTGTGTGCATGTCCTTCTCTCTCCTCCCTTACCATGAGATTGATTTTTTTCAGTGCTTGGTGGGGTAGGAACTGGATCTAGGAACCACATCCAGGAACTGGGGGGCCACACAAAAACTAGCTCTGGGCCACATTTTGCTCCTGGGCTGGAGGGGCTATGGTATTATGCTCAAATAATCTTCAATGTCAAGTTAACTCTGTAAAGTATTGTTTGATTCATTACTGAACGTTCATTTTTTTTTAATCTAGTTTGACCATATATCCACTGTTCATATAACATATACTGTTAGTTACATGGCTATTACTATTTCAGTTTGTTTGTTTTTTAAAAGTATTTTATAATGAAAAAATATAGTGGTCACACAAGTATCACTGGTTTAGAATATGGAGGATGATTGCACCTAGTTCTTGGAGACACATTTAAGAGTATTAGCAACTCCAGTTCTGCTATTTCATGAAATGCCAAAAAGATTTATTTATTTAGACTTCTATTCTGCAGGCTCAGAGCGTCACCCGTGTGTGTACTACTCTCTCCCCTCTTAAAATATTTTTAAATCCCACCCCAGCCTCCCAAATATTATCCTACCTGCCAAATGCTTGTCCAAACAAAAAAGTCTTGCATTGCCTCCAGAAACACTCAGGCTTTGACAAATCCCATGGGGAAGGAAATTCTCCAACTGTGGAGCAGACACCAAGACCACCTCTGTACTCATGTACTGGGTGAACATGATGCATTGACTGTATATGCACGAGGGCGCTCACAGCTGACTCCAGGGGCTGTGATGAAACACAGGAAAGGCAACTGTCTTTCAGATAAGTGGGGCTCAGGCTGTTTAGGGCTTTATAGGTCAAAGCCAGCACCTTGAATTGTGCCAAGGAAGCTACTGGAAGCCAGAGAGACTCTGAAGCAAAGCTGTAATATGCTCTCAGTGACCCACTCACCCCTCTCAGAACTTTTAATACAAAAAATTACAAAAATCTTTTCGTATTCACCTGTGCCAAAGGCTTAAAGTTTCACTTCGAAGTTAGTTTTACCCCCAATATTTGTGATAATAATCTCACAAATCTGAGTCCAAACACATTAGCTTCCTGCATCTGAAATGCTAGCTATCAGGGAGGTGGCAAGCTGCCCCATTCATCTCAGTCAGTTGTCAATAATAAATCATTTAAAAGTAATACTATTTCACAGAATATCACTTGGGCAGAAATACAAGAAGGCTCAGTATTGCTACATCAAGAGGAAAAGAAACAGTAGAGCAATTTTCACTGTCATGGATTGCTGTGGCAGGAAAGCATCCCCTCCCACAAAATATCAAGACATATTCCCACTGCATACAAAGAGTAGGAATACATATAGTTCCTGTCCCCATTGTCAAAATCCATCCTGTATCTAACACTCAACCAGTAACAAAACCAACAACTTCCTACTCCAACAAAATGAACTTAAGAAGAAAGCAAAACTTCCCCTGCAACAGCATCATATTGCACACATTTTCAGTCAGCATAAAACATAATAAAAACAAGTCAGATCGTCAATTCAACAGGAAAAGAACAACTGTACATCTTTGCCTATTTAATTCAATATTTAGAGGTTTGGGGGGAAATTGCTGGAAGCTGATGCGTTATACCAACATACTGAAGAACTGATATTATAATCACAGCAAGGAGAAAGGTTTGCCAAGGAATTAAGTATCACAGGTCACAAAAAGTTCATGGGTTTTGCATCACATAATTATAGTAATGACTACCTATTAAGTACCAACAGTACACTTTGCTTTTTAAGAGACACAAATTCAGGAGTCTGCCTCACAAAGCCTAACATCTTAAAGACAAGTATGTACCGGGAGACCCAGAGAACGACAGACTGCTTTAAAAATAAAAGTTTTATATACTACTAAGAAGGCATAGTGCACTTTGGTGACTAAGCAGAAAAATAAATGAATGCAGACAGACAACTACTTAAGAGAAACTTTTAAAAAGTCTTTTGAGCAGTGATGTAGGGTGGAAAATTTCCCATGGAAATTTTGCCGGCTCTAAAAATGCATTGTTTCATAAAATTAATTAGTAACATAATGGATACCAATACCTAATTCCAATAAAAATAATTTCCAAGTGAATTTGTTTTAATATTTTTTTTAATTGTGCTTTATTGAATCTTTTCCCTTAATTTATTTCAGTTCAACTACTTTTGGCTATTGTAAAAACCTTTGAGATATTTATCCAGCACATAGTGTACTTTTTGAGTTTTGTTTAATAAACAAATAAATAATCAAACAAATATGCTAAATAAATCCCAATCAATTTAGAGCATTGGAAAAAAATCTGGGAAAAAGTTCAAAAAAATTTGTAGTGAAAATTTTCCAATTAATTTTTTTTAAGACGACCCACATCACTGCTTTTGAGACCCCTCAAGATTCTTGTTTTGTTTGCTTTTAGTTTTTCAGCAGTCAGCAGAAATCAGCACAACTGGTATCAAGGAATAAATGGATCACAACCAACGTTAGATACAAATGTATAGAAGTATTTTATTTGCAAGTCACCTGATGCAATTACTGTTTTCTCCCCAAAATGTACATATTTCATTCCCTCTCCCTTTATCTACTGTTGGGCATAAGTGAATTGGGGCATGCGGAGTAAAGGTTCTTATGAACTTTTGGGAAATGAAATTCCCTTTTCAGAGGTTGAATTACAGATAAAAGAAGGATCCAGATGTAGGATGACTGATTCCTTACAAAAGGAACACAGGGCCGGGTCCATGGAGAGTGCCGCCGTTTCTGATACCCTCCTAGTCGAAGTAATGGCAATGAGAAAAGCTACCTTAATAGACAGAAAGTACAATGAAACCTTCCTGAGGGGTTCGAAAGGGGGACCCGTAAGAGCCTTCAGGACAACATTAAGGTTCCATGAAGGAAATCTACATGCCACCGGAGAGGAGAGTTGCCTCGCAGCCCATGGGAGCTGTTTGATGTGCCAAGAGGCGTACTCCCCCCTGCGTTCCCAGGGTACTATCCAAAGCAGCGAGCTCCCTAAACAAAAGTATTGGGGTGCAGACCCTTGTCCAGGCCTTCCTGTCAAAACTGAAGGACCTGAGCAACTGACGAGGAGTGGGGAGGCACCTGATTACCCAGACACCAAGTAATGAACATCCCCCCCCCCCCCGGTACATTGATATATTTATTTTATTTATTTATTTATTTTAAGCATGTATTAGTCGCCCCATATGCCTACGGCATCTTGGGGTGATGTACAAGTCGATGAAAACAACTGAATAAAACAATTTTTAAAAACAGCACACAATTTAAGAACCTCAAAACAGGGTTAGGACAAATAATTCAAAATAGAAATAAGGGTAGGGAGGATAAAAACCCTGACCCTCTCTCCCCCAAGGCCTGGGCGAACAGCCATGTTTTACAAGCCCGCCAGAATGTTAAAAGGCTTGGGGCCAGGTGCGCTTCCTCCGGGAGGGAATTCCAAAGACGCGGCCCGGCCACCGAGAATGCCCTCTCCATTGTGGCCCCCCGCTTAACACAGGGAATTTCCAAGAAGGCACCCCCCGGCAGACCGAAGGAGCTGCTCTGGGGCATGGAGGACGAGGCAGTTCCTGGGGTACGATATATGCGTCTAGTGGACTTGCGCTTAGATGCCAGAAGAGTTTTAATTACTTTCTCTGAGTATCCTAGACTACATAGGGCCTGGGCTTCAACAGCCATGCAATCAGTCTCAAGAACCCCGGTTGCTTGTAGAACAGGGGCCCCAAGACAGCAGGTCCGGTTCTGGAGGAAGCTCCACCCTCTCCCCAGCTGAGAGAGTTACTAGGTCTATGAACTACAGTCTGCGAGGCCACCGAGGGGCCACCAGGATCACGGGGGCTCATTCCATCTTCCATTTGCATATTGTCCTGCTTATGAGAGAAAATGGGGAAAGGCATATAGGAGACCGCTGAGCCACTGGTGAGTGGTGACTGAGTGTCTTGCGCCTCTGCCTCAAGACGGCATCCCCTCAAAATGAATCGGTCTATCTTGGCGTTTGACAGAAAGGCAAAGAGGTCCAGAATCGGCTGACCGAACCGCTGCCCTATCAGTTGGAAGGCAGACTTGCTGAGGGACCATTCCCCCGGATCCACTGTCTTCTGGCTCAGCCAATCTGCGTGCACACGGTTCATGCCCTGAATGTGAAGAGCCATCAGGGAGAGGATGTGCTGTTCCGCCCACTCTAACAGTTTTGTCACCTCTGCCATCAGGGTTCAAGAGCTTGAGCAGCCTTGGTTGTTTAAGTGAGTGAGAGTGGTTATGTTGTCCGTGAAAATAGTCGGACATCACATCCTGGTTAAGGATCTGAAGTGCCGTAGGGCGAGGCAAACTGCTTTGAGCTTCAGCCAAATTGATGCCGCGGGTCAGATCTGATGCATACCAGGTGCCCTGCGCCACACCTTTGTCGAGTTGGACCCCCCCAGCTGTGTAAGTTGGTATCCATGGTGATAACTGGCCTGATGGGATCCATCAGCGGAACCCCTAGTATGAATCGGTGGGGTTCCTCCCACCACTTGAAGGAATCCAGAGTTTTCTGGTCCATGGGTATGTTGGCGATGATTTGCGACTGTCATAAGCAAAGAAGATGCTGGAGGTGTCGAGAATGAAAACGCACCCACTGTAGTGTCTGAAGCAGAAAACCATCAGCCCCTGGAGAGACGCTAACAACAGTAGTGGATGTTGGGGCCATAATCTAATGGCAGCAATGAGACTCCGGATCTTGTTCTGTCGTTGACGGGGAATAAATATTCTGTCCTGGAAGGTGTAGATCATCATCCCCAGGTGTTCCAGACATTGTGTTGGAGCCAGATGACTTTTGTCCTAGTTGATTAGAAAACCATGGAACTCTAGGTAGTTGATGGTCCGTTGCACATGGCGTAGAGGCAACTCCTTGGAGGGGGCACGGATGAGCAGGTCGTCGAGGTAGGGAAACACTGCTAAGCCCTCCAGGCGAAGGTTTGCTATCAAGGGAATAAGCACCTTGGAGAACTTTCGTGGTGATGATCAGAGGTCGAAGGGGAGGGCTCGATACTGCCACTGGTGACCCAAATAACAGAAGCGGAGTCATTTCCTGTGGGCTTGCAGCAGGAGGACATGAAGGTAAGCGTCCTTCAAGTCCAAGGATGCCAGTCAGTTGAGGAGAGAGGGAGAAACATATTGATGCTAGTGTTTCCATTTTGAACTTTTCAAGCATTTCAGGTCTAGGACCGCTCTCCACATCCCGTTCTTTTTCTGCACCAGGAAGAGGAGATAATAGAGACCTCTTCCCTTCTCTGATGTGAGAACCTGTTCTATTGCCCCAATCTCCAGTAGCCTTTGAATTTCCTAGGACATGGCAGAATGCTTGATCAGGTTGCATGAGCATGGAGATACTCAAAAGAACTCTCTCGGGGTGTACTTGAGTTCTATCAAGTATCCCCTGGCAACAGTCTCTCTTACACAGCTGTCTGAGGTCGTCTGCATCCACCTGTTTGCAAAAAGTTCTAGACGGCTGCTGAGAGGCATGGAGAGCAGGGAACAGTCAGCGGAATAAGTCAGGAATCCTGCTTGTGGGCAGGAGACCCCAATCTTTTGGAGTGAGAGGAGGGATTTGTGTACCTGCTTGGTCTAGATCCCTGGCCACGATATCCCCGGCCTCGAGATTGGGATGGCCACAAACTGCTCTCGGCACTTCTCCTTCAACTCGAGGAAGAGCCAAAGGGATGAAAAAAGTTTTTAAACGATTGCACTTGATGCAAGGAGTATTTCTTCTATTTGAAACCTCAGTGAAGGCTTTGTCGAGGGCGGAGCCAAAGAGTTTCCCTCCTTTAAACTGTCCACTTACCAAGAGGTTCTTAGCGTGTGCGTCTGCACGCCAAGAGCAGAGCCAGAGTCTGTACCTGGCAGCTACACTGGCCACCATGCTCCTAGCCGCCCAAGTGACGGCATCAATAGAGGAGTCAATTAGAAAGGCATGCGCCAGGATAATATTATTGGCAAGTTTGCTTGACAGACTCCAAGAAATCCTGTTCCTTACCTATCTTAAACCATTGCATGATAGCTCTAGACACATAGAAGGCTTTTGTAGCCATACGCAGTATGTTAACTAGGGCCTCGTAACTCTTTCCAAGATGGATTTCCACTCCTTTATCAGTTGCATCTGTAGGTAGCAGATCTCCCTCTGAAGGACTGACATGCTAGGGAGGCAGCTGCTGCATCAACCTGAGGCACCTTGAAGACTGTATCACTGTGTTTATTAAAGTCATATAGAGACTGTTGCACCCTACAAAGTTTCGAGGTCTTAGTGGGTTGTTTCCACTATGCTCTAATTAGCTTTTCAAATGCTCTGTCTAGGGTGACACCTCGTGAAGTATCTGACAGACGGGGGATATATTCTCTGTCAGAGAAGGGGATTCAGACTCCTCTTTCTTTGGGGTCTTTGGTGTAATTCTCAGGACCCTCTCTGCCCTTTTAAGGCATTTAGGACCCTGGTCAGGGGGTAGCTCCCTGCCCAATTCTTTATGGCCTCATGTGAGGATCGCCTCCAGATCGGGGGAATCCTTATCCGAGCACTGAGAAGATGGAGGGGAATGAGGGGGCTGTCTCGTGACTCCTGATCAGAGTCCTCCATAGATGCATCCCTTTGTCTATGCAGAGCACTGGAGGTCCTGTTATTCCTCCTCTTTTTCAACTGAGATGGGTCAGTGGATTCAGAGCCTTTCTCGGGGGGGAAGCTCACCCTCCTCCATGCTCTCCCGGTCCAGCTCCTCCACCTCAGAGGAGGAACTCACGAGATCCCTAACGGAGGGTTTTTGTGGGGTTTTATGGGCAGAGAGAGAGAGAGAGAGAGTGTGTGTGTTTCCCATCCTGCTGGCTTTGATGTCCCTTTAAATGACTTTTTAGGGTCCAAGTATCTGGGGGGGTGGGCCTGTTTGCAGGGGCGGGGGGCTCTTAGATCGATTCCCCTCAATTCTAGCCAGCTCTAACATAACCTGTTGGAGGGCATCTAGTTGCAGCTGCTGGACTGGGACTGGCATAGGGGCCCCTCTTACTGTGTGGTGGGAAATGCAAGAGGTCTCCTCCTCCTCTTCTTCTTCCTCCAATCTGTGAGACGCTCTGCCCTCCTCCTGAGAGCAGGCCTTGGTGTGGCTTTCCTCCTGGGTGGCAGCTGCTGCGGTTTCAGTTTCCTTTCCCGCATTGCGAGCCATGGCTTGAGGAGCGGCGGCTCCAGGCCTACAGGTTTCCACAACAGGAGGGGGCAGACCTCTTGGGGCCAAACCCCACACCTGCCTCGCCACGGTCTGTACCCTGGGGCCGGAACTGAGGGGCTGATCGGAAGTGGCTGCGCCGCTGTAGTTGTTAGTACCTGGAGACGTTGTAGAAGGATCGGGAAATAATCCCCTCAAATAGTTAACTACGCCCTTGTTTGGGGCAAAGAGCCTGTCTGGGTGCAGAGCACCGTTGTTGCACTCCTATTCGGTCCACAGGCAGACTTCCAAACTGGGGGTTGGGGGCGTGATCTCCCTGCACATGCCCAGTTGAAAGTCTGTGCTGCCTTCTGCTGGCCGTGGGGGAGAACACTCCCTGCGTCCGAATAACTGGACGAAGAAGCTATAGAAAGTTAGTTTTACTTGAAAAGTTTTGTTTAAGCCAGTAACTTACTGCTCTGAGTTCTGAAGACCAAAAATGCAAAGACCTGATAATTATTTAGTAAGAAAAATGAAAAATAATGGTGTTTCTAAAGCTGGTAGGAAAGCGACGCTTAATAACAATAATTTACTTTTATAGTGCCCCCCTCCAAACAGTGCTCAGAGCGCTTTTACAATATAAAACAAATATAAAAGCAATTTAAAATAGAAATCCATTAAAGAAAAACATTTAAAAGGGGAAGTAAAAAGGGAGGTGTAGGCACATCAAAGGGAACCAGCAGTGGATCCTTAAGCCTTCTGGAGAAAAAATAAGTCTTCTTCAGGTGTTTTGTAAAGGTAAGGAAGGAGGAACTGGACCAACTGTTTATTGGATCAACTATTGTTGGTGAAAACAGGCAAGCTTACGGGCCACATAGGGCCCTCCCTCAGGCATGTAGCTCTATGCTCTACGTGGGGTTGCCCCTGGATGACTGCTCAGAAGCTGCAGCTTGTGCAGAAGGTGGCAGCTCAACTTCTTTCAGGGACTGGGCACTGGGAGCACATTACACCAAATGCTCTGACGTCTGCACTGGCTGCCTATAGCTTTCCAGGCACGATTCAAGGTGCTGGTTTTGACCATTAAAGCTCTGAATGGTCTGGGCCGCATATATTTGAATGACCGCCTGTCCTTCCATGTCCTATTGCCCCGCGACTGGCCAGGTGCGCCTCCCTCTGGGTACTATCTCTTAGCCTTGTCTGTACGACAAGAGCTCACAGGGAGGTGTTATCGGTCGCTGCCCCAATGTTATGGAACTCCCTTCTCCTGGAAGTCTGGTGGATCCCAAGCTTGGGCATCGGCCGGAGGCAGTGTAAGACGTTTTTATTTAAACAAGCATTCGACGGGTGAGGATAGGGGGTGGTGGTTTTTTTTCTGAAGTAGGGGTGAGTGGGATTTTGGGTGTGGGGAATTGGTAGGTGGTATTGGGAGTGGGGAATTGGTAGGTGGTATTGGGAGTTTTGTCGGGGGGGGCTTTTATAGTATTCTAAAATACAGTATTTTACAGTACTTTATTAAATTTATATTTTTATTGTTTGTGAGCCACCCTGAGTCTGTGGGAAGAGTAGCATATAAATTTGAATAAATAAATAAAATTTTAAAAAACAGACATATTTGGAGGGAGCAAGTTTCACACTGAGGGGCCCACCACAGCAAAAGCCCAGTTGCCTGTCGACCTAAGGCACGATGGCAAGATCCCCAGACAGTGGGTTCCAGGCTTACTTCCCAAAATATATTTCAGAATTAGGGTTGGTACCAAACTTCAGGAAAAAGAAATGCCTTTTCACAGGTGTAATGCGACCATTTCAAGCTATCTGGAGATGAAATTAGGTATACGAAATGTCTGCCTCAAAAATGGAGGATTTAAAAAGACTTCTGTTTAGCAATCACTTGAACATCGTTATAGCTTAAAATAAAAGTATAACATTTTAAATCCACAGTAAGGGCTTATGAATATTTAAAAATCCAACTAAAATTACTTAATACATCTCCTTGGATAGCACATTACTTGAGTGTTGTGCTAAATATATTTTCAATGCTAAATTCTGAAGGTATTTTAAACAGTCATATCTTTTCAAGCTGCCCGAGACAAGGCAGCACTATCTACTGGCTACGCTACATGCCTGAGGAAGGGCCCTATGTGGCCCGAAAGCTTGCTTATTTCCACCACCAACAGTTGATCCAATAAAAGATATCATTCAAACCACTTTGTCGCTTACAAAACAGCACAGGAAACTTGCATTTTAAGATAGCCGTTTCATCTGTAAAGAAGTTTAGAAGGCTGTAAACTTATTCATTAATAAAATGGCACCAACTCAACAATTTTGCATTGATATTTGCAGCCAAATGAATTATTGGTATTATGTTAATTACATACAGATCATTAAAATAATAACATTCTAACACCAAAGACAGTACCATTATTCTCTCACCCTTCCATGCCTTCCCTGCTCCCCTAAGCGCCTTCGTCCCTTCTCACTTGCTGCCCCCCATGCCTGGAACTCCCTCCCTGTCAACATCCGATACATTATATCAGAACAACCTGCACTTTTTTGTGTGTGTGTGGGGGGGGGGGGGATTAAGTTAAAAACAGACTTTCCTCTGGCATGAATACCAAACATGCACTACTGGCTTGTGATATCACAACTAGTCTGCAAGTGAATAAATCTAGCAGAATGACCTAAAGCTAGCTACTCAAAAGAAGACCGAGAATATTTGCAAGCATCCATGCTGCTCACACTAGTTACATATCAACTGTGGTCATTTCATAAGTTAAAGCATTTCTAGTCGTCAGTCAAGGTACAATCTGAAAGTCAAAAACATGCTCTCAGTTACATACATACAGCCGAATTGCTTTCAGTACTTTGAATAAATACTGTATAACAATTCTGATAATAAATAAAAAGGAACAGAATATTGAACAATTGTTACGGCTTTACAGAAAGAAACTCTTTAGTCACTAAATTAAGAAGCTACAACATAGGGTGCTTTTAGACAAGCGCCTTCCCACCCATCGTGCATGTTGCAGAGCTGCATAAGGTGCCAATGTCTTATGCACCCGCAGTATATACTTGAAGTAGATATGTTGACAAGTGAGGTACTGCTTCTACATTGCTTCTACTTTCTGAGCAGAACAGCACTCACTGTTAAATCTACAAAATACAGAAATGTTAAAATTCTAATTTTACTGCAAACCCATTTTTAGTTCATCTCTTTCCATCAACAAAATTATCTCCTCTTGCATAAGTACTTTTGATCCGAACATACAATTTTAGATTTTACAACTTATGCACTAACGTATCTGCACAATGACTTGTGCTTAGGAATTTACATAAGATGATGTTGGACTTCCAGGATCTTCCATTATGCTCTGCCTATGCCACTCTGAACTTCACTTCAGTTGCATTTTTCACATTCACATACTACAGGGACCTAATTCACACTTTAAAATCTGAGTATCCTTACTTGGCAATATAAATCAGGTATGTAACTGTCAAAAATATTTACAGTAGAGTCTCACTAATTTACAGAGTGCTAAAAATGGCAGAATCATTGCACTTAAGATGCAGTGGGGCTGAGGTTTAGCTCACAAGACTTAAACACACATAAGTCTATTGTAGTAGTTACCTAGTATTGAGAATCAAAGCAAACTACAATGTTACAAAAATACAACCTGTTCTACAATACATTCTTTATATGTTCGTTTACCTAATTTGATAGCTCCCTTCAGTAAAATCTTAGTTTATTTATTATATCTGTTTTGATGTTTAATTCGTTATGGCAGTCCTATATGGTCTGATCTTTTAGGTGTGACTACAGAAGTAAACTGAGGGCTGCCAAGGGTTTGGAGCCTCTGATACGGCAGGCTACTATTGCTTGTAAAAAGACAGACAAATATTGCAGACTTAGTCAAATATCGGGATATACAATAAATTATAGTAAATCCTCAGCCATGATTTATGTAGAGGACAAAAAGATAGTAAAAGAACTAGAAAGAAACTTACAGTTTAAAATAGAAAAAGATAAATTCAAATATTTAGGGATATGGATTACTAGAGATCTGAAAAAATTATATGTGACAAACTTTGCAGAAAACATGGGAAAAATACAAGCAGAAATGGAAACATGGTATGCACTGGCAACTTCATGGATGGGGAAAATTAACCTACTAAAAATGATGATCTTACCTAAGATATTGTACAATTTGATAGCGCTCCCAATCGAAATACCAAGGTCTTACTTTAAGACAATGGAAAAAAGTGTTTTGAAATTTGTCTGGCAAGGAAAGAAACCCCGAATAAATAAAAAATTATTATATAAACATCAGTTAAAAGGAGGAATAGGTTGCCCCGAGTTGATTACTTATTACAGAGCGACGGTGCTCAGGGGGGTGAGGGAGTGGCTGATGGATAACAAGGAGACAACATGGGTAGAAATAGAAAAAGAGATGTTGAACATTAAGGAATTTAGAGAGCAGATAATATTAGGAAAAGAAAGGGACAAAACTAAATGGACACAACATCCATTTGCAAATACAGCATGGCAGACATGGCAACAGAACAAGAAAAAAATTGGACTTAAGGAGACAGCGTCCCCATGGATGACAATAAAAGACCAACTAAATAGACACCCAACTGGAATACCAAAACTAGGGAAACAATTACAAAGTAAACACATATATAAAATACAACAATTATATAATGGAGAGGAGTTCATGGCACAAACAGATTTGGAAAATCTAGTACAAACACAGATAGATTACCTAGAGTACAGACAGTTAAGGCACCTAATAGACATACCCAAACATAGAGAAGACCTACTAAGACCAAGTCACCCACTGGAGCTAGCAATAATGGGACCAGGACCACATAAAGGGGTGGTATCTAGAATAAACAAAGCACTGCTGGACATACAGTACCCAAAGAATCCAGGTTATGAGGAAAAATGGGTGAAAGAATTAGACAAGAAATGGTCTAAAGAACAGGTGGAAATGATAAGACAGAGAATGTTTAGGTCAGCCCAATCACTAGAAGTGAAGGAACCACAAATGAAATTGATTCTAAGGTATTATAGGACCCCGGAGTGGTTAAAAAACATCGGGGGTAGTGCAACGAATGAATGCTGGCATGGGTGCGGGGAGGTGGGGACATTATTACACTGCTGCTGGAGCTGTGGAGATATACAAAAATTTTGGAAAATGATCCATAGTCACATCCTGGCGATTACCAAATGTAACATCCCCTTTACACCTGAACTTATGCTACTAGGTGTATATCCTGAAATAGAGATGATACAACATTATAAAGATACGATAGTAATTTTAATATTAGCAGGTATAAATGTATTAACTAAAAACTGGAAAAATGTAAAAGGGTTAACGGAATCTGCATGGGTCAACAGAGTGTGGTTCATCTTCTCAATGGAGAAATTAAAAGCAAACTTCTACAAAAAACAGAAGAACTTTGTAGCTACATGGTCCTCGATATGGAACTTTCTACAACTATACAAAAGGCCGGATGGAAAAGTACATTACCTCCATGAAAAAGAAATCTGAAATGCCAAAAGAACTGAAGTATGAACGAACAATAAAAAAATATATATATACCTCCAATGCACTGAAGGAAATAAAGGGGGGAGGGAAGATAATAAAACTACACAAAATACAGAAATATGTTATATGTAATATGGGCGATGGTTGTAAAGCCCGAAAATGAAAGAAATATTTGTGATATTTTGGAATGAATATAAATAAAGAAAACTATATTAAAAAAAAAAAAAATATTGCAGACTTAGGCCCTTTATCTATAAGCCAGGCATACCGTGCTGCCAAATCCAACATACCTCAATCCTAACTAACTGCGCTTCCACCTTCTGGAGGCACACCACACAACCAGGCACTATATAAAGAGCCTCATGGAGCCAGACATAAATCAAAGGATAATAATATATAAGCCTGTTACCATTCTAATGAGCCACCAGGACTCTTTCACACTACAGACAGATCTAGTCTTAAATTACAAAAAAAACAAACAACCAAAGAAACCACCATCTGGTTTTGATATACACCAGTTGCGTGTGTTTCACCAGCAAAATACTAACTTTCCCATATATATGAGAATTCAAGTGTTAAAAACTAATCCTGTATTAAGCCTGAAACAGCCTGTTTGCTCACTGCATCATCAACACACCACAGGGCAGGAGCGGGGTACCTTTGCCCTCCCAAGAGTCATTCTGAAAATTAGTACATTCTCCAGGAGCTGCACAGAAGGTGGGAGTGGGAGCTCTTATGTGGGGCACTCAGAAAGGAGGGTCCAGATTGTGGATCTATCACCATCCCTGTGTGAATGATCTAGGAGGGGACGACCCAGTGGGGGTCGTGTCTATTGTTTCAGCTTTATTGGCGGCGACATATGCCCCACTTCCAAAGGCCTCACCCTTTTTTTGTGGCCTGGTAGCAATATTTTGGGGCAGTATAATGGCACTGATTAATGTGTATCTTCCCCCCGAGGCTCAGTGCACTTTAATGACATCTGTTGGCAGGGCATGAAATTTCAGATCCAAGTCTAGTAGCCAAAAACTTTTCTTGGTGGCCAACGGTAAATTAAACTGCAAATTTGCATAATTAGCCAACACCAATTTATGCAAATATGCAGATTTGCATATTTGTGCATAAATAAGTGTTCCTCATCTACGCACATACCTTTTAATAGCTACTAAAAACTACTCACACTTCATCATGGATGTTTGTGTACCTCTTGTAAAAAGAAAGGGCAAGGATCTGTTTCCTTTCCTGGCTCCCATGCACAACCCAGTTGTGGGAATGTGTTGGGTGCCATCTCAAAGAACCTTCTTTAGAAAGCTACAACCCTCTGATCAGCACATGGGGAGGAGACGTTTGTAAATAAACAGCATTATCTCCCTTTCCGATCGGCAGTAGGGGCAGGAGTAAAACAGTGCTAGTTGCCTGTGAGGGGGGGCAAGGGTTTTTTCCAGAAGGACATAGCATAAACGGCCCCATGATGGAGCGGGGCAGCCTCGTCGGGGGGGGGGCAGGACTGACAAAAGCCCCTCCCCCAGCTCAGAAACCAATGTAGGAAGAAAGCACAATACTGGTGAAATACCCCCCCCTTCCAGGCTCCGCGCACCGGGGAGAAACCCACATAGGGAGGGAACAGGGGACTAGCCAAAGGCTCCCCCACTCCGCTGCGAACGTGCTGAACCCCCTGCCACTGGTGACCCCAGACCTGCACAGGTCAGCCCCCACTTGGCTCCGCCAAAGCAGCACGTCGAGCCCATGTGCTCCGATCCGGCTTCCGGGCGCCCGTGCGGTGCCAGAGGTGCCTGAGCAGGGGGGAGGAGGGAAGTGGGCGGGAAGGCAGGCGGGCGCGACACCCCGGGCAGACAGTAGGGAGGGAACTGAAATGGGATTCCTGTCCCGGCTTCCAAAAACTCACGAGAGCATTCAAGGCAGGGGGAGCCGCTGCGCTCCCATCACGCAAGCCCTTCCTTCCTCAGGCTCCAACAATAAAAAAGAAACTAGCCCCCCAGTCTAACCCACCAACCTGCCTTGCTTTGCTTCACCTCCTTCAGCTTGCTCGCTGCCTCACTCTGTCACCACACGCATGCGTCAGCTGTGGGTGCGGGGCTCCATACGCTCTCCCGCCTCCACCTCCCCTCAGCCCAAAGACAGCGGCGTGCAACCAAAAAATAAAAAAATACAATAAAATATAACTGCATTAAGGACAGGTCGCCAGCCCTCATTTTCTGGTTGCCAATGGCAACTTGGCAACCAGAAATTTCGCGTCCTGTCTGTTGGGATGCATTAGCAAAATTAATTGAGACCATTGAAGAGACATCTTCTAGTATTGGGATAATAATAGTGGAGGATTTTAATGCCTGCCTCAGTCTGATATGGTCCTATACCAACACGGGGGGATTGGATGATGGATAACTCATCTTTTTTGATGGAAAGAAGGTCCAAAGACTTGGGTATTAATAAGAGTGGCCTCCTCTTTGCTGAGGCAATGTTCAAAGTGGGCATGAATTGTAGGATGATGAGGATCCAGCAGAAATAACATTCTTATCTACCAGAGGCTATAGTGTCACTGACCATGTAGTAATATCCTGGGACCTGATCACTTATGTGAAGTGGCTTAAGGTAGTCCACCAACCGAGCAGTGACCATTTCCCTGTCACAATAGGCCTAGAGATATCTGTACCTTGTGACTTAAAAATAGGGCATGCTATTCCTCTATTGATGACCTATGGCAAGTGTAGAGCCAAATAGGATATAAATTTAGTCCCAAATGAAATCTCTTTTTCTTTCCTCGGAGGGGATGAGCTGGCTGCAGGGGCTAGTGGAGGCTCAAGATATGAAGGAACTCCTGCAGGCATATAGGAATGTCTTGGATGGTATAGAACCCCTTTTAATCTATACTGGGACAAATGGTCACAAGACCACAGAGGCTATAAGGACTACCAAGATACCTAGGAATTATTGGTTTGACAATGAATGCTTCCGCTCAAGGAAGAAGTTAAGAATTGCCTATCGTAGTTTCAGAAATGGTCATACAGCTGCCAATTGTAAGGAGCGGACACAGGTTAGAGCTTTATATAAAGAACTATTTTTGGGGGGGGGGGTGGCGGGGAGGCGTTTCAGATGAAACTGTGGGGTGAGATTGAGAGGGCAGCAAAAGAGAAAGACTATGACCACTTCTGGAAACTAGAGGAATTGGGGGAAGTAGAAGGGAGACCATAGCCCAAGTCGCCACGGAGGACTGAGAAATTTATTTCTCTAAATTCTATTCTCCGGACCCAGGCTCTTATGATATTTCAGTTTCTTTATCTATACTCCCTACATGGACACCTGTATCAGTAACTGAAGTTGAGGAGCTCATTGACAAATTGAAATCTGGTAAGGCTCCCGGAGCAGATTATACTCCTGCTGAACTATTAAAAACCAATAAGATCTGGTGGGCTCTGGCATTGGCTGCTCTGTTTACAGGGATCAACTAGTCTGGGAAGCTGCCAGGAGGTTGGGAACAGGCGCTAGTGGTGCCAATCTATAAAAAAGGTCCTCCTTCCGAGTTACAAAATCACAGGCCAATTAGCTTACTTAGAGTAGTAAGTAAGCTCCACGCTAGGTACCTGTCCAGGAAACTGTAAGGTTGGTTGGAGATAAATAAGATACTTAGGGACAAACAAAATGGGTTCAGATCTGGGCGTTCCACAAGTGACCATTGCCTGGTCTTGGAACATTTGACCAAGAAGTATTACCATAAGAAAGGTCTTTTTACAGATTTTGTCGACCTCCGCTCAGCCTTTGATTTGGTCTCCAAGGGTCACTTGTGGCAGAAACTGGCTATGACATCTATTGACAGAAGACTTCTTTATTTGATACAGAGGCTATATACTAACACAACAATGCGTGTTAGATTAAACCAGGAGGGCTCTCTCAGGGCTGATACAGAGAGAGGAGTAAACCAGGAGTGTGTATTGGCACCTATTTTATTTAATTTCTGTCTGAATGATATGACAGACTGTCTCGTCCACCTCAAACCATCCCCCCAGGTCGGGGAATATTGAAGTGGCCTCTCTCTTATATGCAGATGATGTGATCTTAATGTCTAAAACCCTGTGTAGACAATTGGCTGTTTTGGGCCAGTTTTGCCGACAGAATTTCTTGGAGATAAATGATAAGATCAAAATAATGGTCTTCTCACACAAACAGAAAGGCTACAAATGGTACTTAGATTATCATCAACTTGAGCAGGTTAAGCTGTACAAATATCTAGGGCTTATATTCCAAGCCAATGGGGCTTGGACAGCACATACTAACATGGCGGTGAAGCAGGTCGGGCTTGTTGGGAGATCAATTTGCCGCCATTTTAGAGCTAGAGGGGGGCATTTGGTAACTCCTGCGATTCCGGTATATAAGATGAAATGTTCGTCCCAAATTCTCTTTGGAGCCCAGTTTTGGGCAGTCAGGAGATTCAAAAGCTTGGAGCACTTGCTGACCAAATTTCTTAGGTCTATTTTGGCATTACCTAATAATGTTCCAAGTTGTGCCATGAGGCTGGAATGTGGGATGTTAACTTCAGAGGCCCAGATTTGGATATTAGCCTTGGGATACTGGCTAAGACTGTATTTCAGCCTGGCTTCCCCCCTCTCCATTTTAGTATTGTCGGACTGCTTTTGTAATCCTTGGGTGGGAATGGTGGTTGGGAAATTACATGGGGTGGCGCCAGGTGGCGGTAGGCGAAGCCACGGGGCAGTAGGCCAGTGGCATGGCATAACCCAGCAGCAAGGAGTTCCCAGGGTTAACATTGGATGGAAGAACACACAGTCTACATGCACATCAAGCTTAAAATAAATAATTTATAAACCCAAAACACAGGGACCCATCCTTGTAAAGCACCCCAGTCACAGCCTGAGTCCAATTTTACCACGCACATCCCATTTCCAGCATTTTCAACACAACTGAAATCGCATGACTTGCAGTGACATCTC